>WBNM01045350.1:44952-223465 GCA_013399055.1 Ramphastos sulfuratus | reverse complement strand
TTCCAGCCGGCTGAGTTTCTAGCTTGGGTCATTTTTTAAAAGGGGGGGGGGGCAGGTAACTCCCAAAGCTACATCACTTACAAAATGTTTTTATCCTTGAAAGCCTTTAGCACTAGATTGTCTGTCAAAAGTGCATATTCTACTTAAAGCTGGAACTTGGACTCCCAGTTGTTCCACTCATGTATTTAATCACTGTCACGGGGCTCACTGAAACCTACAGAAAACAAAAACAAACAAAAAAGAACAAGGCAAAGAGAACCACACCAGGCTCTTTTCAAAAGTCGAGTGGCACACCTTCCTTTAAATAATCAATTTTTTAAATACTTTTTTTTTTTTCCCCCCCCTCTTAACATTTCTGGCTACAGCTGCTCTGGTTTTCATTCCAGAGCAGTATCTTCTTTTTGTCCCCAAAGCATGAAAACATAAAATAATTGCTCTGAGACTTGCAGTGCTTGCTGTAAATCCTAAAGCAACCAGAGCATCATTACCAAGTTCAAGTGTGTGGTGCTTTCATTCCTGCAGTAGTTAGGCTAATTTCTGTATTAAATGGCACCTTTCTCCTGAACCAAACACAATCCTGTTAAATTCGTGGGGACTCAGCACAATACTAGGGATATGCCAGAACATCTCCTTTCAAACCACTAAGCACAGAGGTAAGAAAAAAGCCCTCACCCTGCATTAGAGAAGCTGTGAGAAACAATGCCACATGATGAAACATGTTCTACACCAACATGATCATGTAAGCTCCTTAATTATGGAGCAGCAGAACCACTTCTCCAACCCACGCTAACCTAGCACTTCACTTCTACTGTTTGAAGCTGGCATTAAGTGTTGCAATACAACAAAATACTGAACACGGCCATTCTACTTCTGAGCTGTACAACCCAATACCATGTGCAGCAGTAACACCAGAGGTAAGTGAAACCAATCAAATTCACTAGTGTAATTGAACAGGTTTTCAAGAGTAAAATTCATCGAGGTGAAACACGAAGAATCCACACTGTAGGCACTTCAGGCACAGAGGAAAATCTTCCTAAGCTTCCTGCAAACGGAGTCAAAGGAGGATGAGCTCCAATGGCCCTTCCCTGACCTCTAGCCCAGACACAAGGAGCCCCAACCCACGGCTGCATTCAGTGATACATCCTGGACTCAATGTGTCATCAGGCTTCTGTTACAATGATTATCATCAAATTGAGACTTGTTTAATAAAGAGTGGAAACAGATCAATATTAAATTTTCCTATACAAAACAAGCTGTGCATAATGATCCTTGTTTATTAGGCATGAGTAATTAACTTTTCAGAAATAGGTCCTGAAAACCAATGGCTCAATCCCAGAGAGTTCTAAGCTTTGAAAGTTGGGACTCCTAAAGAATGTTTTTTCTTAAGGTAAAGTTGTCAGTTTCTCAAACGTTAATCCTTCACATATTCTTAAAAACTGATGAACTAGTGTTATAAAGATCTAAAAATAGCCACAGAGAAATCACAGAAAAGTAAGTAAACCAAAAGGGTCTGTCAGAATTCAACTTGCTCCATTACATGACTGTTTTTTTTCAGGGAATCACAGCAGCAACAGGACATGCAACAACCTAAAGGACATAACATAGTTGCTACTACAACCCTTGGCTGACAGTTTAAACACTTGCTTCTTAGACTTATTTTATTCAAGAGCCTGCAGCTGCCCAAACATCACTATCAACACTAAATAAATATGTACTTAGAAACATGAACATTGTTAATATCAAACTGAAAAATCTCATTAGACTTACTGACAGGCATTCAGTAATTCTAAGGTGAAAGGTAAGGACATGGGAGCATCCTTAATTCTCTCCTTAACCTAAGTCAGCGGTGGAGTCTTTCTACGGACTAGTGTCATTACCCGGTAATTGAATTACACTGTCTAGGCTCTTCATATTACTCTGTAAAAGAAATGAGACCATGCTGAAAAGCACCAACACGAGAGGCAAATGAGACACAGGAAAACAAAACCTCCCTCCCTTGAGAATTAATTAAAACCGTGCCAACTTCTGCACCAAAACCACTCCATCAACCGCCACTTCCCATGTTCTCTCCTCACAAGCTGCCATCAGCTATCTTCTCCCTCCATACCTTAACTGCACCCCCACAGGGGCAAAGTACTGTGTTCGAACTTCTCTGCTCCTGTTTTTGGCTTTAAGGGCATTCAGTAACCTGAGCAGAACATGACCTGACACAGACACCCACCCCAGGGAGCCTCCACGCTGCTCCTTATACATCTGTGCAAGAAGAAGTGCTATCAATGCCAGCAGACCAAGAGCAGAGCAGCAGAACGGTTTTTAGCTGAAATTTCGTCTTTACACCTACTCTTGAGTTCAAGCAAAGCCTTCTCAGAGATCGAGCACCCCTTAGAACTCATCGAACTGGGAGATCTGCCGTCCTCACAACCCTCAGCCCTGACCTGAAAACCCAACAACAACCTCGGACGTGCAGCAGCGCGTCTGGGGAGCGAACCTGCGACCGGCTGGACCGGGCCCCCCCGCCAGCCGCTGCCGTGTCCCCCGCACACCCCGCGGCAGAGGCTGGCTACTAACAACCGCCCCCCCGCGGGTACAACCCCCCGCACCGCCTCGAGGCCGGCTTCGTCCCGTCGGGGGCCCCGTTACTCCTTCGACCGCCGTTACCGGCGGGGATCGACCGCGGTCGGTGTGGGGAGATCGGGGCGGGGGCTCGCCTCAGGCGAAGGATCCAGGCCCTGCCCGGCTGCTGAGTCAGTGAAGGGCGCCGGGACTCCTCGGTAAGGCGGCCCCTAGCCCAAGTGTCTCTCGATAACGGGACGGCGGCAGCGGCCAGGCCCTGTAGGCTGAGGCGGAGGGAGGTGCAGCACGGCCCGCCCCACCGGGGTCCCGGCCCAGTCATGCCCGGTTCGCCCCCCTCCTCTCTAGCCACAGAGAGGGAAAAGACGCTTTGCCTTGCTGGAGGAACACCCAGCCCACTCACCTTCATGGCCGCTTCTACCTCCGCCACCACCCGCGCTCCAGCGCAGTCGTCCTCCGCCGCCGCCTCCACCGGGCGCCAGCTGCCCCCTAGGCCCCCGCCCTGCGCCGCGCTCCAACGGGCCGCCTCACGGAGGGCGGGCCTTCCCACAGCGCTGCACGCCATTGGCTGTCCGGCCGCCGACAGCGTGCGGGCGGAGCCAATGGGAAGAGAGGAGGCGCCTGTGTGTTGGCGGGCGCGGAGGTTTCGCGGGTGCGAAGGGGGAGGGGGTGAGGGCGGGAAATGCCCCTCAAAGGTGGGGAGAGGAGGCTGCTGGTAGCGATAAGTGCGTAAATAGTGATGTCACTGGGATAGGACAGAACTTCTACCTCACAGTTCTGGATCGTCTTTGGGTTCCCATGTGTATTTAAGCAGG
This sequence comes from Ramphastos sulfuratus, assembly GCA_013399055.1. Taxonomy (NCBI): domain Eukaryota; kingdom Metazoa; phylum Chordata; class Aves; order Piciformes; family Ramphastidae; genus Ramphastos; species Ramphastos sulfuratus. The sequence goes on along the minus strand of WBNM01045350.1, from coordinate 220,079 downwards.
TTTATATCCCAAAGTAGCCAGCGGTGGCTGTCGTCGTCCAGCGAGCTTAGCCACGGGTCACCAGCCCTGTGCCTTCGCGGGTCTGGAACAGTCGGTCGGGCACTCTCTGAAACGGGTGTTTTGGCACTGCTGCGGATGATCAGCCGTTTGTCCCAGAGAGAATGAAAAGCTACAGGAAGACAGCCAAAGTGTTGGTTATTCTGCCAAGCCCTTTGGTGTTAATCTTTAAATAAAGGGTTTAATATTGAAAAATCCAGTTCCAGCTAGCATCTATATCTCATTGTTATTTTCTCTGTGCTCTGAATGAGTTACAAATAAAACCTAGCAGTAATAGGTTGTAAGAACTGAAAGCTTTTAATCAGAAAAAGACCCAACAATACAACCCCAATCAAGTCTTCAAGAAAGCTTTACATAAGAGCACACAGGGCCAAGAACAAAGAAAGCTTTTGCCAAAAAGAGGAAGAGACAGAGGTGGCTGAAAATAAATTTTGTTCACAAATCAAATTTACTTGTACAAAAGGTATGCAGTCATTAATAGTTTCTGCAGGCTGGAACTATTTCTGGTGCAAGTCAGATACAAGAACTGAGTCAAAAAAAAAAAAAAAGGTCTGTAATTGCCATGAGAATGACACAGGCTTGGCAGCATTAGCATCGAGAGCGGATACGTGGTGCAGTCTGACTTCTGGATCTTAATTCTAAATCAGGTCATCTCTTTTTGGAAATGCTTATGCTCCTTGGCAAGCTTTTGATATGCTATTAACTTTTGCAAATGATTTAACAAAAAATGCCATTTCCCCCCCCAATAATAGCCTGCAGCTTTAGTCAAAGCTACTGAAAAGAGAGCAGACAACCTTTGTGAGTACAATGTTGGAACAAGCAATGGCATATTTCCCACATTTCTCATGCAAGAGATTGCTTTAAGACACCTTAAGAAACACCAGTACAGTTTGTTTTTTTAAAAGGCTTCTGTCACCTAGATTCTGTCAAAAAGACACTCTTGAAGTATCAAATTATACACATACATATTTTAATAATCTTACACCATGAGAGCTCCTCATTGCAGTTGCTGTAAACTGGGTAAAAGCTGTGTCCCACAGATAAGCCAAACCAAGGAAAACCTATTTTTTTCCCTTTAGCTCTGCTGAGAACTTGCCAATAAGAAATCTTCTCAAACACAGATGTGTTAGGGAGTAACGTGGGCCTGACAGAGCTGAGATCTGGTGACTGTGCTGGCAGCTGCAGCTGCCACTCCCACCTTAATTTGGGCAGATCGTGATGAATCATATTCATAACATGTGATTTCAGATCACTTCTAAATTGTTGCCATGTCGGTTGTTTTTAAACAGGGAACTTCAAACTCTGTTGGCTGCTCTGTGGTTGAAAAGTAGCATTTGCAGAGATTCTATTAATACAAGACTTGCCCTCACTGAGCCTTCTGGATTGTGCCAAAGCAGCATTAAAAGATTTAAATCTATTAATGCTACATGTCCCATTTACTTCTGCCATGAAATAACAAGTGACGATGACTTGCTGCAGCTCAGTAATCTCCCAAGGTTTTACAAATCACAAGGGAGCGAGGAGGAGAAGTGACTCTTACCAGGAATATTCATTTGTTTTAGTCAAGCTTTTTTTGGGGGAAGGGGAAAAAAAAAAAAGTCATTACAGTATTCTATTTTTTTTATACCAGAGACTTTGGAAGTACCTTTGATAAGGTTTTCAGATTCATTCAACAAACTCAGCCTTGCACTAAATATCCCCAAACACAGGCAGTGGCCATTTTGTGCTTCATAAGCTCAGGCATGGTACTCAGACTATTTTAGGTAAGATAAAAGCTGACTTTAGATTATTAGCTAATCTTGAACTTATTACAGACAAAATAATTTCTTGCTGGTTATTTGGAGGGCTTCTTTTTAGATGTATGAGTTTACATGCTTTAAAAAATAGCCTAAATGCCCCCCTAGCACATGCTGAAGGATAGTCAGCAGAGTTCTCACAGAATTACACTGAAATGTCAGAACCAGATGTTAGTCGTTTCCTCTTTCCTCCAAGTCCTGCAGCCAGGCCTTTATCTCCTCTCCTGCCCCTCCCCACCATTTCAGTGCTTCCTCCCAAGCTGTCATACATTATTTTCAAAAAAAGTCAGTAAGCTGACCTTTAGAACATAATAGCTGTAGTTATTTCCTGGAGTTTACTTTCAGATATAGCTCAATGAGTGTTTAGTTCATTGAGGGAAGGAAGTTATCATTAATTATGCCAGGAACAACTAACTACGACATGAGGTTTCTTGAATGTATTCTGGAAAATGACTGCACACTTAATTTGCCTCCTCCCCCTCTCACCACCCCCACAGGAGGAACTCAAGTGAAATCCCCAGGGAAATGCAGATGTGTGATAATATTGAGTTTTGTTTTGCTCTCACTTACAAAAATGAGAACTATTATAATAATTGAAGTATTTTCTTTGAGAACTCGATGCCTTAATAAAGTACTTTAACTACTGAGAAAAATAAAAACTTCTGTGTGGAAGATTTTTGCATCACAATTCATTTGCTAGAAACCCAACCTAACAGGAGTCAATTCATTCCGTGGTGTTCTCTGGCTACATCAAGGACACCAGAGCACACCAGAGCATGGATCAGTCCTAAGAATCCCCTCTTGGCCTACTCCATGACTGGATGCCATGTCCTTGGAGAGACTGCATCTCAGCATGGTTTTCCTCACCAGGACACAGAGGGCCAACCCATGTAGGACAACTGGTAGCATCACACCTTTCTTAGAGAGCTGTGGCACATCCACACATTGTCCCCAAGACCTCATGGGGTCATGATTTGGGTGCTAGACCCACCAAACCACCAGCTGCAGTCCCCAGAGGCCCCAGGTAGGAGAAGCATTGAGGTCCATGTCACTAAAGGAGCCATGACCAGCTGGTGGGCTGTGGTTGAGGACAATTTATGAAATTCAACAAGGCTAAGTGCTGGGTCCTGCACTTGGGTCACATGCAACACTGCAGGCTGGGGGAAGAGTGGGTGAAAAGCTGTTCAGCAGGGCATGTTAATTGGAGCTGTTCAGCTGGGCATGTTAATTGGAGCCAGCTGAATGTGAGCTAGTGCATGTGCAGGTGGCTAAGAAGGCCACCAGCATCCTGCCCTAAGTAAGCAGTAGCGTGACCATGGAAGTGATCATCCCTCTGTATTCTGCATTGGTGACAGAACACCTTGAGCACCAGTTTCAGATTTGGGTTGGAGTTGTCCAGAGAATGGTCTGGAAGTATTCTGAGGAACGGCTGAAGGAACTGGGGTTGTTCAGTATGGAGAAAAGGAGGCTGAGGGGAGACCTTTTTTCTCTCTATAACCAATAGGAGGGTGGAGCCAGGTAGGAGTTGGTCTCTTCACCAAGTTACAGGATGAGAGGAAAGGGCCTCAAGTTGCGCTACTGGTGGTTTAGGTTATTAGAATAAATGTCTTCACTGAAAGGGTTCTCAAACAATGAAACAGATTCCTTGAGGAGGTGGGTGAATCCCTATCCCTGGAAGTATTTAACGGATGCAGAAATGTGGTGCTGAGGGACATGGTTTAGCACCAGCCTTGGTAGAGTAAGATCACGGTTGGCCTCGATGGCCTTAAGCTCTTTTCTAACCAAAATGGTTCTGTGATTCTACGATTCTATGCTACCAGGCTGCCCACATATGGCCATTGTCGAGCCCACATAGACAATGGCCATAGCTCGCCGGTGGCAGCTCGGGGGGTACCCGGCGCGATGCTGACTCCGCTCGCCCTGTACCACACCGTCCTTCGCCCGCTTCCCGCTAGGCGGCGTCTCACTGATCCTTCTTTGACCGGAACTTTTCTCCTCGGCTCGACCCGCCATCCGGACCCGTGTTGGTGGGGACAGTTCCACCTCCTATTGGCCGCGGTGCTGGTCCACGTGACGGCGGCGATAGCAGGGATTGGCCAGGACGAGAGGCCGGTTTCCTGGGCGACTGGACGGCCCGGCGGGTGCCGCCATGGCGAGTGTACATGAGAGCCTCTACTTCAACCCGATGATGACGAATGGCGTGGTGCACGCCAACGTCTTCGGCATCAAGGACTGGGTCACCCCCTACAAGATGGCATTGCTAGTGCTCCTGAGCGAGCTAGGCCGCGCCGGCTCGCAGCTCGGCCTAATAGAGCGGCGGCGCCTCAACCGGCTCCTGCTTCCGTTGTTGCAGGTCGGGAATGGGCCTGAGTCTGGCCCTGAAGGGGAGGGAGTGGAACAGGGAGGGGCACCCCAAAAGGCCGCTTGGGTTGTGGTCTATCGCGACATACAGTTCTCCTCCGCAGGGCCCTGACATGCCTCTGTCGCGACTGCGAAAAGCCATCGAGGAGTCCTGCCCGCAGTTGGCGAGCTCCGTGCACATCAGGTGGGCGAGGGGGCCGCGCCTCTCTTCCCCCCACCCCCTTCCCCTCGTCCCTCAGAAATCCCTTAACCCGGGACCCTACCGTGAGGGGTGGGGTGATTTAGAGTTGCCAACGACCAGACACTTGCCCCTACAGTAGCCTTGTCTTGGGCGGGGGGAGGCACGAAGTCACAACGAGTTGAGTTACGCTGCTGCTGGAGACTAAGGAACTGCTTAGGTTGTTCGGTTAATGCCTTCCCTTTTGTAGTTCCTGTATTCTGTGTGGAAAATGTTACAATGCAACCATCACAAACAGTATTTCTGTAAAAGATGATAAACTCATTATATACACGCTCCACATTATCTATGTCATCTATCTGCTTGGATAGCTGTGAAGAAGTGCTCTGAAATGTGTAAATGTATAGTTTGTAAGGTGAGAAATTTAGAGCAAAAATATACTTCCATCTTTTTCCTATTTCTTGTAAGTAAGTTCTGAAAGGAACACAAACCAAACATCAAAACCAGTTTTAAAGTTTCTATGATACAGATGTGTTTTGGTATTTACTATCTCACTAAACACCAGCAGTTTTAAAACTCAGTCTATTTTGGCTTCCTAATTGTTTTGCTATAAGAACACAAACCTTTCAAAGGGAAAAAAAAATCTAATTCACATTTGGTTTGTGGTTACTATTTAGTATGAGTTTCTTTGGCTTATGTTTATAGAAACCTAGCCCTAATAAGTTAGCTACTTGGGTTTATTTCTTGTTTATTCATCTATATCTGAAATATATACTTTATTAGATACATATTATTAATACACTAAAAAAAAGTGTTTTTCTTTTCCCATTTAGGTTAAAACTTATGGCAGAAGGAGAATTGAAAGACATGGAACAGTTTTTTGATGACCTTTCAGATTCATTTACAGGGACAGAGCCAGAAGTTCATAAAACAAGTGTAGTAGGTAACTAGTTGTTATCTCTAAGCTATATTTGATGTGATATCTATCATTGATATAATTCACTCAGGCTACAGCTTTTTTTTTCCCTTGGGGGAGGTGTAAAAAATGCATAACATAATTTTCCTTTTCCTTTCATGTTTCATATTAACCAATATTTTCATATCATGCAACTGATACTGATCTTAGCAAATTTTCAGTGATCAGAGGCTTTGCCACTAAATTAATACCAAATATACACCCTGCAAAACTGAGTTGTATCAGTTGGTAGGCTGATGTGAGACACTTAAATAATGTGATTTCAGCTTTTGGTTATTATGATTTCCAGTCTCCTCTTTGAAACAGGAGCCCTACAGACAGCTGTCTTAACAGATGTTTTCCTTTGCAGGTCTGTTTCTGCGCCATATGATCTTGGCATACAATAAGCTTTCTTTCAGTCAAGTCTATAAGCTTTACACTGCACTTCAGCAGTACTTCCAAAGTGATGAGAAAAAAAGTGAAATTGATAAGAATGACATGGAACTGACAAATACAGAGGAAATGGAGGGGAAAATGGAGAAAGAAGAACTTGATGAACCTTTAAGGTGATACATTACTGTTCAAGCCTTTTCTCCTTCTTAAGAGAATAACTCTTATTTCAGATTACTTTTGTAAGCTTTAAGCTTTGTCCAGCTCAAGATGCTGCTCTGCTAAACCTTCCAGACTCCACAAACGCTCATTTAGACCCTGTGCATGTCCTGTCATAACGACTTCATCTGCAATGTTATGATGTAGTGTGCTATAATCCTGTATTTGCTTTAAAGCCTCCTCGACACTGTCAGAGCTGGGTGGCCTCTGCGTTTCCTTGGTGCCACCGTGTGGTGATGTTTGCAAATGGCACAGTTCTGGTCGGTGTCTCTTTAGAAGATAGCAATACCCTGTTCTTAGAATCATTTAGGGAATCGAGGTACTGCCCGCTGTTGCCTTTCTGTACAGCCCACTGCTGAGTGCTCCCTCTGGTTGTGCTAAAGCTGTTGGAGAGGTCACTGCTGTTTCCAGCAAGGAAAGAAGGCTCACTAAGGAAAAGTTAAGCTTAATGTTTTTTTTGGTTTCTCTTCTCCAAATAAAAGAATTTGCATCTAATTGCATTGAAAGTGAGAAGCAGATATTGAGACTTCCCACTCATTAAAGAGCTCCTCTAGTGCAAGAATAATCTTAAAAGCATTTTGTGGTTTCATGTATTTCAAATGTGCTTTCTAAATTGTCTTTATATAAAATTTGTTCTTGGGCTGCAGCATGAGTAAGTCAACAGCTTTTGGAGCCTGATGTATGCTGCAGGTGCTGTCTTTCCACTTCTGCCTGTGCTGTTTGCAGTGTGGCCAAAGTGCCAGTTTAGGTCATTGTGGGTGTGTGCAGAAGAAAGGAGAACCAGTGCAAAGTCATTTGAATGTGTCAGCTCCAAATTTTCTGTCTGCTTTTGTCGTTTGTGTTCATGTGAGTAGCATTCATGCTGACCGTGGCCTCTGCAGGTTGAAGATTACAAGTAAACGGGGCCAGATAATGTGGATTGCTGTCTTTGATGTAGTGGATTTTATTCTCTATTAAGTTTTCTCCTTTTAGTTTCCTTTCAAGCTTTGAACTATATATCATAAAACTTTATAAAGCAAAAATGTGGAGCATCTTGATAAAATGTATTTCTTTGTATTTTATTTTATTGCCCTTGTTTCTGATCAAAGTGCTTTTTCTCAGAGAAGAAGAGATGTCTTGCAGTGGACCTCTTTCCCAGAAACAAGCAGAATATTTTCTTTCTCAGCAGGTATGTTAATTCTGAATAAAGCTGAGTAAATGATCCATAACTTGAAGTTCACTTTCAGTGTTATCCACAGTGTCAGACATGGTGTTTTCTTAGATGTGTTAAAGATTTGTTGATATCCTGCATGTAGTTGCTCAGTATGAGCACCTGGGGCTAAAAGTGCTTTATCTGGGGCTGTACAACACATGATAATATTTCTTCTGAGAAGGTCCCTTCTGACTGCTCACCTTAGACTTGATAGCTGTGAAATGTGTGGCTTTGATTATTTCAGCCGGTAAATAGAAAATGGAGCAGAAATACACACAGGCACAAGTGTCAGTAAATGCACTGCACGCTTATAGCTTGCTGTGTAATATGCCTTAATATGTGATGTTCTATGGACATTTTAAAAGGTCAGAGTAACTTTTCAGCCCTGTAAGGTTCTTTGCTGTTAGTAGTTGTTGAATCCAGTAGCCTGATTATGGCAAGGCTCCTGCAGCTCCATGACCATTAGTGTAACCAGCGTGGAGTCTGAGCATGGTGCCTGTTAACCTGTTCTGTTTGGCTGATGAGGAGGAAGGTCCATTACTGTGAAATACATACACATGCACACTCTCCTGTACTCTCTGTCTCTCCCTCCCTCTCTCTTGATTCCACCATGTGCCTTGTTTGTCAAGTAGGTGGCTCCTGCCTTGTTTGCTTCTACTTGCCTCCAGCAGAAAGGCACAATACTTACATACGTACAAATGCGTCTTGGTTGACCCAAAGGTCCCAGTGTCTCTCTGTGAGTTGTCTTGAGACCTCCTGGTTGGCCTGGACTTCCTTCAGCTGCTTCATTCAGAGAAACATATCTGGCCTAGTTTTATGGCTATTTCATAACTGGTCTCTCAAATTGCTTACCCAGCTTTCTCTCTAGTCCAGTTTGCTAGTCACCAGTGGTTGCCCACGGATGCATGTTCTCGCTTGCTGTGGTTGCTGTTAGCACAGACACATGGGTCTCTGTGACTTGTCCTCACTCCAGTTGCTGACACCACAGGCACACAGACCCCTGTGGTCTCACTCCAGTTGCTGGCACTTCAACCTCCATAAATACATGCAGAATAGGGGACCACTTATCCAAGAGCTGAGTTAGAAATGGGGTTGAAGGAATAGACAGAATAGCCTTCCGTTATCTGGTGCCAGGTACGGGTTTGAACTGCAGTGCCATTGTTATACTGTGTTTTTTATCTGCTGTGATTTAAGTAGAGTGTTACTAGTGTGTATAATTTTTTTTTTCCCCTCCTGAAATGTGAAGTCTCTTTATTGTTCAGTAATTCTTACTCTAGTAACTAGATTATAGTAATTTTTTTATTTAACTACTTGCCAAAGCAAGCTATGGAACTGTGGATTTGTTTTTATTTATGTCCTGATTTTTTTTTTTTTTTTTTTTGGTGAGGAAATCCATCTAATTCCAGTGAGCAATCTGTTGTATTAGTCCTTCAAAGAGAAACTTAGAATTCTTTAAGTACCTTTAAACAGCCCTTTGAATAACCTTCTATCGTGCTTGGTCTCTCTGATGTATGGAAAGTGAAATATAATACAACATAGTATAGAATAAAGCTACTGATGATGTTTGAGCATCATAGTAGACAGAGCTGTTACAAAATCTTCTTTAGTGTTCTCTCTAAGCAGATAACAAACTGACAAGCATGTATCAAAAGACATTTGTAACCCTCCAGTTTGAGTTACTTAGCTTTTAGTTTTCAATTTTTGTTCCAGGCTTCTCTATTAAAGAATGATGAAACAAAGGCTCTTACTCCAGCATCCTTACAAAAGGAATTGAACAACTTGTTAAAATTTAATCCAGACTTTGCAGAAGCAGTAAGTATCTTTTTCTTCGTCCAAAATGTCTGTAAAGGAATTTCTGGTCTCTGGAATGGGATTACTGGGGAGTAATTTATTCTGTATTGAAAAATAAGCAGATGACGAAAATGTGAGCCAGATGCTTGTAGACGTTTAGTGATGCATACTGAAACTCCTGAAGGTACAGAAACCTTAGTTAAGCTTAGTACTTAACCACATTTCCAGCTTTTTGCACAAATATCATCCTCTTAATTTTGGTGACACTGAGTGTGTTCTTGCTAAACTAAATGTAAAACTTAGTTCTTTTTACACACATTTTCCCAAGAATCTCAGGCCTTGTAGTCCTATAGTTTAAAAATCAGTGTTAAGTGGAATATCTACTGATTTTTCTTACTGATGTTCACTTCACTTCCGTTGCTAATAGGAATTTTTACTGAAAGCAGACGGCTCCCATTGAGAGCTGGTTCCAGACCTGACTGTGAGCATTTGCTTTGTCCTGAAGAACTTACTTTTGTGCAAGTTCCATGAGTTTCCAGTCAGCTTTTTTCTTGCTGCCCTTTGAAGCTACATCCTTGAATGGACTGACCCATCCCAGAACACTGAAACAGGCTGCCCAGGGAGGGTGTGAAGTCTCCTTCTCTGGAGACATTCAGAACCTGCCTGGATGTGTTCCTGTGTGACCTACTCTAGGTGATCCTGCTCTGGCAGAGGTGTTGGGACTGGATGATCTTTGGAGCCCCTTCCAGCCCCCAACATTCTGTGATTCTGTGATAGCAGGTGCTGGACTTTGACAACTGCAGAAGTCCTCTGCAGTGTTCTGGTTGTCTGACATACAGGATTGTCCTGCCTGTGTCTCAATGCCAATAAGAAAATAAATAGTTCTAGCATCTCCTTTCTGTCTGCACAGTATTTGGAAACAGTGCTCATGCTTCTGAGTATCTTCCCAGTGCAAATACAGTGGGAGTCATGCCGCCATTCCCAATCTGTCCTAGCACGTAAATACAGAGATTCCACCTGTCTAGAGGCCTCAGACTGGTTGGTGGGATCATTCTGACAGCCAAATCTTGGCCTATTGGACACCATTTGGAAGAACCTGCTATGGAAAACAACCCATTTTACCTGAGATTTACAGAAATTCTGCACAGCTAGTGTCAGTATCACTGCAGCTCCTGATCAAGCACTTTGTTTTAAGTAGTTCCATACAATTGAAGTTGGGTTTGCTTCAATGTTTTTTGTTTGTGTTTTGGTTTGGTTTGGTTTTTTTTAGCATTATTTAAGCTACTTAAACAGTCTCAGAGTGCAAGATGTCTTCAGCTCAACACACAGCCTGTTGCATTATTTCGACCGTTTGATTCTCACTGGAGCAGAAAACAAAAGCAATGGAGATGAAGGTTATGGTCGGAGCCTGAGATACGCTGCTCTGAACCTGGCTGCCCTGCACTGTCGCTTCGGTCATTAGTGAGTTAATACCCACAACTCAACCCCATCTTGTGTCTCCTAAGTGCTGATAGACCTTTTGTTTGTTCTGAAAATTGGTCAAAGGGGAGAAGGGACTTGGACTGCTTTGATAACCACTATAGTTGGGTTGGAATTTTCTTGGAATCTTGATCTGTTTTGTTTGATGTTTATTTGGTTTCCATAATAACTGAGCCATCTACAGCAGGGTGAGAGTTGAGATTTGTCTATGCCCAACTGCAGTGGTTTCCTAGGTATTTAAATTCTCAATTGCTACATTTCCATGACCTCAGAAAGGTCAGTGGACATGAATGTCTATTTTCAGCCATATTCTCAAGAAAATGTGGTTGGTTTTCTATTACACTCAACTCAGTGTGGATCTTATGATCAATTAAAAAAAGCAAACAATAACACCAAAAAAATACAAACCCAACCATCTGAGCTTTTCTATTTTAAAATGCCACAGGAAGGGAGTTATTTTATTGATAAAACTGGTTTACTCATCTCCATACATGGTTTGCATTTATTGACCACTGCCTGGATTCGTCATGTAAAAGGCCTGGAGATGGAATCCTTCCCTCTGCAAAATTGAGAGCAGCATTTTTTCTATGCAGGCAGACACTAAATGTTTCCCCTATTCAAACAATATCCTGGCACAGTGGCATGTAGAGGGTTTGAAAGCCCACTTAGGGGCTAAGTTGTGTTGTAGTGGCTCCTAGATGCTGTCTTACTTATTATCCTCAAGACTAGAATGTATTGCTGGAGTGCTAGGAGGAGAATACAGGCTTTCTCAGCAGTCTGTTAAATCAGAGATCTCTTCTGAGTGCAATATGCATAATTCAGATCAATATCCCTCTCTACTGTAATGCTGTATTTTAAGCACTGTGGGAACACTAATATGTTCTCCCTTTTTGTTTGCTGATAGCCAACAGGCTGAGCTCGCGCTCCAGGAAGCCATCCGAATTGCACAGGAGTCCAACGACCATGTTTGCTTGCAGCACTGCCTGGTGAGAGAGTGGGGTTCAAGTGGAGGCTAAGTCACCTCTATTTGTGTTGCTATACAATAATTTTGGTTGGAAAAGACCTATTAAGACCATCAAGTCCAACTGTGATTAATTCAGCTGAGTCTGGGGCTAAACCCTCAGCACCACATCGCTGCCCCTTTTAAACACCTCCAGGGATGGGCATTCAGCCACCTCCTTGTGGATCCTACTGCAGTGTTTGAGAACCCTTTCAGTGAAGAAGTTTCTTTTAGTATCCAGCCTAAACCTCCACTGGTGCAACTTGAGGCCATTTCATCTCATCCTATCACTTGTCAATAGAGAGAGGAGAGCCTTATCCAAGCCTTTGCTCAGGAACTGTTGCAGAACTTCTCTTACAGTCACATCTCATCAAATGCATCAGTAATTTAAAGATGAGTGTACAGCAGTGGGGTGATGTTGCTTGTGGTAGATGGGTCACCCAGAGCAACAAGCTGTAGGGGGATCATGGGGATTGGTTTTGTTACAGCTTGGAACTGTTTTCTTCACCAGTTGTGATCCCAGAGTACTGAGATGCCAGCACTAAGTAGAAGTTTAGTCTGCTGTGTTTTAAAGAGGCAAAGTATTTAATAAACTTTCTCCTCCTGTTGGATCCTTAAAAGAGTGATAAGCCTCCTTTTGAACAAATAAAAGTGAGAAGGGAAAGGCTTAGATTCCTCTCTACTTTATTACGTAATACTATTGTTAACAATGAATTGGTACCAGACTCCTGAGTTACTGCTGCCCCCAGTTAACTGTGCTGTGAGGTTTCTCTGCATTACTCTGAACCTCCATGGCTGACTGCTCGCCAGTCAGTGTCCCAGCCTAGCTGCACTTCTGATATATTTTCTTGTGCAGCATTTGTTTCCTTAGTTTCACATTAATTCTGATGAGTGGTTTGTATTTCCTGTGAGTTTTTGTGCATTCTGTGCAAAGAGAGAAATTAAAAGTGCTGCAGCCATTAGCTGTTGGCAATGAGATTCTAACTCTTTCTTTTCTTGCTAGAGCTGGTTGTACATCTTGGAGCAGAAGATATTTGATAGCTGTGTCCTGCTGGAGCACTCTGTGAACAAATCTTTACATTTTGGTTTGCCAGTGAGTCCATTTCACTTAACTTCATGTGGCAAGGGGAGTGTGCAAGATAGGATTTGGGGTCTTGTGGTTGGTCTGTTCAAAATATGCAACTGAATTTAAGTAAGTCTATTTTAACTCTCCAAAATCTATCTGTAATTATGATTTTAACTCTTCATATTAACAAACCAGAGTTCAGTTCCTTTAATGCCAGTCCTTTATTTCAAGGCTCACTGTTTTTCTTCCTAACTTGTTTTTTCAGGCACCATTTCAGCCTTAGGCCAATAGCACAGTCTGCCGGTGCTCGAGGGAGGTTCTTAATGCCTCCACCTTCCCTGAAACTCAGTGCTGATGCCTCTGACAAGGCTTTGAAACATGTTTACTTGTAGGGCTCTTGTGAAATCTTGTGAGGCAGTCCTCCCCTTAGCTAATTTTATGCCCTGAATCTGTCGGCTTGATAGTGTTTAGTTCTGTCTTCCCCAAGATCTTCTCTCTTTATTAAGAGACTTGTTCTAAAAGGAACTAAACTGCTGCTGTTGGGAGGTGAGAGCAGACATGACTGCTTGGTGGGTAAGGTAGGAGGAAGGCTCTGTGTTTCCACAGCTGTTTCTTCGTTGGAGAAATCCAAGTACAAGTCCTGTCATCCTCTTTAAAACTTCTGTGTGGGGGAGTGGAAATTACCTTTCACGTCTAACAAAATGGCATTCACATATATGTGGGTGTGCATAAGTGGGTATTTAAAGAAGTGCCTGGAGCAGCATTCCTTTGTCTATGCTGAATAATATCACCTCTATTTCTTTGGTGTTTTGTTTTTTTTTTTTTTTCTTAGTTTAGAACTCTTGCTCTGGTGTAATTTGCAAAGCATCAGTGTAAAAACCACGTACTCTGTAGTCTTTCAATGCTGTTGGCATGTTTTTCTTCTATCTTCCCAGTACCTTGCCTCCCTGGGAATACAGTCCTTGGTTCAGCAAAGAGCTTTTGCAGGAAAGGCTGCCAACAAACTAATGGATGCCTTAAAAGATTCTGATCTGCTGCACTGGAAACACAGCTTGTCAGAGCTTATTGACATCAGTATAGCACAGAAGACTGCCATTTGGAGATTATATGGCCGCAGGTATTCTGTTCCTTGGGCTAGCTCACTGTACTTGTTAGCACATACAATGCATTTAGAGTTGTTTATATAGGTGTAACAAGTGACTCTGTCTCTCCTGTGCACTAAAATAAAGCAATCAGGCTGTGATTCAGTACAGGCTGAGTGCAGTTATTTCCATTCTCTTGTTTTCCTTTAAAACTCATGCTGGAGAAGAAACTGAGTTTCCATTTGGTAGTGGTAAATAGTGCATAAATTGTTCCTCTGCCCCCATTTTCAGCATCTCTGTGGTTAGATTGTATGCAGCATTCACTTGATGTGCCTGCGTAGTCCAGGATTCCTGAACAGCAGATGCTTTACAAGTTTTCATTCTCCCCCTGGCCCCTGCCTTACCAGAACATGTAAGGCTGCTGTCATAACCAGACTATAGGTTAAAAATGGTCATTTGTTTCTTTTGCACAAGCACCATGGCACTGCAACAAGCCCAAACATTGCTGAGCATGAACAGTCTGGAGGCTGTGACCGTGGGCGTTCAGCAGAATAACACCGAGTCCTTCGCCGTGGTGTTGTGCCACCTGGCTGAGCTACATGCAGAGCAGGTGAGGTTTATGGCTGGTTGCACAAAATGCAGGAGGCTGTGTGGGTGTTACTGACAGAGCTGGGCAAGACTCAACTCGTATTTTGTTCTGCCATCAATGTCTGCGTTGGGGGCGAAGAAAACGCAGGTTTGGCTTGGCAGGTTCTTCCCTTGCAAGCTGTGCTGAAATCGAGGGGAGTGATGATTGCCTCAGTGTATGTTAGACTGTGCTTTCTGTGTTACAGGGGTACTTTGCAGCTGCTTCTGAAATACTGAAACACCTAAAGGAAAGATTCCCTCCCAACAGTCAGCATGCACAGGTAGAATATTTGCCATTTAGTGTGTGAGTTATGTAACTTTCACACAATAGGATATGAATTCCACGCATCTGAGTTCTTCCCTCTGTATGCCTTGGGCTATATGTTTGCTAATTTCACTCATGACCTCACAGGAAGCTGTGCAGCTAAAGCTTGTCTACAAAAGCAGGAAAAGATGTGTTTTGAGGCTGATGAGACATTTATCTCACTATAACCTCCAAAGGAAAACTGTTCAGATAGAAATGTCATTGACAGGGATGTACAACTTCTTCTTGAGCACATATGGGAATTAAATGCTCTGCATTGATTTGGATTTCAAAGTTCTGGTTAATTAGTGCTGCTTACTTTGATATATTCCAGTCCAGAAATAACAGAGAGAACAGACCAATTTCTGCATGACTTTGGGAAACACATTAACACATGAGTCTGTAGGACAGCATTCACACTGAAGTGCTCAAGATTCTCCTAAGTAGAATTTGGTCCTTCTCATTACAGAGCAAGACTGCTGCTTCAGAATGTTAGTAAGGATTTAAAAGAGATTTTTAATTGAAATGCAGTCTAATAGCTGAACTTTGGTATTGAAACAGTGCAGACCTGAGGACAGTAATATTTTAAATCCAGTAACTGGACAGTGGAGTTAGCTCTGTCTGGACATAAATATCCACAGGGGAAAATAAAAAATAAATTACGACTTAAAAAATGAGCAGGCACAGCTTCTAAAACTTGTTCCTGGATGTTCTTTGTTTAGCTTTGGATGCTGTTTGATCAGAAAATACAGTTTGAGAGAGCCATGAATGATGGCAGATACCATATAGCAGATTTTCTTGTATCAGGAATTACTGCGCTTAATAGCATCGAAGGTGTATACAGGTAAGAAACCATAAATCTGCATGTGTGTGTCCCATGAAGGTAATGAAAAATAGCAAAATTACTGCTGGCAGTCATTACGTATTCTTCCCTTTCCAGAACTAATTACAGCTGTGTTGTCTGACCTGAAGACCATTAGAGTCTGTCCTGCAGTAATAATTTCTGGCTATTTCTTTGGACATTCTAAGAAACATAATGGCATTGCTGAAACTGGTGGTGTTCTAGAGCCAAAGATGTGTTGTGAGAACACAAAGTACTTCTTCAAAATCTGCCATGGGAGCTGTGCTCAAACCTAAGCACCAAGCAGAGTTTTATATGAAACAGTGATGGGTCTCAGGCCTGGTCCGAGTTCAGCTGTCTTCATCTGTGTCCTGGTTTCCACATTCACAAAATGGATCAGTGTGATTTTTCTGTCACTTTAATGGGCTCTTGTTTCTCAATGAGAATGACATGTTAGAAATAGGTAGGGTTAAAACTTGCTAGTTGATGAGTATACACACCAACATACTGTTAAATGCAATTTCTTTTTTATTTTCAATGACGTAAAAGACCTAAAACCAGCCAGTGCCAGTTAGCCAGCAACCGATATTTGAGCTGTGGGACCTGGTGCTTGTCCTTCTGGGATGGGACTGTTTGTGATTCCTTTGATCTTTAAATATTCCACTTAGTGTCTGTTTTTGAGATGTTCAAACACACACCCTACTGCTGCATGACTCTTTCTTATTTCCCTATTTTCCCTCTTTCCCTGTTGCTCCACATCCTTATCAGCTCAAGGCAATTTTAGCTACTTTACCACATACCTGGTTTTCTTAGAAATAATTATATGTGCTTTCTGGCTTGCCTGCCCTCCTGCTTCTGCTGCCTGTTTGGCCTTTGGTTCTGGCAGTGTCTGTGTTTCTATCTAAAGCTGTTTGGTCAGTTTGATCCTTTCTGCCTGTGAGTTGTCCAGTTGGAATCAGAGATATCTGTTTTTCCCCATGCCCATGTGTGTGGCATGTGTACACTTTGTCAGAGTGCCATCCTGCACTTAAAAGCAACAGAGGTCACAAAACAGAGACCTGTTTTACTGTGCTCTGAAGAGCAGGATTGCATTTAAAATACAAAACTGACCAGTGATATTTTCTTTCTACCACATCAGAAAAGCCATTGTGTTGAAAGCCCAAAATCAAATGTCAGAGGCACACAAACTTCTGCAGAAATTGTTGATCCACTGCCAGAAAATCAAGAACACTGAGATGGTGATTAGGTAAGAATGTTTCATTTTCAGACTACTACGCCCACTTCGCAGTGATTAGAATCAGCCTTTTCAATATGTCTGTGTTCAGACTTCACTGGTCTTCAGATTACCTGCTGTGATTTGGAGACTGCAAGGTAATTTCATTTGTTAATCAGGGTATGGAGTCCTCAAAATATTGTGGAATTGAAAGTTATTATGTAGATTTGTACACATTGCAAACCTTTAATGTGGAAATTACAAGCTAGTGAACTTATTTTTAGCTTCCATGAAGACTTAGGGAAGAAGGAAACACTGCATCCAGAGTAACTAGGAATAGAATTGTGTGTGTGTAGTTATATCTTTGTACTAAACAGAGTAGTTGCAGTGTTAGCTGATCTGTGGTGGCATCTTAAGGGTGCAATTGAAGTTTATTGCATATGCAGTGATCTAGTTCACAATAAAATCAATACAGTAGGAATGGAATAATTGAGAAACAAGTGGATGTTTTCCATCAGAAGAGAATGTGTTTGTAATGCTTTCCCCCTGTTGTGGTTAGTGTGCTGCTATTGATAGCAGAGCTCTACTGGAGGTCGTCCTGCCATACCATAGCGCTACCTGTCCTGCTTCAGGCTCTTGCCCTCTCTCGAGAATACAGCCTGCAGTACTTGGCTTCTGAAACTGTGCTCAACTTGGCTTTCTCCCAGGTACCTCTGGTTTGTGTTTTCATAAGGCTGGAGAGCAACGTTTATTGTGGGGATCTGGAGACCATTTTTACTCATGTGAGATTTAAGAATCCAACCTTGTTGGAATTAAAAAGATACTTCCTCAGAATTTAAACTAAAGGAAAGAAATTCTGAGGAAGTAGATTCTAAGTGTAAAATCTTTTGAAGAAGTTAATAAAAGTTGAGTTTCATGTGTATTTATGGCATACAATTAAACAGACAAGCATAAATTTGCCCTGCCTTAATTTCCTCAGTTATTTTTTTTTTCTGCTAGTATTTTGACTTCCTAGTAGCACAATTTGGCAAGTGAATTAGAAATAGTGTTTGTGCTGGAGTTACTGTTTATTCTGATCTGGCAGAGCTGACTGCAGTGGAGGAGCCATGTCTAATCATTGCAGAGAGCAGCTCAGCTCTGCTAATGAGGTTTGGTTTAAAAGAAGATTGTGGGGGAAAAAATGTACATCCTGGTCTGTAACACACCACGTTATAAACAGATGTGCCTTGTGTTGGTCTTCCCTGAAGAAGCTGCTCTCACCAGTGGATCCCAGTATTGACTAGCAAGTATTTCTCTTTCAGCTGATCCTTGGCATTCCTGAACAAGCCCTGAACATTCTGCACATGGCAATAGAACCTGTTTTGGCTCATGGAGCCATCCTGGACAAAGGCTGTGCCATGTTCTTGGTGGCCAAATGTCAGGTGGCTTCTGCAGCTTCCTATACTCCAGAGAAGAAACTTGAAGGTACTGTGAAGAATAATGCTCCACTGAAACCGTGTTCAGAGGCCTAGGAGTGCAGACCAGTGTCTATATCAGAGTCCTGCCCCACAGTCACTCTTAAAAGAGTTTAAATGATACAACCAAGTGTGTTACCTAGTTATGGGATGGCAAAATGAATTTGGAATTATTCAACAGATGCAGGCTTTATAATAGAATCTTGTTTATCTACATACTTCTACCCCCGTATTTTGCAGCAAAGGCTAAACAACAGAAAGTAGCTGAAAGACCATGTTGCTAAGACACAAATTGTTTTGAAAAGCTGAGGAATTTATAAGTGGGCTCCTCAGAATTGAGCTGTATTACTTGGAGTTGTTATTGTGATGTTATCTGTCCCACTTCTCTCCACAGCTTTGGAATCTGCTATCCTGAATCTCAATGAAGCCAAGACTTACTTTGCCAAAGTGGACTGTAAGGAGCAGCTCAGAGACGTTCTCTACTTCCAAGCGCGGCTGTTCCACACCCTGGGCAAAACCCAAGAGAGGAACAAATGTGCCATGTTGTTCCGTCAGTTGCACCAGAATCTGCCAGCACATGGTGTCCCCTTAATCAACGCCTTCAAGTGATGCATTTAAAGATGAGATTTGTTTGTTTTCCTGGGGTTTTTTTACAATTGTCTTTTTATTATCTTCAGTCATCCATGTTTCAAAGTAACTGCCAATAAATAATGGCCTTGTATTGAACAAACTTGGGGGTTTGGTTGTAGTGACTTAAGGGAAAACATCAGTTTCACTGCTATGCTATACTTGAAATTAAGAATCGAATGGGAAGGGAAGGAAAATTACTCTCTTGACTGCATTATAAGCACACTGAGGGGAGCAGCACAGTCACGGTGAAATGAGATCTGTTCTTAGCAGTGACATTTTCAGAATCAATGCTGCCTTTATGAGCACCATACAAAATAATGGAAATTTTAGACCAAGCTTCTTTCTGCTCTGTTTAAGTGGTATAGAGTCTTGTTTAAAATCTGTCCTTGTCTTTAACCTGTCTACAGTGGCTGTTTACTCTGTAGAAACAGATGGTGCTGGCAGAAGGGAACAAACCAGGATCCAGTTGGAGAGCTCTGATGGTGCAAAGTCCCAGCATTGTTGTTACATGTGTCCTTGTGCAAAGAGCAGCTGAGGAGAGGAACAAGTGCTGAACAAAAGCCCAGCTCAGCTGAGATGTCATTATGGTACCTGTTCTCCCACTGCTTAGGATTAACCTTCTCTGGTTTTGCGGAGCAATCAAAAAGGTCATGGCTCACTCAATATGCTGTAGCCTTTGACTCCTAAGAATTAGATTCTCAGTTTAGAAGAACATTTCAGATGGGATGTGGTATTTCAAGTTGGGGGTTTTGCACTTCGTGATTGTAAAAAAAAGTGGGTGAACCTTAAGAAAGGGGGTGCCAGTCTTTTCACCTTGTGACTGTGTGGAAGCTCCATGTCTTTAGAGTAAACACTTGGAGATACCTGGCCAGGAAGCTCTAGATTAAACCATGGCATTTTTAGCAATGAGAAAGCAAGACCAGACCTAAACTTGGCACTGCTAGAGCCCTGCCAGGGAAGGCAGGAAGAGAGACGCTCTAAGATGTGGTTGAAACTAGGGTAGTCCACTGCTGGTTTACACATCCCATTAATTAGTGTTGGCAGATAATCAGTGCCTTGATTTTAAGCAGCAGCTAGATTTCTGACAGTAGAGAGTAACCCGGCTTTGTGTGAACACTGGGTTTGGTGGCTTAGCCCTTCTCAGCCACATTTTAAACTGTGTTAAAATGATGTTCATAAATCATTTGGAGTACCTGCTATTTTAAAGGGAGTGCAACGTTTATACCTGATTTCTAGGGTGGCTTTCAAGATTGTGGACAAAACAGCAGAGTTTATCTGCTTTAGCTCACGTGGAAGCATGGCTCTGCTCTGGGGATCTTGACAAGGGCAAAGTGGTGCCCACACCTGTGTCTCAAAGCAAAATGAGGAAGAGGATTTGCACCAGCCACAGTATTTGCATCTGCTCAAGGTTGAAGCTGTTGCTTGATGAAGAGTTGGTCAGGAAACAGCAGGTGAGCTCAGTACAGGAAGGGGGATTGGTGGGTAGGTACTCAGTGTGAACCCCCAAATAATTAGCATGGGCAAAGCCGGGGAGATGCTTGCAAAAGGCTGCTGCCAGCTGGGCAGTTAAGGGCCATGCCTGCGCAGCAGCATTCCCTCTGTCCTGGCTCCGCAGAACTGCAACCTGAGCAGGAGCTGTGCTGGGTGGTGGCAATGGTCTGGCTGTGGCCGCTGTGGCATCTCCAAAGTACTGGTGTCTAAATCCCTTTCAGGTGATGATTCCAGGAGCGCTGGGCAGCCACGGGAGAACATGCAGGTAACCCAGTTTGGACCCAGTCATGGCATTATAAAATCGTTTAGGTTAGAGAAGACATTTAATATCACAGCGTGCACCCATTCCATGCTGGAAATTCTGTGTTTGTACAAGGGCAGAGGTGGGGAAGCCCCGGCAGAACAGCGGGACGGCTGCTGCGGGTGATGTCCCTCTGGAACGGAGTG
The DNA here is from genome assembly GCA_013399055.1 of Ramphastos sulfuratus. NCBI lineage: Eukaryota > Metazoa > Chordata > Aves > Piciformes > Ramphastidae > Ramphastos > Ramphastos sulfuratus. The sequence continues at coordinate 199,506 of WBNM01045350.1, read as the reverse complement.
GAGGTGCCCGCAGCGGGGCCGCATCCCGGTGTGGGGGGTGGTGGAGCGGGACCGACCGTGGCACGCCGTCCGCAGCCCGCGGTGCGTAGCAAGGTGAGGCGGGGCCGCGCAACCTGCGATCGGAGGGGAAAGAAAATACTGACAAAACAAAATAGAGCCCCGAACAAAAGAACCAACCCCAAAGAACGGCCACGGGCGGGGTAGAGGGGTGGGGCGCTCAAGATGCGGCTGCCCGGGGGGAAGCCTCCCCTTCCCCGGGGCGGAGCGGGGCCTCCCTCCCTCTTTCCATCCCTCCCTCTCTCCTTCCTTCCCTCCCTCCTTCCCTCGCTGCCGCCGCCGGAGCGGAACCGAAAGCGAAGGCGGCGCCGGGCGGCCGCGCTCCGGCCCCGCAGGCGGCCCCGGGTGCTGCGGGGGCCGTTTTCTCTTCTCTGCGGAGCAGCGCGTTCCTCCAGGTCGGTGACTGCGGGGCCGGGCGGGGGAGGCCGGGAGGGCCCGGCCGGGGGATGCGCCCGCGGCTGCGGAGACAAAGCCGCTCCCGGAGGGACCGTGGGCGGCCGGGACCGGGCCGGGGATGCCCTACGAACAGAAAACGGCATCGCCGTCAAACGGGGCTTTCCCGCGGGGCTCGCACCGGCCTCTGCAGGTATTTTGGTGATGGGGGGGAGTCGGTGCCGTAATTTCGCCAACCCGCCTCAGAGAGCTGCGCCGTGGTCGCACGGGCCCGGCCGATTTCCCAGTGCCGCCTGCCTTTGACTGCTCATCAGCCCCATATGCCGCTGGTACTCGAGGGGCCGAGAGCATCCCGTGCGTAGGGAGCTAACATGTGGTGGCTGTCCCCACAGAATTGGACATCCCACTGGCCCTTAGCTGCCCACCAGCCCAACCGTGCGCTGCTGGTACCTGAGTGTCTGGAAGCGTCTCCGGCACAGGGGAGGTGACAGAGTGGTGGTGGCTGTCCCCATCATCGGGGGGGACATCAGGCGTCCCGCAGGCCCCGTGGGGGGCACTGGGGAGAGTTAGGCTGTAGGGCTGGGAAAGAGGAGTTCTAAGGTCAAGGGGTGAGAAGCCAGGAGAAGACAAGAGGGGACAGTGTTGGTGGAGCAACTGTGTATAAGAGACAGGTCTCTCTTGGACAAGCCACAGGTTGGGTTGGTGCGAGTGACCAAGTGCGATAGAGAGGTGGGACAACAGCCCCACATTCATGTGCACGGCATGGAGCACCAGGAGCATGAAGGTAACAGATCAAAAGGTAAAAGATCAAAAACAGTGGCAGTATGACTGCAGGAAGCTGGTGGGATGGAGTTGTGGGCTGTGTGATGGTGCAGGAGAAGCAGCTGCTTTTCCTGGGAGAAGAGCCCCACCCCATTCCTAGCCTCTCTCCACAAGCACTTAGTTTTGGGAAAACCAGCTAACAAAACCCAAGAGACCAGCCTTGAGAGCATTGTGAGAGGTATTTGAGCCACCAGCGTGTTCTGGGGAAGGCAGCTGTTACCAGATTGAGGAGGTAATTTGCAGGAGGCTTTTGCTTTCAGCTCAGCCTTAATGTATTTTAAGTGGGGTTCACAAAGTGCAGAGCCACTCTCTTCTCCTCTCTCATGGGCGTCATGGGCTAGAGTTGTTCTTTCCAGGAGAGCCAGAAACCTTTTGGCAGCACTGGACAACGTGATGGTGATGCCCTGAGCTCATCCTGGCTTGGCACTATGGCTGGAGCTTACCCTCTTGTTTTGGGGTGCTTGTTTCAATTTCTGAGGCAATATTAGGCAGAATAATCAAGATTATAAAATATCACTATCTTGGTAAAGGTGTTTTCTGACTCTTACTGAAACTTGCCACTGGGTTTTGTGCCATGGCAATGCTACTAACCCAGCTTTGGATTTACTCTTTGTGCTGGATGGGCCAGGCAATGCAGGAGGTTATTCTATTTTGCCCCTAAGGGTGGAGAAAAGCTTTGCTGCTTAGGCACAGGGACCTGACACAGATGGGCACTGGGTGCCTGTTTTAAGTATCTCATTGTTTTGGGTGTCCTCTGCTAGAAGCTGCTGAGAGATTTATTTCCATTCAGAGTCAGGTGGGGATGCATATGGCCTTTGTATACTACAGTGACTAATATATTTCTGGCAAGATCTGTGCTCACCCTGTAGGAAGGGAAACTGTAATCGATGCCCGTGTTGCTGCAGATGACACTGCTCTTGGAACTGGCACTTCTACCACTAACAGTGACCAGGGAAAGCAAAATAGCCACTGGACTCTGCTCATCAAGGCCCTGTGTGCTGGCCCCAGTTAACTTTTAACTGCAGACCTTTCATGGTAGCAGGGGAAGGATTCTCTGCCAGTGAAATCCACCTTGGTTTAGGTGGTTCATGTTCAATTTTGCTATTGAAGAGATGTTTTTTTGACAGTGCATGAGCTGCCCCTCATGGAAGGATGGATGGAGGTGTCAGTGCCACAGCTGGCACTCTACTCACTTGGAAGGGTCTGACCCTGACACTGTGTCTGGCCTCTCTGGAGAAGAGTGGGTGGGTTGGGGAAGGCAAGTGTGTGGCAGCCAGTGGGGGCCAAGGACATGATCCCAGTACCAGCCTTGTGCCTGAGTAGGGAAACAGCTCCAGGGAGGGAAGGACAGGGCAATGCATCCGCGTGCTCCACTTTAAATCTCTGCAGGCATTTCTGCTGCAAGGTGTTGTCCCCTGCGCGCCCCAAAATCTGTCGGCATGTTCCCGTGTGGAGGTAGCTGCATCCCAGCAGGGACCAGGCAGGGAGCAGATGCTCACAGCCGAGCTAAGGCAGAAGGAGGGGGCTGTAAAAAATCACTTCACCCTCGCGGGGGCCGATTTCACTCCCGCTCATTTCTGCTAAAGCCACGTGGACGCTGAGCAAGAGGCAGAGCTGCTGCCAGGGTTTCACAGACCTCTTTTCCTTTTAATATCCCTCTCCTTGCTGAATTAGATGCGAGACTGATTGCTTTGGTAATCCTTCCGCAGCCACTATGGGCTATGTATGGATTGCAGCCAAAAGCTGTGCCGATAAATCATTCCTATACACCAGGCTGTTATATTTCCTGAGGATTTTGTGGGCATGTGCTGCTTGCTTTTACATAAGGATCTGCTGGAGTTCATACCAGAACGTGCTGCTTTTCCCTGGGCAAGGACCTGGGAGGGTTGGTAAAGCCAAAGCCCTCAGGCTGTATTTCCCCTCTTTGGGTTTATTTCCTCCATTCCAGCTATTTTGGTTTTCCCTCTGTCTGGGAATACAGCCGTTGTCCTCCTCTTAAGCCCCACTCTGTGCTTGTTAAGGAGAACTGGCTATGTTATTAGTGGTTATCCCACATCCTATGGGGCTGTGTCCTACAGTGAGATCCCACTTTTGGGTTTCTCTTGGGGAAGGTATTATCTCACAGGGCAATTTCTGCAAAACCCCTTGCTCAGCCTCCTAGCACACATACTAGAGGAGAGATCCCTCTGATTTTCCACCGTGGCTGGTGTTAGAATGGTGCTGGGATGACTTTTAGCCTGTTTGCAGAGCCCGGGGAAGCCTGCTCGAATTAATCAGCCCTGAGATGTTTATCCTGGTCAATCCAATTAACTCCTGTCGGCCAGGGCACGTTCAGCTCTAAAGTGTGACTGAGACTTCACAACTCAATTTTGCTCTGGCCCGGCAAAGTTCAGCATGAACCTTTGGCAATTCCTGCTCTGGGGGCAGGATGGGATGTTTGGCTATGTCAGCCATACCATGCCACCACTGGGAACCAGTGCCGTGGCCAGCGATGCTCCTGGGTTGGCTTCATCCTGGAGGCACCCCTATCAGCTGCCTTTTTTGGTGTGGCCACCAGCTCACAGTGAGGGTACAGGGCATGGTGTTCAGGATCAACTCTGGCTTCAGGGGACAGCTATTTATATGTGCCTGCTGGCAGGATGCCCAATGCAAGCCAGGCAAATGGCAACAGGCCTTGGGATGCATCCCTCTGGGTTTGAGGTGAATGGGGCAGGGGGGCTGTCTGTTTAGTTTAAGGCATTTTGGGAGCACATTAAAACATGCTGCAGTGGGCAGCAGCACTGGAGTGGGGGTGGCTGAGACGCGGAGGCCCAGTTTGGCTTGGCTGGCAGCTCCTGGTTCCGCTGCCCAGCGACGCCCTGGCCGAGAGCAGATTCAGCCTTGCGAAAGGTGGCGTTTCTGAAATAGTTTGTCCTTGTTGCTGTTCATTGGCTTATTTATAGCCTTCGCATCCCAGCGCTTCGCTGTGCCTCGGAGCAGCAAGCGGCGCTGGGTCGGCATTAGCTCTGGGCTGATCCTGCTCAGGCAGAAAAAAACCCTCTGGTTTATAGATTGGTCTTGAAACTGGCAATTAGGCCATTGTGAAACCTCAAGGAAAGGGGGAGATGATTTGATTTCCATACTTGACCCCTAATTTCTGCTGGGCTGATTCAGAGCGGTTCTGCTGTGGGTGCATCATGGAAACTTCAGTGGAGGTGAGCAGAGCTAATTTTAACTGGTCACCTCACTGAGATGTGGGAACCCACAAAAGGAACACCTTGAGCCTTTTTCTTTCTTCTGGGCTGCTTGGTTTTGGATTTTTTTTTTCCCTTTGCTTCTGCAGCAGTTCATTAACCTAGAAATTAAAACCAGCATCAGCATCACGGCAGGGAATAGTGATCAATGGTTTACGACCAACCAAACATCAAACTGCCCCAGCTGCTGCATGCACCTGGCATGTGTGAATTTACAGTTTTCTCCCCTTTCTGGTGGTTATATTTATAGATATTTGTAATATATTTTATATATATATATAAAAAAAATTGTTGCTCACGGAATTGTTTTCCTGTTTTTCTCTAGGTTCAGGATCCTGATTTTTGCACAGAAAGTCGTAAGGAACCTGGGATGAAGTCTCTGGCAGTGATGGGCTGTGGGAGGAGGCAGTGCTAATCCTGCACCCCACGCTTGGTAAGTGGGTCCCTGTGCTGCTAAACTGCTTTGTTCAGGGGGTGTTTGTCAGAGATGTGCCCACTGTGTAACATTCCCCTTTTGAGTATTCCAGATGGTGAGGTGGCAAGTTCAACCTTTCACCACAGCAACTCAACCAGCTCCACGCTGCAGTGGATGGTGCTGATTGAATTTGATATGGTTTCTAATAATTGCTATTTTCTCCAACCCCACTCCTTCCCTCAAAATAGGCCATCTGAAGTTTTTCTCTGCCAGTGGTGTGATGCCAGCCCATACCCTTTTGGGGTATTTCCATAGCAGAGATGATGATGATGTTATTCCCTGGAGAGGTTTAAATAATGAAAGTGAATGAGCAGTGGTGGTGGCCTTGGGGCTGAGGCTGGCCCCTGCCTGGGGTCTGCTCTGTGGCAGGGTGGGTGCATATCCTCTTGCTGTCCTGCACCACACCCCTTGGCTTTACCATCCCCTGTGGGAATAATAGCTCAGGGGAGACATTCTGTGTCTCTGCAGCTTCCTGAAAGTAAGTTGGAGCAAGGTGGGGGTTGGTCACTTCTTCCAAGGAAGAAGCAATAAGAAAAGAGAAAATACCTTCAAGTTGTGCTAGGAGAGGTTCAGGTTGGACATCAGGAAAAATTTCCTTCCTGAGTTATAAAGCCCTGGACCAGGCTGCCCAGAGAAGTGGTGGAGTCCCTGTCCAGTGCAGGTGTGCTGAGTGACATCATGTAGTGGTGACCTGGCAGTCTCTTCCAACCAAATCTGTAGAGTAATGACCAGCAGGAGGAAATCCCAGAGCCCCTCTGAGCTGCTCTATGTTTGCAGGCTCACCTCCTCATCGCAGCGTGGCCAGGATGAGGCTGTTGGTCACACCGTGCCATCATGCATCCCCAGCAGCTAGCCCACCCCGCAGCCCCTCTGTTGTGATGGAGGCTGCGGTCCCCAGGCAACCAGGGTGCTGCAGGACCGCCCATCACTGAACCCCCACAGCCCCGGCATGGCCTCTGTCATCGTGGTGACTGAGTACGATGCAACAGGGAGCATGTGTGAGGAGGAGGAGATGAACGTACCCAGCGATGAGGGTCTGGGGGATGGTCAGGAGCCGAGGGCGAAGCTGCACCTCTCGGGCCGAAAGCTCTCCCTGCAGGAGCGGTCGCAGCCTGTCCACTCGCCTGGGAGCAGTGACAGTGCCAACGAACGCTTCATATACCCGTCCCTGCCTTACTCTCCGGTGACGTCCCCACACTCCTCCCCACGGCTGCCACGGCGCCCAACGGTGGAGTCGAACCGTGTCTCCATCACTGGACTCCAGGTGAGGGGGAATCATGACTGCTCCCACAGTTCTCCTGCCCCTGTCTGCCTCATTTCCCTGATATGGCATTGCTTCTTACTTGAGTTTTTGGGATAAAACCCCACGGCATGTCTGCAGATGCATGGTGGGGGGTGGTGGGATGTCATGGTCCAAAGAGTTTGTGGAGCTTCCTTCTTTGGAGACTTCAAAACCCACTTAGACTAGTTCCTGTGCAACCTGACCCAGGTGCGTCTGCATTAGTAGAGGAGTTGGGCTAGATGATCTCCAGAGGTCTCTTCAAACCCCTGCCATTCTGTGATCCTAGGCTATAGAGGCAGTCCTCCAGGAGGTGGAACACAGTAGCTGACCATGTTTCATTCATTTTGGAGATTCTGTCAGCTCTGCTGTGTTTTGGGGGAGCCAGCAGTGTGCTGTGGTGTTCTTCCCCTTAGAAATACAGAAAAGAGACAGACCCTCTGAGATCTAAAGAGAAAATGTCCATGCCTGCCCCATCCTGTCAGTGCTGCCAGAAACCAGGCAGCACGTGGCTGCTTTGCCTATAAGAAATAAAAATTCTCTGTGTCAGGTTGCTGTCATTAACCCTGCCAGTGTTCTCCTGGCTGTTGATCCCCACCATCATGCACCCATCCTGTTCCACCTGAGTGGGCAATATCACCTGCACAGCCATGAATGTTCCCAAAGGAGAGCAACTAAGCTGGTGAAGGGCCCTGAACACAAGTCCTGTGAGGAACAGCTGAGGGACCTGGGGTTGTTTAACCTTCAGAAAAGTAAGCTGAGGGGAGACCTCATCTCCCTCTGCGACTACCTCAGTTGAGGTTGGAGTGAGGTGGGTGTTGGTCTCCTCACATGCAACAAATGACAGAGCAAGATGAAATGGCCTCAAGTTGTGCCAAGAGATGTTCAGGTTGGATATTAGGGAAGGTTTCTTCCCAGAAGGGGTTCTCAGGCCTTGGAGCAGGTTGCCTAGGGAGGTGGTGGAGTTCCCAGTCCTGGAGGTATTTAAAAGGCACATGGATGTGATGCTGGTGGATGTCATTTAGTGGTAGTAGCTTAGAAGTAATTGTGGAATTGTGAGGTCTAGGCGAGTGGTTGGCCTTTATGATCTGAAAGGTCTCTTCCAACCTCAACAGATCTGTAATTCTGTGATTCCATGAATTATCCATGTTTATAGACATAGTGACATGTGGCCAGGCAGCTTGAGGTTATGGCTCCTGATCCTGATCAAAGCTGTCCAGATTGGGTGCCCAAGCAAAGCAGAACAGGGTGGGAGCTCGCAGAGAAAGTTGTCCTGTGGCTCATGTCAGACCTCACTTTTCTCCCCACAGGACTGTGTGCAGCTCAACCAGTACAAGCTGAAGGATGAGATTGGGAAGGTGAATATTGGCTAGGTTTGGCATGGGATGGGGGAATTTGAGGTGGGAGAGTGTTGGGCTTGCTTTTGCCTTCCAGCCAGTAAGGTGGCAAGCTGCAGGTCCCTTCCAACCCCTACCATTCTGTGATTCAACCACTCACTGCAGCAGCTTGACTGGCTGCTCACTGTGCTGCTGGTCTCTTCTGGATGGTGCCAATTGAATTGTATCATTAAAAAAAAATATTATGATTAAATTTCCCCATTCTCCCTCCCACAAAATGGGGTATTTGAAGCTTTTCTGTGCTAGTGGTGTAATGCCAGCCAGTGCTTCCCACCACTCCCAGCATTGTGTACTGACTTGGTGACTTCATTAGGGCTGGGTGTGTGGAGGAGCCTAGAGCCTGGTTTGGTGCTATAGGGTTATTTTTTGGACTGTCCCTAACTGTTTCCCCCATGGCTGTGCTCTTCTGTAGGGCTCCTATGGTGTGGTGAAGCTGGCCTACAATGAGGATGATAACACCTACTATGTGAGTAGTGCCTGGCTTTGGTGCCTGTAACAGGGTTGGTGGGATGAGGATGGATTCCCTCTGCTGACTCCCTGCCTGGCTCTGTGCTGGACCCATTCTGCCAGCCAAATCTCATTCTCAATTTGCTCCAAATCCTACTATTTTTTCCCCCTCTTGCAGGCAATGAAGGTTCTGTCCAAAAAGAAGCTGATGAGACAAGCAGGCTTCCCCCGTGAGTAGCACTAAATCTATAGGGTGGGTAGTGAGTGACACCCCTGGGGGATGGGATTCTGAGATGCCATCCAGAGGGACCTGGACAAGCTTGACACGTGGATCTGTGTGAACCTCATGCAATTCAACAAGCCCAAATGCAAGGTCATGCATATGGGTTGGGACAACCCCCAATATCAATCCAGACTGGAGATGAAGGGCTGGAGATCAGCCCTGTGGGGAAGGACTAGATGAAGATCCCATTCACCCCAAAACATTCTATGATTCTATGCCCTGGGGACCCCAGGGGACCATTCCTAACCAGATCCCCCATCTTGGCCTTTCCCACAGGCCGTCCACCGCCACGTGGTGCCAAAGCTGCCTCTGAGGGTTGTCTGCAGCCCAAAGGGCCTATTGAACAGGTGTACCAGGAGATTGCCATCCTGAAGAAGCTGGACCACCCCAATGTGGTGAAGCTGGTGGAGGTGAGTACTGGCTGACCCTTCCCCAGTGTGAAGGAAGCTGGATGCTGTGGGGATGGGCTACATCTGGCTTGTGCTGGAGGGGAGACTGCAGAGGTGAGCCATGGCAGGTCCTGCCTAAGGGAAACCTGAGTTAGCCTTGATTGTAAAGGTTTTTTATTCCCCACCTCACAAAAGAAGTTGGTTTTTTTTTTTTTTTTCCTTCCCTGCCCAGAAAGGGAATTGCAGAAATATGTCGTTTCCTTGGAGGAAACCAGTGCTCAGATGGGACTTGGGGAAGAACTGGTGTTTTCGTGCTGCAGCCTCCCTGCCCTCCACCCACTCCCTGTATGAAGTGGTCCAAAAATCCAGAATGAAGGTTGTGCAGGCTGGAGTTTATTTGGCTCATGAGTCAGATGATGTTTCCTGTGTATTTTAAATATTTACTTCCTTGAGGTACAGCTAGAGCTCTGTCCTCTTTTTGTTCCCACCCCTTGTGGGCAGAAGCTTGGAGAGAAGCAGACCATGCCTCATGGTGCAGATGGTGCAGAATGGAGATGGCTGTTAAATTAAAACAAATCTGTGTTTAATTTGCAGGCTTTTATGGTGCTATTTAATTGTCTTTCCACTTCTTTTGGCAGGTCCTGGATGACCCCAGTGAGGATCACCTGTACATGGGTAACTGCTTACTGCCCTGTAACACTCACAGGATGTCAGGGGATGGGATTTTCTGGGGCAAAGGGTTCCCTTTGCTTTCTGGGAGTGTCTGAGTGCAGACTCTCTAATGGGTCAGAGCAAAGGGATCCGGTCTTTCCAGTCCAGTGTTCAGAAAGGAGACAGGAGTGCTCCAAAGCACTTTAGAGGCTTAATTCAACTCTGCAGCTCTACGAAAGGGGGTTGCAGTCAGGTGGGTGTTGGTCTCTTCTCCCAAGTAACAAGCAATAGGACAAGAGAAAATAGCTTCAAGTTGTGCCAGGGGAGATTTAGGTTGGATATTAGGAAAAATTTCTTTCTGGAAAGTGGCATTGGAACAGGCTGCACAGAGAGGTGGTGGAGTCCCTATCCCTGGAGGTGTTCAAAAAAACATATCTCTTGGGGCATGGTGGGCTTGGTGGCTTTAGGTTGATGGTTGGACTTGATCTTAGAGGTCTTTTCCAGCCTTCATGATTCTGTGATTTATGTTCAGCCTGTACTAGTGTAGGAGTGTGCGCAGCCTTCATGGCCAAGCGCAGAGGTTTGCTGGAGGAGTGGAGCTACCCTTGGTCTTGCAGAGAGTGTTTTGAGATGCTGAAGCTGCAGCAGAGTAGGCAGTTGTCAGTATCCACTCAGTTGGAAATGGAAGCCACCAAAATGCCACGTGCTTGCATAGAAGGGCATCTCCCTTTTCAAGAAGGTATTTTTAGAATGTCGGTCGTGGAAATAATTGCTTTTGTGTTGGGACTGCTCGCAGGAGCTCTGACCTGGAGGTGATCAGTAACCACTTTTTCTTTTGTGTTGCAGTGTTTGAACTGGTGAAGCAAGGGTGAGTACTGAACTCCGCATCTAAACGTCAGACAGGTTTGTGGGTAGCACAGCTCAGCCACCTGTGGTGGGTGTGGGGTGCAGAGGTTCATGGTGCATCTCCTATGGGTTTGGGTAGCATCTCCTCAACCCAGTTACAGTTGTGTGCAGCTGCGTGTGCCTGCATTTGGGGCTGTGCGCTGTTGCTGTCTGGCAGCAAAGCCTTTGGGACCTCTGTTGGCACATCTGGATGGGGAACAAGCTCCATTCTCTGTTGCCTTTGCAGCCCTGTGATGGAAATCCCAACTCTGAAACCTCTCAGTGAGGACCAGGCTCGATTCTACTTCCAGGATCTGATCAAGGGCATTGAATACTGTAAGTGTCTGTGCAAACCGGATGGGATTTCTTGGTTTTATTTCATTCTGAACACCTGAAGGTGGACTTTCTGCTAGGGTACAGTGCCCGTTCTCGTGGCTCATGCTACAGCTCAGGGGCTTTTGGAGCTGGGGCTGATTGTTGTGTTAGCAGGAGGGCTCATAGCCATGTATGGGCATTGTGGCTCCCTTGCTGCTGAATCACTCGTGTTCCCTTTGGCTGCAGTACACTATCAGAAGATAATCCACCGGGATATAAAACCTTCCAACCTTCTCGTGGGGGAAGATGGGCACATCAAGATTGCTGACTTTGGAGTCAGCAACGAGTTCAAGGGAACAGATGCCCTCCTAACCAACACAGTGGGCACCCCTGCCTTCATGGCCCCAGAAACACTCTCAGAAACCAGGAAAATCTTCTCTGGAAAGGTATTTAATAACAAATTGAGGAGTTTTGGACTAACCTTCCTTGTAAACAGTGTCTGTTGTAGATCTAACCACGCTTTCTTCTCTCCTAAGGCTTTGGATGTGTGGGCCATGGGGATCACGCTGTACTGCTTCGTGTTTGGGCAGGTAATGGGATGGATTTTTCAGTGCTGTTGGTGGGTTGGTGACTGCCTCCCATGTGCCAGGTACATGGTCAGGTATTGCCAGTGGAGACTGAGTTGTGTCCTCTCAGCATCAAAGGCCATGAGGATGAGACAAGAGCTGAAGCACCTGCCATATGGGGGCAGGCTGCAAGAGTTGAGGCCGTTGAGCCTGGAGAAGAGTATGCTCTAGGGAGACCTTAGAACAGCTTTTCAGTACCTGAAGGAGGCCTACAAGAAAGCAGGGGAGGGAGTTTTTACAAGGGTTTGTAGTGATGGGACAGGGAATGGCTTTGAACTGGAAGGGAGGAGATTTAAACTGGAGATTAGGAAGAAATTCTTGACAGGGTGGTGAGAGACTGGAACAGGCTGCCCAGCGAGGTTGTGGATGACCCCTCACTGGAGGTGTTCAAGGCTGGGTTGGATGAGGCCTTGAGGAGCCTGAGCTAGTGGAAGGTGTCCCTGCCCATGGCAGAGGCATTGGAACTAGTAGATCTTTAAGGTCTCCTCCAACTCCAACCATTCTAGGATTCTGTGATTCTATGTGTAGGTGGAAATGAGAAACCTCTGCCTGTCCCTCGGGTGGGTGCAGCCAAATGGGACATATTTCTCTTTTTCCCTGGGGAAAAAATTCTGTGCCTGGTCAGACTTTTTAGGAAATGAGCTGCTGTAGTAATTTTCAGTCATCAAGTAATTTTTAGTCAAATGCTATTTTCATTGTGTTTAAAAGAAGTCATTGATATAATAGGAAATCTTCTGGTAATTCCCTATAACTGCTTCCTTGTTCTCCATCAAACACTGAGATCCTGATGCTTGACTGGCTGTCCCAGTACTGCTTCTTAACAGAGGTTGCTGCTTTTCTTGTTGCTCTTTTCCTTCACGGTAGTGCCCTTTTATGGATGAACGAATCCTGAGTTTACACAACAAAATCAAGACCCAAATGTTGGAGTTCCCAGACCAGTAAGTACTCAAAAAACCCCAACCACTCAGGCCTTATTTTCAGCCTCACTCAAGTTGTTTCTGAGGCACTGGCTGGGTGGGGCTTGCCCTGCTCTGCTGTGGTTTTGCAGAACTCAGGCTCCGAGCCCTTCTGTTGGTCCTTGGCCCTCGAAAACTTCCTTTAAATATGAAGGAAACATCTCCTGGTTTGCAGTAGCTGAATGAGGACCGATTGACATTGCAGAGGCGTTTGAGGGAATGGAATAACCTCTGCAGTTGCTGCTTGTTAGGTTTAGCCTGGGTGGAGTCGGTGTCAGGCTCTTCCAGCTCTGTATGTGTGGGATCATGCTTCAGATTGCCCAAAAAGAAGATATTTTGCGCCTCTGAGGGGTTTGGAGCAAGAGGGGTGCATGAGGAGCCCAGAGTTGTGTCACTTCTAGGGCTGGAGTCCACCCCTGGTCTGCCCAAGAAGGCCTATGGCAGCTGGCACTGGGGTGAAGAAGGAAGGTATCATCCATCCCTTCCCCGTCTCTTCTCTCCTTTGCCCAGGCCAGAAGTTACAGACTTCTTGAAGGACCTGATTACACGGATGCTGGATAAAAACCCTGAATCTAGGATTTCGGTGCCAGAAATCAAGGTACTGACCTGACCCCCTGGTGTTGGCTGTGGCCTCACTTCTGTTGGGTTCTTCTTGATTGGCTTTTTTGGGGAGTCAGATTGATCGCGCCAGGCTAGGTCCTCCCCCTGTGCCCAGGGTCCCTGGGCAGGTAAGTCCCAGCTCTTTCCCTTGCTCCAGGACTTGTTGTTTAGTGTTGGGATCTTTGGTGCCTAGAGAAGTCACAGGCAAAAGGAAGTCCCCTGAGTACAGTATTTCCTCTGCTACCAGGAAAGTACTGTGCAACAGCCTTTCGCAGGAGATTTCTGGTCCTCTGCCCCTGTGGGAGCCTGGAAGGGGCGAGAAGCTGAGAAAATGGAGACTAAGGTAGGGGGAAAGGATTGCGGGGGAATTGTTGAACCATCTCGTGCTCCTCCTGCAGTCACCCAAGACACCAGGTGTGTGGGCAAGGAGAAAGAAGGGTTTCTGCCTTCCATTGTGGATTAATTCAGGTCCAAGACCAGGACTCACTGGGTCTCACCATGACTACTGCTCAGATGTGTGGTCTGAAATACATCGCTCCTGCCTCTTGGTGCTGTCTCATCCCTAAGATGAGAGTGAAAATAGGTCTTCTTCCCTAAAACCCACTCTGATGCCCAGTACTGTAGGCCACCAAGTTTGTGTAGATGAGACCAGTGCTGGCTCCGGATGAGCCTCACTATGGCATTTTTTTTTCTCCAGGCCCCAGCACCCCAGAGGTGCTGGGGTGAGCTGGCTTGCTGGTGAAGTGGCACATCTCTCCCCTGCTCCCTAGCCTTTCAGGAGCACATAGGGGCCATAGCTTGGGCAAGGAGATGCGTTTGCCAGGCCTGTGATGTGTGAGTTATGAAAAAGAGGAACTCGTTCCTGACAGGCTGTGTTATTAATTGAAGTTGCACCCTTGGGTCACCAAGAATGGAGTGGAGCTGCTGCCCACGGAGGATGAGAACTGCACCCTTGTTGAGGTGACAGAGGAGGAGGTGGAGAATTCAGTCAAGCACATCCCCAGCCTGGCCACTGTGGTGAGTATGAGGGAAGTGATGGTTTGTGGGTGGACGCTGGGGTCCATGCTGCCTGCTAGGCAGATGGAGGTTGCTGCTGGAGGGCAAAAGCATTGGGCAGGATTAAAGCAAAGTCCTCCTCTCTCTTGGAAACAAACACTGCAAGGTGGGGTCTCAGCGTCTTACTGGAGTTGGCTGTGCCCCACAGTGTAGGGGAATATTTCAGAGTGGGCCTAAAGGGACTCATCAGTGGGCAGCAGCAAGCTGCGTGATCTCCACACCTAAGCTGGCTACCTAAACATTGCTCTATTTGCTCAGGGCAGAAGAGCATCTGGTACAGGACCTGTCTATGTCTGGGAGTGAGTGTTTTGGCCAAACACAAGGCGCTCCTGTCCTGCTCTGCCCATCTGGCAGTAGGGACTGTGGGAGTTCCCTGGGACAGAGATTTTTATCTGGGCCACGGCATGTGCCAGCCCCCGCCTGGAGCTATTCTTGGTGAATTCATCTCATCTCTTTTCAAGCTCTTATTTTTGTTCTCTGCAGCCAACTGTGGTGGTGAGAACCACAGCGAAACCTCACCCTGTGTGAAAAGTGAAATCCTTGGAGGTTTTGAATCTAATGATTTCTGTGGGTGCTCACTAACCCTTAGGCTAGGAGAAGCAGTGCGTGACCACTCACAGTTCTCTGACATGGTGTTATCTGCCTGTAGACACCCAGGCTGTAATTTTTTTGAAGTACAGGTCTCTCTTTGAAGTATCTTTTCCATCTTGTGGCTGTGCCCACATCTGGCCCCATTTCTAAAGCTCTCTCCCACATTAGTACCATGCAGAAATCTCTTCAACAGCAGACACGTTAATATGCAAATGTGTCTTGTGCTGCTCAAGCTGAAAAAGGAGATCTTGCTCTGAAGAGATCCTCATTCATGAGGGGTTTTACCCTTTATCCTCTTTGGAGGTGACTTGATGTGATGTTGTAGAGGATGGTTCAGTTGTCCTGGCCCTGTTGAAAATCCAAATGTGTTTAGTACAGCCCAGGGCAAAGGAGCTTTTACTGCACCTCTTGCCTCTTAAATAACTCACCGCCCCCAGGCACATCTTGTGCTTCCCCATTTGCATTTGTTCTTCAAAATTACCCTCTGGTGCCTCATCTTTGTGCACCCAAATGCAGGCATTAACAAGTGTGAGATTTGAGTGACTTTGACTGTCATCTAAAATGCCTTCACCCATGGCACCTGCAGTTCCACTGTGTCAGGGCTCTCATGCACTGTGGTGAGCATATAAATGAGGCACAGAGGGACGAAGAGTGATGTCAAATAAAGGGGTACCCAGAGCAGGATGCACATGCCAAGGCAGGGCCCAGTGCTGTTCATGTTGCTCTTTGCTCCCACCAGCAGAGTAAGTTGAGGGGTGCCTGGAAGAAGCCCCAGCATCTGCTCTGTTCCCAGAAGTCTCTGATGGCAGCTGACACTGGGGAACTTTGTGTCTTGCAGCCAAAGCTAGATAAATGAACAATTTTGCAGCTTGATTTTAGTAAATGTTGAAGCAAAATTGTGCTGGTTGCTTCCTTCCCCTCTCCCTTTCCAATGAATTCTTCTGCCAGGTAATCATGGGGAACTGGGAATTTTCAGGTGCTGGGCACAATAAGCAGTAAAATCTACTTCCTGGGAGAGAGAATCTTCCTAGACTTTGCTTTCCTCTTGTTTGCAGCCTCTCACACCTGGTGTGGCTTTCATCTGCATGTCCAGTTGTTGCACTGTGGGTTTCACATGAGGATACAGCCCCTGAGTTAAGCAGCTGGGGACTTCTAAATGTGCTTCCTTCCATTTGGTGGTTGTTTTTCATTTGTTTGGGTTTTTGGTGGTGGTGGTGGCTGTGGTTTTTTGAATTTTTTTTAAAGAGGATTTTGACCTGTTTTCACTACTTGTCTTAATTACTTGGCCATGAGGGTCGTTGCTCTCCCTGATGAACTCCAATCTGGTCTTGCAGATCTTGGTTAAAACAATGATCCGGAAGCGATCCTTTGGGAACCCTTTTGAGGGCAGCAAGAGGGAGGAGCGGTCGTTGTCTGCCCCCGGGAACCTGCTGCCGTAAGTGTCATTGCCTTGCCTCCACCCAATAAGATATTTGCAGGTTGTTGTCTTAATGCTCTGTAAATCACTGCAAAGCACAGGAAAAAAATTCAGGCAGCTGGGCTTTGAGTCTTTGGTGTGGGCCCGTGACTGGGATGTTCAGACACTCTCTATCTGACCCATAACGGCTTTGTGGAATGACTTTTGTGACACTGCATATCCTGCCCCTTTCAGGGGATGAAAAACATCTTTGTATGGCACTTCCAGCCTGCTACAGGGGAGCTGGGGGGAGACAACACATGCTGAGGTTCCCAAAGCTCCTATGGCAGGGAAGGGGCAGGTGCTGGTGTCTCATTGCGTGCTTTGTCTTTTCCTGACTCACTTAGCAACTATTTTATTTCCTTTTAAAGCAGGAAGCAAGGCAGTGAAGATAATCTGAAATGCAATGACTTGCCCAACGTGGGAGAGGAGGAACTTCTTTCATGAACACGAGCTTTGCGGTTCTGTTGAGCAACTCAGTCCAGGGCACGCTTGAAAGCAACATTAACAGAGCCTCCACCAAACACAGCATGGCCTGGCGCTATTTCAGTCTGATGCTGGATGCAGAGCTTACCTAGCAGCATGTTGTAAGACATCCAACTACTTGTCATAAACATTGAACATCTCCGATCGCTTGGACTGCTGACTTCTCGTGGGAGAGGCACTGGCCGATAGCAGAGGTGAGCTGTCCCATTGAGCAGCAACAGTGCTTTGCAAAAACCAACAAGCAGTTAAAGCTGCTTTGGGAACTGCTTTCACCTGGGGTTAACGCCCAATCATTTCTGCAGAGTAATGTCAGCGTCCCAGGGCTGTCGCCTGCCCATGGTGCACTCACTGGGCACAGACAGGAGGGTGAAGCTTTCGCCAAGCGACAGAACAGTAGAACTACACCTGTGCACTTTGAGAGGTCATGACCTCCCAGAAATGTTGTTGCATCTACTTCTCATCGTGCTGGTTTGTTTTTAATTGACACCTTTCTAACTGCATGGGAACAAAGCAAAAATCCACCTTTTCAGCTTTTTTTCAGGAATGCCAACCTTTGTGAGCCAAGTTGTGTTAAACAGCATCTTCCAGACACTCAGAAAGCAAGGTTAATTATCTCCTGAAGTAATTAACACCTTTCCTAAGGTCTTGGTGTGACTAGGGCTTGGTAAATTGAGTATTCAGCATATGAAAGGAAAAGGTATTTAAGGGCTTAAGTTCAGTCTGAACTATTTTTGCTGCAGACACAAGAATGGAAGGTGGTGTTTAGCTGAATGTTTGCTTTGAACAGCAGAGTAAGCACTAAGGACAGTTTGTTTCTAACTCTTTTACTTGATCTAGGTAGATAGATTATTAAATATGAAATTCAGGGTAAAAATCCTTCACTTCCATGTACATTACATGGTTTACTACAATTACAAGTAATACAACTTAAGCTATTTTTAAAGTATAGACTTAGGGCTTGCTTAGAATTTAAGATCTTAATGAAATACTTAGATTAGCTAGTGATTTTCAAAGAAACTTTTTGTTTTCCAAACTCTTCATCTGGATTTTGGGGCCAATGCTATGTATTTTATGCAAGTTTGTTACCAGTAATTTGTGAATGCCTGTGGATCAGAGGCTTGTTAGTAAATTAAGTGTATAGCTAATTCATGGGCTGTTTCTTATGAAGAGCTCTTTCACCTTTGGTCAGATAACTCTGATTGTTTTGTGGTGCTTGTTTAAAAAAATAATAGTGCTATCGCCTGGTGGGAGAGATTCTGATTTCCAGACTCACTTTCCCAAGTTCTCTGTGCTTGGACAAAGCTGGAGAAGAGTCAGGGTTTGCTTGAGGAAAGGGGTCACGGTAAGTACAGTTGTTTTATGGATGGAGCATGGGACTGGGTGGGGGAAGAAGTCTGACCTCTGCTCTTCTCAGTCTGATGTGGTTGTGTGACCTTAAACGAGGCATTTGAAATGATGGTGTACCTGAAAGAGGGGAAGGATTCAAATGTCCCACACAAGGGACTGCTAACGTGATTCTTTGCCTTGAGGAAGAAGGCAGGAGGAGAGACCCAAGTATCTTGAGTAAGATCTCTGAAGGTTAACCCTGGCCACAGGTGCCCTCCCTTTAGGAAGTTGACTGTCCCCTTGTCTTCCTTGATCTTGGACAGTTCAAATGCTAGCTTGTCAAGGTCTTTGGCCCTACTGGAGTTGGATCTGGGCTGGTAATTCCTGGTGAGGACAGGTCTTCGTTAAAGCCAGGGCAGATGCCTACAGAAACTGTCCCTTGCATCTTTTGATCACTTGAAGCAATGCTCCCCTAAATCACAATTTCTTACCAAAACATTGTGCTGCTGGCCTCTTTCCAAAGCCATGATAGTTGGTGGTTTAGGAGCAGTACTATGGAGTTTGGAGCCATAAGACACATACTGTTTTCCTCCTAATTTAGTCCAAGGCTATGCCAAAGGCCTGCAGCTTCAGCTCTGGGAAAACCAAACAGGTAATCTGGGTGCCAGCACTACTACAGCTGCCTGCCCCCTCTTTCTTAACCAGGACTTTTCATTGTGGATATGTGTGAGTGGGCAGCTGGGTTCTCTAACCCTGTCAGTGGACTCATTCTGCCAAAAAAATAGTTTGTTTTCTTTTAAAAAAAAAACAAGGGATCTGATTATTTGTAGCTGGTGTGTAGTGAGGTGTGTGGTGTGGTTTTGTTAGAGGTGAGCTGTAGAGCTGCTGCGTGCTGCCTATCTTGGGTCTGTGATGTGACAGGTGCCTGGGGAGACAGTTCTCACTTACCAAATGGGCTTGAAGGGTGCAATGCAGCTTCTAAACTGAGTAAGCTGGCCCACTTCCTCAATGCCCAGAGGTCAGTGTCCCATGGCTAGCATGGGCTTGGTCTGTAAGGATCCTGAAGCTCAGCACCTCCCTCAGGCACTCTCCAAAACAATTGTCTCTCAGTGCCAAGGGCTGCTGAGTTTCCTTAGAGAAACTGAATGTAGATTTTTTTTCCTTGTTAGTTACTTCTGTTAAAAGCATAAAGCGTTGCTGTGTGAGGAAGAGCTGTCTACATGCATGACCTGTTAGAGAAGCTGCACCGTGCTCAGTTCCCTAGATGCTGTCCCCAGTAGTAATGCTTTTTTCTTACAGTGAAGTAAACATTTTGCTTGTGCCTTGGAACTGGGCTATAGCTTGACTTCCCCAATTCCCTTCCTTTCAAGCAAGCCCAGTGCTGACTGTAGGCTGAATGCTGGGTACTACACCCTTTTGGCTCTGAAAGCACACAGGAAAGTGCTAAGGGGAAACCAGGCCTCTTGTCTGAGTAATTTTCTCTTGGTGGTCCCCTCTTCCCTATCAGGCAATTGATTTGTTTCTTTTCTAAGGTCCTGAACTATTGCTGATTTTTATACTGTTTGTTTAAATGACTAAGGCTTGTGTTTCATTCCTACCCCTTTATTATGCATTTAACTTTATCAGGTGTATCAAGTTTAAATACTGTGTATTTACCACTTCTAACTTAACTAAGAAGAAAGAAAAACCACCAAGTGTTTTTCCACACAGCTGTTTAAGCTTCTCTGTACATGTTGAAATAAATGACATGCAACCAAATCAAGAGTTAGTTGATCAAGTGCAAGCATTATCCTCTTTCAACTGGTCTTCACCAAGCTATGACAGTTAGCTTGTTGGAAGAGGAGTCTGAATGCACCTTCCTGCATAGTCAGGTTTGGTGCACCACTGTTACTGGGGATTCTGGACTAGAAGGAGCCCACAGTGGCTTTAGCCACTGCATGATCCAAACTGAGCCATTCATGTGCAGCCTGAAGTGCTGACTCTTGGAAAGGCACCAGTTGAGTTTGGACACAGCTTAGTCCTCGTTAGCAGGCAAATAATAGAACAAAAGGATAATGCTCTGTCAAACCCTGGAAAAAGGCAGTAAAGCCTCAGCCAGGGTGCTGGAGGTATGGGATAGCCCAGGGCTCAGTAACACTAGTAAAGGTTTGGCAAAGGGCAAGAGCTGTACCTTGTGTGCCAGTGCAATCACTAAAGCTCCTCAAGGCCACGTGAAGATAAAATCCAACAACTTCACTTAAATCAAATTGTGCAAACCCATTAAATGCAGCAGGGGCTGGGTGTGGTAGTGAAAACCATGGGAGGTGTGCCAGGGAATGACAGATATGTCCTGAGCAGCTGATACTAACCCACCCTTGCCTCCAACTTTCAATTACTTTCCCTTGTATCAGGTTTTAATGCAACAAACACAAACAATGTGGTAAGAGAGACAAGGTGGACCAGAAACTGCACCTGCACCTGCACTCTTGCTGAGAGAATCAAGAAGCAAAGCAGAGAGCAGCACTGGCTTTGATGGCTCTCTGTTAACAGTTGGTATCTACCAAATGAAGACAGTTCACTGACCCTAACCTGCATAGGCCCTAGGGAAAGATAAGCAAACCTCAGCTTGCAGGACTTTAAGAGAGCTGTGAGACAGTCATATTTTATTGAAAATAAAATAAATTTTAAAGCAGTACCACAAAAAAAGATACAAACCAGAAAAATATTCTGTAACCAGTAAGCCACTTACAATAGCACAACTGCAGTGACATTGCTTCTTTGCCTTGGTCTGTGGCCACTGGAGCTTGGAACACAATGAAATAGTAGGTGCAGGCTCAGCTAGGCATCACAGTCCTTCAGGGCAAGGAAAAGTGATCTGACAACAGCAAGGAGTTACTCTCCCAAAGTTAGGCAACACTTAGTAGGAGCTGTGTTCACTGTAAGGAAGGATCTGTGCCTGTTACCCTGTGCCCTCTGCTACTGGTGAGCTCAGGGACAGGAGGACTGTCAAAGTGACAATGTGGAGCAGTCCCTCTACCAGGCTTAGCTGGCACAGAGCCTGAAATAAAAGCACAATTCTCCCCCCTGTGCTTAGTGCAATTAACCTGGAAAAACAGCAGACGAGGAGCAGACCCAGTTCTTCTCAGCCACTAGCAGTAGTGAAGAAGGTCTCTCTCTCAGGTTTGTTCCCCTCTTTCTTCCAGTGAAGCTGGAGAGGGTCTCATGGCAGGGTCTGAACTGTTCACAGCAGCAGTTCGTACCACTCCAGCAGGAGGTCAAGGCATTGTTCCATAGGTCTCATCAATTCCCTACAAGTATCAGAGATCACAGCTGCTGCCAGAAACCTCCTCTTTCTCCTCCTTCCTCTCTCACATGAAACCCTCTGCACAGGCAAGCTACTCACTCCCACTCAGACTTCACTTTTCAGTGCCACAAGTTCTTTTGCTTCAGAAATCCACCATCTGTAGCAACACTTCCTACCAGGGCTGCAAGGCTGGATTCTACCTGCAACACCACTCAAGCCACCCCCCTATCCCCACTAAACTCTTCGGCTGGCCACATGGACCATTCGGATTCTGGGAGAGAGCTGTAGCTGTGGCTGTATACTGGTCTCAGAAAAGACCAACTCTTTGAATGTGTTTGTTTACAGCAGCTTCCTTCTTGAAAGCCAAGAAGGAAGGATTTGATGGGGACAGAGCTGTTGTCTGCAGCTCTCAGAAGGCAACTACCAAGGATTGTAAAGGAAAAAAGATGCAGTGGGAACATGACAAATTCTTGAACATACATTTCCCTTTCCAAGAGTGGTTGCCCAGGAAACATGACAATATTTGTTTCTAGTGCTCCTCCCTACAACAGCTTTGAGGTAAAAATTAGCTTCTCTGACGAAGACAAAAGTTTACTCAGAGCTGCAGTTCAAAATCCTTGTTTGATGTGGACTTTCTAAATCCCATTTCAGAATATTGCCCAAGTCAGAGAAGGAAGCAACTTTGCCTTAACTCTGCCTTCACTGATGCTTACCAGTTCATAATCCTCCACATATTTGTATTTTTTCTCCCGATAGTAGTATTTCTTCTTCATGCAGTGCAGAACCACAAGGTCACACAGGACTGTTGCCTGGTGGGAGATTGAAAGAGTTTAAGACGACGATCCTCAGAATGGAGGCACTGACTCAGAACTGAGTCCAAGCGCAGACAGTCACTTACCACACCAAACAGTGCCAAGCCAGAGCCAATGTTAATCATGGTAGGAATGACATCAAATTTTCCTGCCTAGAAGACAGGCACGAGGGTGAATGTGCTTTTTTCAGCATCTCAGAAAGCACTCATTACAAGGTCTCTTGGAATGGAGTCACCCTACCTTTCCAAACACTATGATATCAAAGCGGATGCCGTAAGCCTTGACGAGCGTCCTCGACTCGTTGCCATGACTGTCCTTGTAGTATTTTGCAAACCTGGAAAAGACAGGTCAGAGCTTAGCTGGAAAGTTTGAGGTTGTTTATGTGATCATACAACATCCACGTGCCCCCCCACCCCATCCCAAGACGGGCTGAACACTAGTATTTCCAGAGACAAGCTCAAAATGATGGAGGCTTCATGCAGGCCACCACATATAGAAGGAAAAACCTAGAAAACGTGAATTTAATCAGCAGTTAGCACAAGCCATATCAGGAACTTGCAAAGTATAGGCAGGGTAGAAAGCTTCAGCACGGCGGGCAGCGAGGTAGACAGGAAGAAACTGAGCTACACGTGAGGATTGGCCCTCAGGCAGACTCAAGCAGTAGGCTGCAGGAGTACAGGCAGCCACAGGAGGGCAGGGCAGGGAGCAGGCAGCACAGCTCGGGACGGCACACAAAGGCTCTGCTTGTCCCGCACCGTGCGACTCGCAGGCAAGTGACAGAGAAAAGGCATAAGAACATGTAAGTGAGATCAGACTTACTCTGTCATATGGTTGACTAAACCAGGAGGAAGCAGAGAAGAGGGTGGAAAAGAGGAAGAGTTGGTAAAGGGCTGCATCATGGTCTGGAATTAGCAACAGCACTTCAGAACCCACACCAGCCTGGCTGCAATATCCTCCAGCTGCTCCAATGCGGCACCCCAATACCTGCTGTCCTGGCATCTCGCAAGCATACAGTTGTGCTGTCTGCATAACAGCAGCTTCTCGGCTTCTCAGTGCCACAAAAAGAGATGCCCTGTGCTAAGTGAAAGTTTGTGATTCTAGAAAAAGGCATAGCCCTGAGCCTTTTTTCCTTACATGCAGGACAGTTGCCAGGATCTTAGCAAGGTGGCCAATCCATGTCATTATAGCTCTGATCCTGGATGCAACCAGCTACCTGCTCTGTGCTGCTGTTTTACTGGACCTGTCAGTACTGGCCAGAATTTATGTGTGGTGCTGTATGCCAAAAGGATACTCCTGATCTTCAACTGATGGAACCACTTTCTAAAGGTTAGATTTCCCTGAAGCACAAAAAAGGAGGTGACTCAGTCTCCCACCCCCACACACCAGACCCCTTGCATACCACCCCATCAGCACATCTTGACACAGTCAATTCTGGCACTGCCACACCACTAGAAGCTGACCCAAACAGGAGGCTGGCTCAAACTGGTCACCCAGATGCTGATGCAAATGACTCACTCTGACGCAATCAGTGGAGCTTCCTCCTCTGCAGTGGTTTGCACAGTGAGGATCTGACCTGCTCTGTTTTACAGTATCAGAGAAACAATCTCAAGTTTTATAGCACCATGAAAAGTTAAAGATGGCTCCCAAGTGCCAGAGGAGTGCAGGCAGCCTGTAACACTGTGCCTGAACTGTCTAGGTGAACCTGTTCTAGTAGGGAGCTTGGACTAGGTATCTCCAGAGGTCACTTCCAAGTGCCACCATGCTGGGATTCTGTGACACCAGGTGCTCTCCTATAGCCATGGTACCTGAAGTTGTAGCCAGGTGAGACAGTGTGGCCTGAGTCCTTGCTGTCGAGGCGCCGGAAGGAGTACTTTGGCAGACAGTGGGAAGCAGCTCTGTCAAGATTGCAGTCCCAGTTGATTTGCAGTGCCATGACTCCCCCCTGCCAAGTGCAGGAGAGAAGGTGAGCAATCTGAGTGCTCAGGCAGCCCAGTATTAGGCTCTCTGCTGGCCAGGACCCTGATTTACTGGCCCATGTCCCTGTCCCATACACTTTTTTCCCCTGCTGTATAAGAACATTGTGTCTAACTCCTTTTCTGGAGATTTTCAAGGCCCTCCTGGATGCGCTTCTCTGTGACCTGAGCTAGATTGTATGGTTCCGCTCTGGCAGGGAGGTTGGACTTGATGATCTCTTTAGGTCCCTTCAACTCCTGACATCCTGTGGTCCTGTGATCCACCCAAACAAGCCAAGGTCAAATATTGGCTAAGTAGAATTGACTCCAGTCCTTCTGGCCAGAGCAGCTCTTCATTCTGTAGCTACTCTGTGTCCTGCAGCTCATGTCATGAGGCAGAGGGTGACAATACCTACCACTCCTCTTCTACAGAGCTGAGGCCCAACAGAAGGGTCTGCCAAATACCTCCACAGCCATTTCCTGGAAGTTCTGCCCTGCAGCTTCAACTATTCTCCCTAAATGGAAGATGGGGCAGAAGGGATCAGTCTGGGAGTCATAGATGCAGTTCTTGAGGTAGGTGGCACTGATTGTGGGAAGGATGTTTCGCCTACAGGAGAACAGAGAGAGAAAATCTGTTGCATCTTCTTCCATTCCTCCATCTCCCCTTTACTGTCCATGAGACCAGACAGTGCACAACACCCTCACAGTGCAATACCCCACTACTTACTTGCTGAAGTTGAACTTGGGGTACCAAATATTATTCTTCACCAGAAGGGTGAAGTTCTCAGCTTCTTGAAGAAATGCTGGCCTACAAAATAATAGGAAAATTAAGGTCACTTTTATCTTCACAAACAGGACTTTGCAGGGTCCTTGCAGAGACTCACCTCTGCAAAGTGATCACCTCTTCAGCTTTTCCCCGACAGTACCTCAGTGAGGTGAGAACCATCAGCTGCATATTGCTAGCCTCTTCTTGAGAGAGTCACCACAGAGTAAGAAGACAGAGCACTCACCTGGGTACATGATAGTCATCCTCCACAGGGCACCATGCAAAGACTTCACAGGTCTTGATGCTGCTGTTGTACGATACACACTCCCCAGTCTGGATGCCTAGGAAGATGTGCAAGTGGAAGTACTACCAGGCAAAAATAAAGAGGCACTATTTGCCCTGTGGTATCTCCTCACTCCACAACATGAAAGCAATCTGCTCAGAGGTGAAGTGCCAGAACCAAGACCCCATTATCCTCCGCAGCAATTTGTAGTGCAGTTTCAGAAAAAGCAGCATCAGGTCCTTTTTGGAGTCAAATCCTCCTCTACATGAAATACTGCTTCAAGACTTAAGGTCTTAAAAATCCCTCACAGTTTGCTAACTCCCCAAAGTACACATCTATCCAGCATCCATCCAACACAGCCTAAGCTCATCTGCTCTTTCACAGAATGAGAACCTGAGCTTCCCTTTCCCTTTTAGTTTTGAGAACAGAAAAACTCAAATGTGGTTTCCTCCACAGGAGGGAAGGCACGGCACAGAAGTGCCACAACACGGACTGGAAGAAGCCCCTGCAGCCAGCTTCTTACCATTGCTGTGAGAACTGACATATCCTCGAATACAGTCGCTCCTCACCTTGCATTCTGTTTTATCATCTGGAAGCTGGAGAGGAACAATAATTACACTAAACTCTACAAACCCTCTCCCTGGCCCTCCCACCCACACAAGGCAGGATTAAAGCAGATCCTGTACCTACCTCTGGGCAGTAGCCTTGGCTCTGATTCAGCGTGAATATTGCATTGGTCATGACAAACACAGTGTTCTTCTCCTGAACACAGAGAACAAGAAGGAAATTTAAGAGTGACAGTCTGCAATTAATATCCTAGTCATTTGCTGACAGAGCCCAAGTGGCCCCACAAAGGGGTCTTGCTTTGGACAGTGCTAGTGTAACATTAAAGAGCAGATTCTCACATCTATTGCTTGATGTCTGTGAGACTATCTTCCCACTTGGCACAAATGTCTGAGGACATTCACATTATGAAAATAGAGGTATCACGGAAGTTGTAAGGCAGAAGCAGAAACACAGCTCCAGCTGCAAGTCTGAACACAACTCCCACCCTTCCCCCACCCCCCCTTTCCTTTTTCCTTTTCAGTAGCTCTACTAGAAATTGATCTGTCTCAGGTCCTTTCTGCAGGGTTGCTTCTGCTCTGCTGATAGAGAAATATTATCACTCAGTAAAATCCAGCTGAATCTGCCACTTTTTCTCTGCACCATATCTCATGCAGAGAAAGTGACCCTCAACTAGGAACTTGATCATGCCTGCCAACTCTGAAGACTGCCACTTATCGCCCATTGAGTGCAAACTCCCACAGACACAGTCAATCAGTAACTACAGCAATACCTCCTGCACAGTTCTCAATCAAGCAACCTGCAGCCTATTCTTGGGGTTTCTGCCAAGAAGTTAACATGGAGTTGTTTGCTTTAGAAAGTAGTAAGAAAGAGGACATGTAATTGTTGCAACTTTTTCCTAAAGTCTGCAAATGTCTCCCTCTTACACAAGCACACATACACACACTTTTCTTGAACAAGCTTCCCCAAGGCTAGTGGTGCAGGTACTCAGCACAATCTGCAACACAGCAAAGCTGCTTTGTTGTCTCATATCAAAGTCATGCTGGAGCTGAAGCTCTCCAGATGTCAGTAGACCTTGGCACAACAGTAACTGTTGGTTTAAAAACCCTCCTTCTGGGTATGCAAGCAATGGATACCTGAGGAGGGATGACATAATCAGCCACATCCCAGATCCTGGCTCCCAAGGTGGAAGTGTTTGTCAGCGCCACTCCTTTCACCTTTGTGGTTACAGAACTGACGACTGAGTCTGTTTCCTGGTAGCCCTTCTCCCACAGAAAGACCCAGCTGCCAGAGAAGGATTGTGAGAAAGAAAACCACGATAAACAGAGTCAACGAAAAAAGTTAAACGGAGTAACAACACCACACACCCCCCCCAGCCCCCAACCAACAAAACCCCCATAAACACCATAAATCAGAGCAGGCAGAGGGAATTTTTCCTTTTCATGTGTCACCCTAAAGGGCTTGAGTTCCATAGCACTTCCCTATATGAGGCTCATAGCACCAGGAATCTCTCTTCTGACTGTTTGCATGTGTGTGTTTGTTTCCAGA
Organism: Ramphastos sulfuratus; assembly: GCA_013399055.1. Lineage (NCBI taxonomy): Eukaryota > Metazoa > Chordata > Aves > Piciformes > Ramphastidae > Ramphastos > Ramphastos sulfuratus. The sequence goes on along the minus strand of WBNM01045350.1, from coordinate 172,575 downwards.
GAGCTTTGGCAGGGTGCGATTCTTGCTTTGCTTTTCTGTACGGCCGGCCTCCCCTCCCGAGGGGTCCTGTCTTGTCTGCAGCTGCCTCTAAGCAGCTCTGCGTTCCCAGTCAAGGCCAGTCCCACTGACAGTGTCCCACTACCTGCCGTTGGCACCCACAAGGCGGGCGGGCGAGCCGCGGCCTCCCCTCAGCCCGCAGCGGCCACGTCCCAGCACCGCCACCCTGACCGCGCCTCCCTCACAGACCGGCGGGACGCGGCAGCTGCCTCCCTTCCTTGCCCTGAAGGGAGGTTGAAGAGCAGGAGCTGGGCGGCTCCCGCCCTTCAACCTCACAGCTCCAAGGGGCCCCGAGCGAGGGGCTGCCCCTCCTCCCTCACCGCGGCCTCGGAGGGCCCGCGGGATTCTTCCGAGCGCAGCCCAGCAGGGACAAGGGACGGAGCCCGGCGCCCATGCCGCCTGCTCACCTACCCAATCACGTAGGCGAGGATGGCGAGCTGCACCGCGCGGTTGACGAGACCCACTTTGCGGCTTCGGATCAGCACGATGCGGGGAGTGTCGTACTCGAAGAAGAAGCTTTGGAAAGCCTCACACGACACCATGGCTGTCTGGAAGGGCGGGCGAGAACTCCCGCAGGCCAGGCAGCGGCCGGCACAGCCCCCGCGGAGCTACAGCGCCCCGAGGAGCCCGGAGAGCGCTCTCGCAGCCCCGGGGCTTGCCCTGGCTCGGGCCCTTGATTATCGGCCGTGTCCCAAACCCGCCCCGAGGCCTGGAAGCCTCTCCCCCGGCTGTTTTCGGCACCGAGAGGGGTTCCGTACCGCCCTCTGCCCTTGGGGGCTGCCCGGCCGGTGGCATGGCTTTGCGCTGAGGCTTCCTGCTGCTGGAGCTCAGCTGTGGGTCATCTTGAGGAGGATGCTCTCACTTTAGTTAGAATGACAACGTCATTTTGGTTGGAAAAGGCCTTTAAGAGCAAGTCCAACCGTTAATCCAGCACTGCCAAGTTCACCGCTAAACCATGTCCCTCAGCACCACATTAACACAGTTGTTAAATCCCTTTAGGGATGGTGACTCCACCACTTCCCTGGGCAGCCTGTACCAGGCCTTTATAATCCTTTTGGGGGAGAAACTTGCCTTAATATCCAAACTAAACCTTACCTGGTGCAACTTGAAGGCATTTCCCCTTACTCATCACTTGTAACTTTGGAAAAGAGAATGACCCCCACCTGGTTCCAACCTGCTTTCAGCAACCTCCTGTTCTTGCTAAATCCGAGGGATTTTTTTTCTCATTGTTAGCAGGTTTACGGGGAGTTTTTCACCACCACACTAGCCAGACATGAGTCAGTCATTACCTGGAAGCCTGCTGTTCTCAGCAGCAGCATCTGGGCTACTAAATCTCAAAGAACCTGGATGTATGACCTCAGGTGAGGACGATCCCAACATCTAGCTTGGTGCCAGCTCAGGGCAAATACAGAACACCTGCCCGCAAAAGATTGCAGAAGCACATCTGAGACTCTCACCTTCCCATCCACAATGAACAGATCTTGCAATTATCCTCTTGTAGAATTAATCTTTGCCATAAAAGCAGAGATCTGCACCACCTGATTCATGCACTTTCTACCTGCTGCTGAGCTGCCCCACACAGTGCGTATTTTAGAAGCATCACCATAACCCTCATAACAGCAGGTAAACCATTAGAAAGAGATGAACCAAACTGACAAACTGGCAGTGAAAATTTCAGACAGTATGAAACTGTTGAAGAGATTTTGAGTCAGGCATTAGTAAAATGCTCTATTTGTTACAAAAGCAGTCAAATTTGAAAGAATTAAAAAAAAGAAAAAAAGGAAAACAACACCAAAACAGGGTGAGATAAGGAAGAACATATATACAAACATGAAAGGAGATTAAAATAAGTGTTAAGTGTCATTCTTTCCAAACGGAGAGAATTCATGTGTCAGAGCAGGAATCGTTAATAGCAGCTGTAATATTTTCCCACTTCAGATATATAACATCCTGCAATATGAACATTAATATAATTAATGCATATAACAGCTGAAGACAGAAATGCACTGGGCATAATCCGCCAGCAATATATCTTAAAATACATGTTGGAAATGGAAGTGGCAAACTGCTGGGTTAGCTCAGAAAGAACAAAGCTTAGTTGAAAGGAGTGCAGAATAGACATGTTACGATCTTTCTCACCTTGTTTCTACAAAAATAGAATGTGTCCAAGTACAAAAAAAGAAGAAAGAACTGGGAAGGTGTTGGAGCAAAGATTAATCTACCCTGAATTTGCTGCTCTTTGGCCTTATACATCGCAGCACAAAGCAACTTGCAGTGCCAGGTTCAGCAGGAGAAGGTGCAGGAGGCAAGGCCTGTTTGAAGCTTAGAGCAAACAGTAGGCTGAAGTCCAACATTACAATTTCAATGAGCATGAATGAAATGTCTGAAAATATTACACCAAAGATGGTAAAAGTACATTTCATTGTAATTCCTGAGGACAGGCTAAAAGAAGCAATACAAAGAGAACAGAAAATCTCTCTGTCACTGAAATAATCTAAAATGAACCTGTTTAATCTGGATGGACTGTGGGGCCTTCAATGGCAAGTTATGAAACTACCTGCCTGGAGGCCTCTTTCTAGAGCCTCTTCATCCAGAATGGCAGAAAGTGGGGAGACTTGGGGAGAAAAATACTCAGGGACCACGTTTTCAAGTGGCAGCTCTCCTGGACTTCATTCCTCCAGGGGTGACACTTTGAGATGACTCTTGGCTCCATCCTTATTTTCAGGGTGTTGGTCATCTGGTATGCATCAGTGCTAAGTTGAAGGCTTGGAAGCTTACACTAAAATTTAGCCCTAGGTGTTCATCCCTATAATTCCAAATCATGTTGGGTAACTCACAGAAAAAGCAGAATCAAGCACTTTAGCTCAAGGTATTTGTTCTTTTGTGCTAAGCAATATGCAACTGTGCTTCTCCAAAGACAATTCAGTTGTACTACAAAAGATTTTGGGAAGTCAGATGTTTTCTTCATTTTTTAAAGGTTCACGTAAAGTTAAATGTCCAAGGTAAGTCACTGAGTGCACTCGAGTTGTGCCACATCCTTGTTCCATGTTAAGTCCACTTAGTTTTTGAGTGCCTTGGGGTAAGTATCTCTAATTTCCCACCTGCTGCAGCTTGGGATGACAGCTCTGTCTTATAGATCAAAAGAGCCAAAGCACCAGTGAACCTGCTTGCAAGCAAGGTAACACAGCTGGTTGTTGATACTGTCATCTGCCAAAGTCCAGCAAGGGATCTCTGCAGAGAAGTTTTCTTCAGGGTGTTACTGGACAGCACCAGTTGCTGAAACTACTGGGATGTCTAAAAGGATGCCCATTTTTCCTTCAGCAGCAGAGCTGCTCATGGTGTTAGCTGGCATCTACCCCAGCAGCATCTACCACTTCTGGCAGACTGGGGAAGAGACCTCTTATTAGAGAGGTTCACCCAGCTCATATTCTTCATTATCATTGTTCTCACTGGTGAAGTGGCTGCTGGCATCACAGAATTTCACAGGGTGGCTCTGCAACAATTCTGAACATAAATTAAAGCAAACAGCATTTGCTGCTTCATCCAACTACAGAGAGAATTTACAACAGTGATCCTCGCCATTGGCCTATTCATTTGACACAGCACAATGGGGATAATGATGATAGATCAGCAGATCTGGAGGAGGATTGTCTTTGTGTGTTGCCAACGCCCACCCTAGCAAAACCAAATTGACACCTCCTAAGTTGTCGCAACACCAACGCACTGCCACTGGCACATGCCCACCAAGGAAAACTGATTTTTAGCTGACTCCAGAAAAGACATCCTCTGGTCACAGGACCTATTAACTTAAAGTGGACAACAGGCATATAGTCCCTCAGAATCTAATCTGGAACTAGTTGGGTGTGTGTGTGTGTGACTCTGTTCCCAAGCTCTCATTATTTTTGGTTCCAGAAGGATTAATAGGGCCAAAGAATTACAGAAACTTGGTGTTTGTCACTCAGGCAGACACAGCCCTGGGAGCAAAGCCTTTTTAAGCAAAGAAGGTGTCGATTTAGTCTTTTGTTTGCTTTCAAAGCACAACTACTCTTCAGAAAGCATTGAGGAATGTTTGCACTTACAAGGTCTACTGAAATTTTGGGAATGAATGTTGTTCTATACTAGCACAGTGAAGTTTTCAGAACTCCTTAGAACAGCAGGCCTGACAAAGAAACATCAAATAAGCCAACGTATTTTACCTAAATACATCAATTAACGTTATGCTACTTTACTATTACCTGGAAAGCTGTCAGTAGGAGGAATATGTTGCTGAAATAACAAACTGGGATGCAGGGAGTTAGGTGGCTCAGGGGGTCAAGAAAGATACGGTTTTCTTAGGTTTAAGTTGTTCTCCTTCTGTTGCACTAATTTGTGTGGGCCAATCCTAACTGGAGTCTCTACATGCTGCTGAAATACTGTCTCAGGAGTCTTCTCCTATAAATCTTGCTGTAGAACAATAGTAAGAAATTACACCATTTGACAGATGATTATTTCTACACAACAAACCGGCAGATTCATTGCTGAAATGACCACAGGGAGATGGTCATTCACACTAGAGCTGCATAGCTAGTAAAGAGTGTAAGAATGAACAGTGTACTCAGTCCTAGCAGATGTCTCTGGAAGTCAGGTGTCCATTATATCACCAAAGGCTTCCCTGCCTTCCTTGCAGACAACAGTTCAAGGACCTCCCTGTGTTTGTCTCACAGACATCTGTTTCACTTAATATATAGGTGGAATGCAGACACAATGGAAAGCAGGCTGCCAGTCTGACTTTTCTTCAAGAGTGATTTCTCCCAAGCTAATGTAGCAGGAAAGAAGGAATTTTCCCACAAGATGCCAGCTGGGTAATCTTGGCCTAAACTGTGTGAGACAACCTCTGCTACTGTCCAGGACTTGCCAGAGGTACAGGCAAGCAAGAGATACAATTTTCAGTCTAGCATAGGGACTATGCTGAACTGGCATATTGGCATTGTTCCATTTTAAGAATGAGTCAGAAATATTTTAATTCCTAACAGAACAGCCCTTCCAAGGGGGAAACCCAGTCTTCAAAGCAGTCATTCACATTAGGGACAGTGTGCCTAAGAGGGAGTATTTTCCCTATCATTGTATTTTGAGCAAAGCCTCCTCATCAGCAATCTACAATGACAAGAAGCCCATTAGATGGATGACACATGGCTTTGTGTGTGAATTCTCATGAGTGTTTTCTAAACCAAGTCAACATGATTGCAAACCAAACTAACATCTGTGGATGCTACCGGGACACAAATAGTCAAGACACTAATAATTTATGTTAATTTTAAAAGAACTAAAAATGAATGAGCCTATAATGTGAAACTGACCATAATTAATTGACTGGGAACCATATGGAACCTGATCCAAAGCTCTTCTGAAAAGGGTGTTGTAAGCACCTCTCCTTCAACCAGCTGACAACTATGCCCTGTCTCAGGCAGAAATGAGAATCCAAATTAAAAGAATCTTCCCACCAACATGCAGTGGCTTTGTTCAGCTCCTGCCACAACTAAGGGGAAGGAAAAGGAGGCCTCCTCTGTAATCCATGAAACTTAACCTTTCAAAGGAATTTGGACAGTAACAACAATCATGGGTGTAACCAATGCCCAACACAGATGACTCAGTATCTCAACTAGAGGGCAAAGCATCAGAGGATCCAATCTTGGTTTTAGGCATTGTTCTAGTAGAAAATAAACACTCAGCTTTGCTTTTTACTGATTCCTTATTTTCTTCCTTACCAATGGAACTTGTGAAGGAACTTTATACATCAGAGGTTTGGATCAAACCTCTCATCCATTATTTTTTGGTCCCTGGTAGTGACCGACTCCTGGCACTTTAGAGGAAGGTTTGGAAACAAGACAGAATGTGTCAACTGCAGTATGTAATTAAAAGCAAAATTTCCTCTGTAACATATGCAGCAGTGAGCCTACACAGTGTGACATTTAAAAGTGACTGGCAGTCACTGGAACTTTATAAAAATCCCCTAGGATTTCATTAACTCAGGAAGCTCATGCATATCTTTCCCGGATGCTGTATGAACAATTACAGCCTTCCTGTTGTTGGACAAAGTCTTTTTCAGATCCCAACTCTATCCACAAGAGAATTAATTCCTTTAAAGAGATAAGAAAACCTCAGGAGAAGGAGCTGTAGGAAGCATTGTGGGCTCTGGAGGTGACCTGGCAGTGAAAAAACTGCTCAGTCTCAGCAGAAACTCCTGAATTAGGGAAGTGATATATATATATATATATGTATGTATATATGTGTATATATATATATATTAAAAAAATCACACTTGTATCTTTTAAAAGCAATTAGTTAATAAACTGATAATTGACCTAGTTTCTTATACATGTACTTCAAAGCTGGTTCAGAGACAAAATTGGTATCATCTGCTCTCTTAGAGTGTAACTTGCATCATTTCAGTTGAAATCAAATATTTTATAAAATTTGTCCAAGTGTTGGCTGATACAGAACACAACTAGAACATTTTCGTATTGGAAGGTTGTACAGTCAAAGAGTTCCAAATAAAAGATGGCTTCAAGGCCAGGATTTCATAGAGCCTTTTTCCTAGAGTTTTCTTCATCTCACTATTACAAATTGCCAGCATTAAGGTCATCATCATCATCTACCTAGAAAAGATAGAGAGATTGTTGCTCAGTCTGAGATGGATTCCCAAACGCTAGCCTGCAGCACAATGTACAAACCACCAATCTACCCCTGCAATTCTGAGGTGGAAGCAACCTCCCTGTGATCAACATCCGCACAAAGAACTTCTCCACCACAGAGCCCTAAGCCTTGCAGAAGAAACCCCAAGTTAGGAAACTTTATTTCTGTCACTGATTAAATCTTACGCTGCTGTGTTCTCCTTGACATTTGAATTAATGAGCCAAATGTCTCTGGTGAATTCAAGATGAGCCTGTGACATCTAAAACTATTTCTATGGCAGCTGCATGATGATACAAACTGAAGGCTATGACTTCACTGCAGAAATCATACAGCAGGATGAATCATATATTGTTAGAAGTTATTTAGATATTATGATGAGTGTTAACAGTATGGCTATGAAGGAAATGGCTGGTTTACATATAAGAGATCTCTATGTGCCTAAACAAAGGGATTATCCTAAAATGTCATCCCTTTGTCAAAGTAAATCCTTCTTTTGGCATGAAAAAAAAAAAAAAAAAACAGACATTTCTTTCATTTATTCAGGGAAGGGGTTTCCATGGCTTCCACAGGACACCATTCCTAGACCTCACTGGTTTTAACAGTTACATTTACAGTTCACACATCTTTGTTTTTTAACCCCTGCAGAGAAACAAGCTTTTTCCTCAGCAAAGAGAAGAGCTTTTCACCAGTTAGAGGCAATTTCAAGATGTCAGTTGATTCCTCCTCAAATGCAAGATATGGAGCTTAACATTTCAGATTGTTGCAGCTTTCTATAGCAGGAAGCTGTAGGAAGAACTACCCAAAGCATGGTTCTGCCACACCTCATCAATCCTTATTTAGCTGTTTTCTTGGGTCACCAGTGCTTGTCATTGTTTGTGCTGAGGGTGAAGTAATTTCCGTCACAGTTTTATATGAAGTTACATATTTGAGTCTCTTTCAGTCAGAAATCTAATGCAACGACATAACCAAATTAAACAAGGATGTAACAGGGAGCAGAAAATGTGAATTTTTTTCTGCACTCCTGGAAAGTTAGATTTTTCTGTCAGTGTTTAGTCTTTACCAGGGAAAGCGGTGATCCAGCCAGTAGCCCAAATTCAGGGAACCTCAGCACTACAAAGAACTCAAATAGCTGCTGAAAACTGTATGATGTCTTCTGTACAACTGGTCCCAAATACAAGACACAAGTCCCATGACTTATTCTGAGATCTACCTAACTTCCATAGGGATGTAACAGAGCCTTCAAACAGATCACTTGCTAAGCAGCCACAGACTTCAATGGGAGTGACTGAGATGGGCCCTCATTCACACCCATCTGCACTTTTCTTCACATCTCCCTCTTGCTTCCTCTCACTCCTCTCCTTTTAGTAAATGTGCACACAAGCTGGAAAAAACTCAGTATTGTGGTTTGGAAAATATGTTCTTAAAATCATAGACTGGTTTGGGTTGGAAGGGATCTTCCAAGGTCATCTAGTCCAAACCCTGCTGCAGTGAGCAACATCTTCAACTAGATCACATTGCTCAGAGCTTCATCCAACCTGACCTGGAATGTCTCCAGGGATGGGGTACCTACCACCTCTCTAAGCAACCTGTTCCAACATTTCATCACCCTTAGTGTAAAAAAATGCCTTAACTCCAGTATAAATATCCCTTTTTAAATCTGGAAACATAACCCCTTGTCTGCCCTTAATGCCATCACCTCCTGAAAGTGATGTGGAGGCAAACTCACAACTGTCAGCTGATACCCCAAGAAAGAAAAGGAGTAATTAAACTAAATCTTCCATGTTATCTGCTGAGATGCAGACATAAAGAGCAACAGTATTTACTTGTACCAGACTGCTTCATGCCTTTGATACATTTTGTGATTTATATTTGGGATGTATTTACTGCAAGGCACCTCTGTGACTATTTTTATTCACCATGCTGATTGCTTCAAAACTCTTTGCCTCATGTTTTCACTTTCCTATGAACTGAATGTATTAAAGAGAAAGGACACTTCTGCTTTTAAGCTGACAAGAAAGTCATCTAACTCATCAAAGTACCATCAACTTCGGGGAACTTCTCTGTTCAAAAGTTACTTTTCACACTACATGAAAGTGATCTAAAAGGTCTGCTTTGAAAAACAAACCACAGGAGCTAGCACTATTTCAGTTTAACAACAGATTGTTCTGGTGGGGGCTAAAATAGTATCTGAAGACTAGAAATACAAAGCAACTCACCAGTGTTCCTTTATTTACATATTGTCTGTTCTAACAGCACTTCAGCCTTTTACGCCTGGAGAACAGTGCTTTGGGAAAACCATGTGGTTGGAAAATGGCAGTAGGAACCAAGCTCTGAGCAGCAGTAGGTGGGTATAGGACTTTAGTAAGGCAACTTGAATTTCCTGCAGACATGATTCTTTGTGAGATTGGGATCAGTGTGCTCAATGTCCTGGCTCGCTGCCCTCCCATGAGAATGAAACCAGCTTCATGAACTTCAGCAGACTTTGTTCAGCAAACACTTATCACTGAGAACAGCCCCAGTTTGCAGCAAAGAAGAAAATCTGCCCTTTAGAGGCAATCAGCTCTTGCATCTTCCTAAAACATCATATTGTTCTTGAAATCTGCTGCAAGGGTTGACTGGCCATTTCATCTGACCCTGAAGCAGAGTCTCTGCAGAGCAGACTCTAATCTGAGAAACACTGAGGTAAATTTGAGATTGTTTGGTGAGGTTATTTTGGATTTTTCAGACAAGAAACAAATCCAGACATCATTGCATGGAACAAAACCGCAAGTATTTTTTAGAGGAAACTTTGTTAACTCTATCCAAGCAACTTCACCTTGTTAGATAACATTCTATGCCACACTTCCACTGCAAAGTTCCCACAACCACATCCATCTTCCATGAGACCATTAGAGTGGTTTAACAACAGATCAATGACCTTGCTTGCTACTGCATAACTCAAAGCACTGAAAGCCAACTTGCAGCCATACAATCCCCAAGACAAGAAACATCTGCTCACAACACAGCATCCTGTCACCCTGCATTTATCAAACAGAACAAGAATTACATAGAGGAAGTATTTCCCATATTCACATAGAACACTCACAATGCAAATGAATTTTGGAGTCCTGCTGAGCCAGGCACCCCAGCTGGCCAGCAGACCCGTTGCTAGCCCTTCCTGTGATGTACTGGCTTTGGAAACTGAAGATACCTGCTGAGGTCATCTTCAACCCCTGCCAGCTTCCTGAGCCACCCCACTTAAAGGCACACCTGTAAATCTCAGGCTCAGTCTGAAAGACAGGAAGTTTGGATCAGAATCCATTAGATCCAGGTTAAACGGACCAGGGTCCTCTCTTGGAACAGCAGACCCACACAGAGGCACAAAATATACAACCCTATTAACACAGATCAAATTATTTTCTTCCAATCCATTAGTACTTTTAATCATGCTAGGGCTGTAGTAATGACAAAACATCCAGAAGCAGACTGGTTTCTTGGCTGTTGGTATTGTCTTAAATACGTTAGTACACAGGAACAAATTACATTCTCCACAGGCTTAATTTTTTGAGACATCTGTGATTGCTCCTCAGGCTTTTGCTGACCACAGTCTATCCTACTATGGTTGGTATTAGTGACACTTCAGCAAGCAAAGTCCTGCTATGCAATAACAACTGAAAAAGCTGAAAGTAGGAACCAGAAACAGACCTGGGATGCATCTAGGTACTAGAACAGAAATTGATTTCTAACGCAACACAGTCAGCCTTATGTGTACATACAGATAACACAATATTGTTAATAAAAATCAAGAGGGCTCAGACTGCATAAGCAAAGCAGAAGTAAGCATTGTCTCATCTTCCTAAACGTTCTGGTCTTCATATTAACATCTTCCATCTGTTTGGGATCTTACCTCAGCAGCTCGGCTGCTGCTTGAACATATTCATCTTCTTGTCCATGATGTTCCCATATAAGGTGATCTCTCTTTGCCTGTGGAGCATGACTCTGATTTGCTGGCCACTATGGTGGAGCTCTCTCAGCATTTTGCAAGGCAATAGCTTATAAAGGGAGGTGAGAATCAGGAGAGAGTAATGAAGCTGTGCCTGCAGATCCAAAGAGCTCTGGACAGTTTATCTGTAGACTCCATTCTCTTTCCTCTGCATGTTGCCTCTGCATGATGCCTTTTCAATAAGCATCTTCCATAAGCCTTTCTCAAGCAATATAAAATGTAAGCCTTGCCCAGAGAAGTGGATGGAACTATAATGCTTAACTGATATAATAACCTCTGAGGTCATTAAGGAACTTTGCTTGAAACTCTGTACCACTCTCTACGCAAACTGATTTGGCAATCTGGAAAATGCCCTCAGAATTATACAGTAAATATATGTGAACAATTTGGTTCTGTAAGACTTGATCCAGAAACCACGTCACCCCAACTAAAGTAACTTAAGACAAGTTACATGTCAAATATCTCATCTGCTTTTTGCAGTATTTACCTAAGGCTGCACTGAAAACTATCGTCTTTTCCATGTCTGTGAAGCTTCTGTTGTGATAGAGGTGAAGACACTGAGCTAAGCCTTCAGGGGTTTTAAGCATTAAGTTTGAGCCTTCAGGCACCGCTACAGACTGTCATTATCAAGCACTACAACTACTTTGGGCTGCACAGATGAAGAGCACAAAACTGTTGGAAGAAAGGATCAAGAAAGCATACAACTTAAAGAAGGGGGCAGGATCCTCCATACTTTCTCCAGATTGGGAAGTCCCATAAAACTGGGCTTTCATGTATGATTTTGCTCCTGCTTTCAATCAAACAGGCCAGCAAGCCAAATCTCAGCCAGTCCAGTTCTAGTAAGAGTCATGGAGGTCTCCATCATCAAAAGTCAGAACAATCAAATTTTGTGGGTAGACAGAGTGAAACAATGTCACCAGCTTTTTCTGGTTATTTTTATCTTGGCATTTTTTACAGTTTTCAGACATCCTTCCTCTTCTTTATCTGTTGCCTCTTTAATGTTACAGAGACATCAGAGGGTAACAGTCTTTTGCCTCCTCGAAGGAATGGGGACTGAAACAGTCTGATGTACAGGAGAATCTGTGAGCAGCACCCTCCCACTGAACCCAGCACAGATCCCTCTCCATATGCAGCACTGAAGCACAATGACTCTCCTCTGCACTGAGGTCTGCAGGATGTGTATCAGTACTTACAGAAACTGTGTTTCCCTGGCATGAAGTGGTGCACCCACTTCCACCACATCCTGCTACTTGCAGGGAGCAGACCTGGCCCCCAGTGCCTTCACCAAAAATACCATTTTGGTCATCTCTATATATTCTATATGCTCAAAATAATCATCAGAAGAAAAGTGTAACTGATACTAGGAAAGCATGTCAAGGGAAAGTAGATCTCTTCTGGGAACTTGTAGGTAAATACAACTCCTAAAGGTCAGTATACAGATTGAAAGCACAAAGGAAACCTGATCCGGTTTTAAAGTTCAAATCCAGGAGTCAGGAGACTTGGATTATTATGTTCCTGGCTTGACCACAGCTCTCACACACAATCACAAGCAACTCATCTATCCCCTCTGCAACTCAGTTTAGCCAGTTCAAAGCTAGGACACCAATGCAGCTTTACTTTTCAGGCTTCCCATGAAGACCAGAAAATTAGTTATTTTATAAATCATTTTCTGTTCCCCTGAAAGAAAAAAAGGAGCCAAGCTAGACGCAGTGCTTAGAATTGCAAAGTGTTACATTTACAATTGCTACTTACTGAGTCAAATTCTGCAGTGATTTACAACCTGTGCATTTCAATTGGCAGCAATTTATTATGACTCACTGCATATTTTAATCTATCATCTGTGGACTCACATGGGATTCTACCACTATCCAAGAAGCTAACTGCCAATTAGCAGAGGCTCCAAAATCCACCTATTTAAGGTTTAAGCATAGGGTTTGAAGAGTCTGCAGAAAAAACTTGCAGATCAAGAGATACTTATTTCATTAACAAGTTTCAATGTAATATATAGTCTATTTTTGACTGGTATTTTTGAAGCTCTTGTCCTTGTTGCAGGTTTAGACTAGCTAACATGTTGTATTTATTGCTACTTTGAGACAGAATGACAACTGATGTTTGAGGACATAAATTTGCCATTTGCCCCTAAATGAAGCCTGGGCACAGGACTGGCATTCTTGATCTCCACAAAGGCCCTCAGAGCATTTTTCCATTTCAAAGAAATTAAGTAACCATTCACCTGATATGTACATTTGCTACACTTGGCATCTCTTTGCACTGCCAAAGACTGCCAGAAATTTCAACTGGGCAACTGCATCAACCTGTTTGTACATCTCCTACACTTGACAATGGCCTCCCTCTTAAAAAAACTGCAAAGCTAAGTATGTACTTTTAACAGGTGAACCTCAAACCTATTTCTGCCTTTCCTTGCTTCAAAAGCACTTGTGCTGTGAACAAACAACTAAAGACTTGGCCTGTAGCGTCTGCATCTCAAAATTACCTATAAAGACCACAGCCCTGCTTCCCGCACAGCTAAGCAGCAGCATCTCCTTACTGCTAAAACCTGACGTCTAGCGATGGTGCTGCCCCTGCCCCTGCCCCTGCCCCTACTGCCCTCACTGACAGCGCCGGGCAGGGCCTGCTGCTCTGGCAGCACCACCAGCTGCCCTCTGGTAAGGAGCTAGGGAGGAAAATCCCAATTCGGGGCAGGAAACGGAGGTAGATTGATCCGCCCAGCATGAGGCAAAGCGGTGCGGCGGGAAAGCGCTGCTCTGGGCAGCCTGCGAAACCACACAGAGAACTCCCTTTGCGCTCTGCTCCACATTGTCGACCCTCAAACTTCAGCCGGCTATGAGGATCTAATTCGGATCTTGGTTCATGGAGAACACTCCGACCGCGTCCGGTCCAGTCCGACGCCGCCAGCTCCAATGCACTTCCGTCCCGCCTCTCCACAGACCGCCCCCGCCCCACGGAGGCCTTGCGCATGAGCAGACAGTGTGTCGTCGTCCCCCCCCTCCCCCATTGGGCCGGTTTCCAATCGCTCGGGCACGTTGGCAGAGGCTCCCGGCAGCGCCGGAAGTGACGTCACCGTTCGGGCCTGGCAACTGTTACCAGGGTAACTGGGAGGCGCGCGCGCGCGACCAGTGTGTGGGGCCTAGGACGAGGCCGCCTTCTCGCCTTAGGGCCCCCAACGGGCCCGATTGCGGCCGCCTACCCGCCGCCGCCTCTGTGAGGGGCTGGATCTTCCTTCGTATGCCGCAGGGCTCCCCCTGGAGCTGAGTGGGCTGCCAGGCCGGGCCGGGCCCTGACGAGCCCTCTGCCAGCTCAGCGCCTCTGGGCTGCCGTGGGCGTCGCTGAGGTGGTTGCATTCAGCCTCCCTCCCTGCAGCTCCCAAGTCCTTTTCCCCGACGAGGCCTTGTGACATCTCTTCTGTCTTTTCTGCAGAAGTTTTTCCAGGACACGATCATGAGTGATCAAATCCAGTTCATTGTTGAGAAGCTCAATCAGGAGCCCTTCAGGAAGAACTACAATTTAATCACGTTTGACTCTTTAGAGTCAGTGCAGCTGTTGCAGCTGCTCAATGATGTTCTGGGGGAGATTGACTCAAAGGTAAGAAAGGCAATTAGAGGTGCTCAGACCTGTGTAATCATAAACATCTTACAAAGGCTTGACACAGAAATTTGCTTATATTTAGACTGTCTTTGTATAATCTTGTGGCATGCTTGGTTTGCCAAAATGGTTTGTATGAATCTTCCTGGAAATCAGTGGGCATGGCAAGAATCCATTCTCTTTATACATGTATGTGTTTTTGGCAAACCAAGAAATGGTTCTTGGGCAAGGGATCTGTGTACCCAAGAGATGATGAGTGTATGTTTTAATGTGGGAATCAGGATAGAGTTCTTTCCTTTGGCTCATCTTGACAACCGCTGTGTTAAGTCAAAAGTCAGGCTCTGTCTTGCACAGGTACACAGGGCAGGAACTGATCAAGAACTGAACCTCATGACTTGTCTGCTACAATAGATGTTTAATCCATCTCCTTTGGAGCTAACAGAAGTGTGTAAGCTCAGAAGGAATTGTTCATACATCTGGGCACGGATACCCAGATGTGTCTTGATGTGCTTGGCTATTCGACTTCCTTGGTGGAAATTACCAGTTTGTCTGCACGGATGAGGTCCCATGAGCAAGAAGAATGTACACCTAGAATAAATGTACCTGGATGCACATTATAGAAAAACCTATTAGAAGAAAAATGAGATATGGTTACAAAAAGAATATTCTATGTGGAGCATCTCACTTCATTGACATACCAAGTGACAGATAAAGTAAATTCTTCTAGTGTTGCTAGTTAAGTAACATTACTTGGACAAACAGTGGAGAATTAATTTATTTTTGTAAAACTGTTTAGCATGCTGTTGACATTAGAGAGGAGCTGCCAGAACAAACAGCTAAAAGAATGTTGAGTCTTCTTGGTATCCTTAAGTACAAACCTCCAGGAAATATATCAGACTTGTAAGTATCTCTTTGTCTCCAAATGACGGTAAGGCATCTACATCTTTAATTCAGAAGGTGTGTCTATTTTTGATCTCCACCATCCCAGTGGGTATATGTGTTACACCCCGAAGACAGCTCATATCTATAGAGTATGATACAGGGAATGGCAGAAGGCGGCTCTCGCAGGTGTCTGCTGCCCTTAGGTCCTGCTGCAGCAGCTGCTATTGCGGAGCCAGCCAGGAGAGGGTGCCGCATGACTGGCAGGGTCAGTCCCTTCCCCGTCCCTCTTCAGACCAGCCACCCGAGGCTGGAATGCACCCTCCTGTGTCAGGTTATAACTCAGAAAACCCACAGCGCTTTTATTCCCAAAGAATATCCAGGAAAAGGAAACTGGCTTTAGCCTTTTGATGTGTTATAGGCGTTTTATTGGTCTCAAGGTAGCAGAATTAGGATCATAAGTACCAAACTGGCATCATGAATGTTTTCTCTTTTAACAGCATTAAGAAAGCGGAGAGGGGCTGTCAAAATATTGCAAATTGTTTGTTCCAAGCCAGTGTTTCTTAGTTTGAGATTGATTGGTACTTTCTGTTGCTGGTTTTGTATAGGAGCACATTTCGCCAAGGGTTAGTTACAGGAAGCAAACCTGTAATTCATCCTGTCTTGCACTGGCTTCTTCAGAGGACCAATGAACTCAAGAAGAGAGCTTACCTGGCACGTTTCTTAGTAAAACTGGAAGTGCCAGCAGAGTTCCTACAGGATGACACTGTGGCTGACATCAACAAACAGGTACCATTTTTCATGAATAGGCAACATTTTACATTAATTATTTAAAGTGCCAACAGGAGGAAGGATAAATGAGTTAGGGAGTTACTGTTGAGATATGTGTTCAGGTGAGTTAAGAAAATGTTAGAATCAAGGGTGAGCAAAGATTCATAACACGAAATGTATCTCTTCACCTTTCTTCCAATAACTCTGAAATTTTATATTAATAAGTAGCATTGAATTAAAAGAGCTAAATAATGTTCAAAGCCACAATGGCCAAGACGTACTTCTAAATGTTTAAACACCTTTTTTCCCCACTGTGAACTACAACACGGTTATTTTAATGTTTATCAATTACCACTTCAAACTAGCCCTGAAAATATTATGACCAAAAGCCAAAGTCTCCTAATTGTCAATTAATTCTATAGTATTTAGTGCCTAATGCTTGTATTAGCCTTATCCCATTTCTGCTCAAACCATTTTTTTTTGGGCAAGTAAGTAAAAAAAAGTCTTTTTCCTGGGCTGATGTTCCTACTAGTTATGTTCCCACTTCTTTTGTGAGCATTACTTGTTGATTTTAGGTAGTCAAGAGTGGGTGGGTTTGAAATGTAACGCTTAAAGTGAACCAAAGTTATGTTTTTAGATCTGTATTATCTGAGGTATATATTTACCTCATTTTTATCCAGTCTTCTGTGCTTTGCTCTATGTAATGACTTGCAAAATCAATGATTTTAAACATTTGTAACAGGTTCACTGTGCACAGCAAACCTCCATAGTCTGACTGAAGCTTGGCTAAGCCTTTTATTTTTTTGTTATCATTAACAATATTGAATTTATCAATTGGAATAACTAAGCAGAAGCAGCAAAGAGAGAAAGGAATGCAGACTGTATGTTTTTTCAGTATGTCACAGTCTTAATGTGTATAAATACCCAGTTCTGTTATTTCCATTACGCAAGAAGTGTTCCTTTTAGGGATTACAGTAATAGAACCATCTTATTAACCTAATACTCCACTGATTAATTCAAAACAGGAGCTGATCTAATATACCGCCTTAATGTCATTTAACATTCCAATCCAAATATTTAGATACTAATGAATTAAAGAATTTAGCCTAAATTATTTTGATATACCGGCTTGCAGTAGTGTCTTTTAAGAGAAACATTTCAAATATGAGAGTTTGGAAATCTTAGAACATGGTTCAAATTTTTATGGGTGTAGAATCAAGCTCGAAGTGCTCAAAGTAAATTATTTTAAAAGGTACTCAGAGTGCTTGCCACTTTCTCAACTGTGTTGTGATTTGGACATCAGATTTGCTGCAGTATATAATTTAGCAAGTAAGAAACTCCAAGCATAAATCTGGTTGTCCAGTCTACAGTGAGTTGCCCCTGCATGCCAGGAACCTTTCTTCCTGCTTTAGGAACCTGTTTTCTTCTGTCCTTTGAGAGTGTCACTTACTTTGGGTGCAGAAGGGATAGCTGCAGCTGTTATTGAAGGAAGTGAGAAACCTTCCCCTCATTACAATCTGTCAAACGGTGCTCTGCCCTTGTTTGAATCATGCCATTGGTCTTGACGTTTTGTGTCCCAATAAGGACACAAAGACTCAGTAAACTCCTCTTTCCAAAGAGGTGGAGAATCCACACGAAGGAAAGCTGTCAGACATCAGCAATCCTGAAGGCAGTTGTTCAGAGACTGCCTAACAAATAATGAAATATTATTTGTTGAAGTACTTAACTTGCATGCCACAGAAGCGATAAAACACAGACCAGTTGTGTTTTCACTCCTAATTTTTTTAACTCATTCTGGATTGTCCAGTATGTGCATATCTTATCTTACTTTCATTTGCCATTTCATCAAGCTTCTTTGTTACTTTATCTGCCTCTCAGTTGCCATTTTGTTGCTCCTTTTTGAAATTCATTCCAGCTTGTCAGTGTATGCCTGATATTGAAACAACCAGAAATGAACAGAGCATTCTAGATGCAGGTTCCCCAGGGGTTTATAGACCAGAATTGCTGCTTTGCTGCCTTTGTTTGAACTGTCCTTTGCTATTGCCATTTTGTGTTCAGCATTCATATCAATTGCACTTTCCAGGAAGTAAAAGATGACTTGATATTCTCTTTTTAGATTTTTCCATCTCATTGAATGGCTGTTTCTGTGGAGATTATCATTCCTTCTATCTCAGCTTGCATTTCTCCAACTTGAATCTAAATTTGTTTCCTAACTGTATTTCTAAACTCTTTCTGTCCCCTGTTATTTCTCTACCCACACAGACTTTCACACTGCCTCTCAGTTTAAGATTACTGGTGGGCAATGTACTGGTGTGGAAGTAGCACACTGTCTACTTCTTCTAACTGCCAAACTACATATATCAATGTTTGTAATATCTCAGGGCATGGTTATGCAATGTGTCAGAACTGCTTCTCACGTGTTAAGTCAGGTGTGCTCTTGGGACACTTTGCCAGATTGAAGCTCAGGGCTCTTTAAATTCAAGCCCCATTGCTTCATTCAAGTATGGTGTTAGATCAAGCTCTTCTTTTCATAGCTGATAAACTTACCTATTTGATACACATGAAGTTACAGTAAGAGAGAATAATTTGTTAATACAGCATTGACCCTTTCAGATAACATCTTATCTTCCTGTTTTGAAAATGCACTGTGCATTACAAAGGAAGAGGTGAAAATCCTGAAGGAATTGTAACATTTCTGAGTGTATCTCCAAATGGAAGATAATTCACTGTATTTTGTTTTATTTTTGCTTTATAATTTGACAAGATTTTGTGATGAAAAAATGCCTTTACTTGTTCTCCCCATATTTCTACCTCCATATTTACTATTTTAATAGTAAAACAACATGTTGATCTAAAAATCCTTCAACACTGAGCTCATTCTGCCTGTTTTTTATTTCATTTTATAGTATGAAGAGCTGATGGAAGCGTTTAAAAACCTACATAAGGAGTGTGAGCAGCTCAAAACATCTGGTTTATCTACTGCAGAAATAAGAAGGGTAAAAATACCTATCAAAATGACTCAACCATTATGTGGACTTTTTGTGAATGTCAGTTCTGTTTTTGTTGGGTTTGTGGACTCACTGCAGTTAATAAGCTGCCACAGGTCAGAGCGGGTAGGCACTGCAGCTGCCTTTTGGAAACTGTTCTCTGTTGGCAAACAGATGAGAAGGTCCTTGCTTATGCTTACAACTGAGCTTTCTGAAGCAGATTGGGAAGTAAGGCTGCCAAGGCTCTGTTCAGCTTGATTTTTCAAATATTAGAACTCTCTTTCCTCTGAATGCAAGCTGACACAAAGCCTTCTGTACTGATACAGACCAATGATTTCAGAGGCTGTTGAATGAATTATGAACTCAAGTCAACAAAAATGGTGATCCTCTGTGGCTAAGGTGCCAAGTAAAGATATTTGCCCTGTTTCAGTAAAATATTTATTCACAGGTACAGCTTTCCATGGCAAGTTAAGCAAATGTTGGGATAAGTCCTGAATTAGGCAAGTTTATTTCCCTTTCTCTCATAACTATCCATCTCTGGAGTCCTGCTGATGTAACATAGGATTAAAGGAGAGTAATAGTCAGATACATGATTTAGCAGTAGAAAGTGTTTCTTTTAAAGCAATTTTAATACAAAATTGGCAGCAAACATCACTTGTGCAATTTCATGCAAAATTGTCTGCCAGGAAGTGGGTAATGATGGTAACATTAAGAACATATGTTAGACTGCATCAGGTGTGGAATTCATGCTGATTTTTCTTTGGTTGTTTCTGTTTGTTTAGTTTTGTTTTAGAGAAATCCACTTGCTTTTCTTTTTAAATGCTCACACTAATACTTGAGGATGCAGATGAAAGAATGTTAGCATAAAGAGAGTGGGAACTGGAGAAAGTTAGGAGAAGAGAGACTAGAGAGATCTTCTGATCATAGATCAATATAATTATAACTGCTTCAGAGTATTCAGAGAAGAATTCTGATTTTCATGTTCATTTGAACAGAGTTTAGTCCAGTCCATATTATACAAAAAAAAACCCCAACATTTCTCTATATCTATTTTTTTTTTTTTTTTTGCCTTTTAGGACATCAGTGCAATGGAAGAAGAAAAAGATCAACTCATCAAGCGAGTAGAGCGTCTTAAGAAGAGGGTAATAAGAGAAGTAACACTGTTACATTTCAGTGTCCTTGGCTTGCAACTCTGATTTTGGAATGCAAACAAGGATTAAGATAAACACTCTGTATGTCTAGGAAGGAATCGAGTAACTAATTGACCCATGGGGAATCTCCCCAGGCGTGAGTCCAGAGCTTTTAAGAGTCTTGAGTCCAGTGCTTTGCTGTCATTTCTGAGTAGTAACATGTATGGAAAGGAAGTGCTAAGTGGGCTTGTGAGACATATGATCTCTTTAATGTATTTCTCAACTATCTGACAGTAACATGTACTATTTATCCACTTGCTGTAGGTGGAGACAGTACAAAATCATCAACGAATGCTTGAAATAGCAAGACAGCTTCGCTTAGAGAAAGAAAGAGAAGAGTCTTTGGCTCAACAGAAACACGAACAAAAAAATCAGGTACTGACATAAAAGCACACCTATTAAAATAAGCAGTTGTTGACATTTGTTTTGGAATCATGCATTTAAAGAGCTACATCAGGAACGTCAGCACAGAGTTTCTCCCAACACTAGAAAATGAAATTCTATTTAAATCAGAAATATTTCTGTACATTTTAAGAGAAAAGGCTTAACCCTGCAAGTTTTGAACACCTCATTCAAGGTGCTTGGCTGCCTCAGCTGCTACAGACCTCATCATTTAGCAGTCCCAGGAAATGTTCCATGACTTACTGTGGGAGCATCCAAAGAGAGTTCTTTGTATTTATGGTTGTGAGCAAATGTTTCCTTAGTTTGATTTGTATCTTTGCATCTGCACTAAGATTTTAAGGACTAGGCAACACAGCAAGTATATCAACTCTTCACTGGGAGGGGTGAATGTGTATTTGGGAGCAACCTTGGGGTTTTGGTACCTGAGTTTGGCAAAACTGATGTCCTGGGAAGCACTGGAAGTGGTTTCTGTGTCAATATAAGGGTGGATTTTTTTCCTGAGCTATGCTGTCAAAAGAAGATATTAGTAACAGCTAGTGCCACGTTGTTACATCCTTTCAGCAAATTCTATAGCATGAACTTCAACACTGTATTAAAAGATGAAAAAAACCCCAGGTTTCCAGTCTCACAGCCTGTATCTGGCAGGAGACTCAATGTGAATCAGTTGGCTTTCAAGCTGTTGGGTCTTTGCTTGAACCTGAGTGAGTTCACAGGTAAACCAAATACGACGTCCATCTAATTCTAGTTCTCAGTACACATTTCTCAGTCATAAAAGTGCTCATCGTCTGGATTTTGTCTGGCAACAGCCTTTCCTGTGTTCTCTCAGATTGGGCAGTGGATTGCTGTGACAACTCAGCTGCACTGAAGAAATGCAGTGTGAGGACAGTTGCAGCTGCAATCCTGATTTGTGCTCTCTATTTGTGGTTCTGATGTTCCAGCCACTCCGATTTTTGGTTGGAAATTGTTTAATCAATTTTTGCCACACCATGTAGCATTTCAAGACTACTTTGCTTAACACTAAAGAATATCAAGGAAATGCAGCGCAATTGCTGAAAATTTGTTTTGGCACATTCCCCTGTGAAATAGCTAATCACTAGATGCTTACAGCTACTATTCTTTTGATACTCTTAGTGTCTCTCTGGTACTTACTTGTTCTGATACTCTTTCGGTTTAGTAATTGAATATGCATGTCAAAGCAATGAGTTTATGTCTGTCCAATTCTCTCAAAAGTTGTTCCACGCAGAGCAGAGACTGCAAAGAGCACAGCTCCAGCTGAAGGAGATGCACCATGCAGTAGTGGATTCAAAGCCTGAAAGTGAGTAGTCATCTCTAAAGGCTGGGGATTGACACTTTTCTATTAAAAATGAAAGCAAAATTGGATTGCTGTCAATGATATAGTAGTGCCAAAGAGCATATGGGAACATAAGTGAATGTAAAGAAAGAAATAACTTGTGTTCTAAAGATATGTGCTGGGGGTCCTAAGCTTCAATGTGACTTGCCCCAGAAAGCCAGGGAAACAACCACAAGGGAAGATGATAGCAGTCATATTTTTGACCTCTACTTTTTAATAGATGTTAAACCAGATAAATACTGAATAGTAACAATAATATTCTGCAAGAAATGAATGGCTGGAACTACAAAGGGCTGGGAAAAAAGCAGAAACCTCTTTGAAAACACAAACTTCTGATGTAGTAAGGTTCTGTGCTCTTGTGTTTAACTGGGCATTGGTGAAATATTGCTGCTTAGAAACATTTTCAGTGTGTGTACAAATACCTTGAATACCACATTTCAGTCCGTGTGGACTTGTTTTTCCAGTTACCTTCTATGAAATGCTGGTTTGAAAAGCTTCTTATTAGAGTTTCTTACTGGAGTGCAGTTCTGCACTGTAGTTTTGTATGGTACCAAAAATAAAGCCTATTGCTAATTAAACTTTGTTAATAGGTCATGGATTATACATATACACACAGAGAGATAGATTATAGGTGTATATAATAGAGATACCTATCTATTAAAACCTATCTATTTATATATGACTGTATTTATTTACATATGAAAATATTTTGTTTTCCTGGTGCGAGTGTAGCTGATGGGGTTGTATGTTGCTGCATTGCATTGACAACAGCAAGATTGCTGATTCTTGCTTCCAGTGATCCCTCAGTCTGCAAATAACTTTAGCAAAGTAAATTCTGCTTCTTGTGGAGGAAGTTAGAACTCTGTGATCATTTCTAAAAGTAGCAGGTGGGAGAGAAGTGCAATTACAAGATAAATGCATAGCTAACTGTCTCCAAAGGCCGCAATTTGACAACCTCTAGGTTTCTGCTGGTTTAATCACTGTGAGGGAGATACAACAAGGATGAACCTGGCAGTTTGACAGCAAAACTGGGCATTAGTTTAGGGTTCAGTGTTTCAGATGTATGTGATCTTTGGCAAATCACTTAACCCCTTCCAGTTTGTCTCTTGCACCTGGTTATTAATAACCCATCACAGGATTGATAGAGGGTTCATGTGCTGTTCACACAGGCTTTGGGGCTGATTTATAGGGAACTACTTTACTGTGTTGTGAAGGTATAAGACTCAGAATGGTCCTTTCCACAGGGCTTTTCCAGTTACATTCAGTGTTGCTGTGGTATTAAAAAAAAAAGGCCATATAATAATTTTTATTATAGGTACAAACTACTTACTGATTTAAGCTTACTAAAGTAAGTCATTGTCCTGCTCTTTCTTGTACGTTTAATGTTCCAGTTGCATCACATAACTGTTCAGCAGCTCTTTTGAGTTAGAGCATTTCTTCAGCCACAGCCACCACAGTGCACTGTTATTACTTTGTAATATTAATTTTTTTATGATGCTCATCAGCCACTGTACCACGAAGGGAAACTCAAAGCGTATGTGAGCAGTCTTCTCTACTCAAAGGGACCTGCAGTGGGTTTTATAACCATTCCATTTCTCCAGCAACTATCAGAGAGTTTATACAGCAAAGCTATGTCAACATTTCTGTTTCAGTTCCTGTATTTTTAAGGCCAATGGAAACATGATGGGTTCAGTTCAGAGAAGCAAAGGTAACATAATAAAAAGCCAGTAAATAATGTCGTTTAATCACTGAGATGAAAATAAACATAAAGTTAACATACTTAATTTCCTTATCTTGAGTCCTGCTTGGAGGAGACAAAAAAAAAAAAAAAGTGTTTAGATGTTCTGAAGAAAAACTTGGAGTCCTTACTTAAGAAAACTGGTGTTGAAATTTTGCCCAAACAAAGACTTCAGGGCTTAGCTTTATAATTGCTTTTCCCCATAGTAGTCACAAAGACACTGCCTGTAGTATCAGTCACAGAAAGCCAACTGTGTTTTTTAAATAATTGAAATGAGGTGACCACAGTGCACCAAAAAGGTTTCCATTTACTTTAAAAGCTTTGTTGGTCTACAGTTGTCACAATTTATTTTATTTTAAAAATTCCTCTTGGCTGCAGTTTGGTGCCTCAGCTGCCTACTCCTATCAGCATAGCTTGTATGCTGACAATTCAGTGCCTGGTAGAGGATTTTCACTGCAAGTCAGAGGCTTTCCTTTAAATAATTTTCTTCCCTTTTTTTGTACTTCAGGTATTTCTACTTCTCAAGCAAAATAAAATGATAGAAGTTGGTGTCAATGAGTGAAAGCTTCTTTGTCTTACAGATGATTATTTAATCTCATAATTAATTTAGGATGAAGTATTTTAGAGAAATGTAAAGGAGCGCTGTAAGACACAGCTAGCACATGTTCATGAGTATCATTAACATGCAATTAGCATCAGTCTGATTTAGCCAGGAACACACAGTAGTTTTTTTAACTCTTACAAGATTTAGAAGCCTTAGTACTGTATGCTGAAAGACAGGTGATTGTTACAAGGTGTTTTGTAGACTAAAATTGATCAGACTGGCTTCCCTGTTTGTTGACATCACTGCTATTCAGTATGTTGAAGTAAAGAGAGGCAGCTGCTGCTGGTAGCACTCAGCAACATGAATTTGCAGTTTCTGCTTTTTTTTCTGTTATTATTCCAGATACTAATAGTATTTTTATTAACACTGACCAGTAGTTTGAATAACCTAGCTCATGCTTCCTCAGCAAGCTTACCATTATTTTGCTCTCAATATCTGCCGGCACAAGCACAAATTGTTAACACCAAGATGTGAACTGAATGACAGAAATTCTTGATCTCTGCCCATTTTACGGAACATTGTTGTTGACTTTATTGGCAGAAATACGAAGAAGTGGAAAACTAGCTTGAAAATATTGATTAAAAGAATGTGTTAAGATGATTGTTGCTGATAAACAGCAAAAGGTGTAATTTATATGCTTCTCTTAATATGTAGTAATAGAGCACTGAGAACTGCAAAGATACTGGCCAAAAAGGAAATGCTTTGTATAGATGTCTTTTTTATGTCATCTTCAGCACTTGATGAAAAATATAAATTTAGGATGCTATATAAATATTCCATTTGAACAAAAAATTGACACTTTGCCACAGAATTATCTTTCCTATAAATTCTAAGTTTAAATTATCTCCACCACTGCTGCAGACCACATTACAGATAAAATTATAGATGTATTTGGTAAAGGGCAGTGTCTTCAGTGGAACATTATTTTCAGCTTTAAATGATTTTATTTATTATAAAGTCACTGTCCATTGATGCAAGGTCAGGGGTAAAGCACTTTTAAGCTAATTTCCCTCTTTGATGAGAATGTAAGTCTGCTTGGTAAGATAAATAGTATTGATACAATTTTTTTTTTAAGGCCATTAAGTTAGCTTCCACTCCATTTTGAAGAACAAGAAGCAAAAAATTAATATGGTATCTGTTAAAAAGATTAAAAGGAGTTTATTGAAAGTTTTAGAAAGAAAGAAATTCAATCAAGGAATCATCAGCAAGTGGGTATGTTTGTAATTGGGACATGCAGTGTCTGGCTTGCTTTTGTTTAGTATTATATCAGATACTTCATAGAAAACAATAAATGATTGATTACTGGTGAAATAGTCAAGTGAAATAATAAGTGGGGAAATGACTGAGTAATGGGGGGAGGAGAGAGTTGATGTGAAGTGAACTTAGTCGCCTGGGAAGACAAGCCCATGCCAACAGTGTGTATTTTAAGCCAAATGCCACAGTATTCCTTTAGGAATAATGTGTGTACATTGTAGCTACAGTATGTGGGATTCTTCCCTGAGAAGTGACTCTGAAAAGGACTTGTGGACGATGGTGTAAAAATGGTAGAGCTGGAGCTCTCAGTGTCAAAGCTTTGGTGCTATCTATCCATTTATGTGTGGGAGAAAATGGAATAGGAGAGTTAGTACCTTTCATTTTAGCTCTGATATCTCCACTGCAACACCAGAATTCAAGAAAAATGATGAAGCACCGAGAAATGTCAAGGAGCATCAGAAAAAAATATAAAACATGGAAAGCATAACTTACAATGGCAAATTTAAGAAGCTTTTTAGTTTTTCAAGGAGATACAAAAAGGGTAATTTCATCATCATCTGTCAGAGTTTGCATGGCCCAGGCCTGTGTTTGATACAGGGAAATTGGAAGTGATGTCAGTGGAAGCTGTTGATGGAATATTTTTGATGCTGTCTTGTTGAGGGTGATGGCAGGAAGGGAAACGAAGGCTTTGGTGTGAATGCCATGTGGAAGTCTGTTCTAGACCTGCTTTTGTCATGGCTTTTCAATGGGATATTAAAGTGTTGGTAGATAGTCTATAAAATGAGTGCTCCTTTTTCATTTTCTTCCTTAAAAAAAATTCAGTATTGTTTCAAATGGTTTTGATACAGGATGCACCTGGTAGCCTGCAGAGGAGAAAGAAGTAGAAAAATAAATAGGAACTTGAGACAAAGTGAACCAAATTTTAGATCCATTAGCAGAATTAAGCAGGGAAAATTGCCTCTTAGACAAATGACTGAGCAAGCACCAAGAAACTCTCTCATCCCTCTCTTTGTAATAATAATAATAAAAAAATTTGAATGGAAAACATGAGGAGCTGCTCTTAATAGCTCTCCACATGTAAATACATGGTTGGCAGAACCTTGCTAAAATAACCTTAGGGCACAGAGCCAGGCTTTCTGTGCAGCTTACGTATGTAGATTTTGTAACCATAAGTCAATGTTAAAACATTTAAAAAAGAACTTCTATGTGTAATGGAAAGATCTGAAGTATGCTTGCTTTTCTTTCCTCTGGCCTGGGAATGTTTTTCACTGAAAAAAAAAAGAAAACCAGAGCTGCCCTATGTTTTGTCTTTTAAGGTTCTGTTAAGCAGCAGAAATAGCTTGTAGGTAGTTACTTCTCCATGTGTTGAATCTTATAGGAGGAAAAATGTATCCAAAGTACGTAGGGAATAATCTACATTATTCACAAGGGATGTTGACATCATCATGTCTTTCCACATCAAGATGTCAAGTTTGAACTAATTTTGCTGCTTCTTTTACTGTCAGCAGCATGCAGGATGCAAAACCAGTCCATGTTTAAAAGAAGCTGGTAGTAGCTCTGAGGGTATCTAAGAAATAAATCTTGATAGTGATCAAGGTTATACCCTGTGAAGTCAATAGGGTTCAGTTCTTATGAAAGCAGTTGTTCAGGTGTGGTCATTTCCTGAGACTGCTGTCAGATCTACAACAAATCATCTAGCCATGGACGTTTTGGTAGGAAAACTGGAGAAGTACAAGAAATAAAGCATATTGCTCCTAAGAGGAAAAAAAGAAGTTGGTTTGAATAAATTAAAATATTAATATTTAATATCAGAATAATTTAATTAATACCATTTTGATTTCCCCACCAAAGATCTTGGTTATAAATACCAAACCGAGAGTTGTGTTCCTAGTCCGTTCTGCAGTGATAATTCAGCTCTCAGTGTACGTGGGAAGTTTTTTGCTGCACTTGCAGAGGTGGTAGATTTCTAGTGAGACGTTGAAATGTGGTCCCTCCTGCCCAGCTCTGTCATGGGCTGAAGAAGACTGGAATTGAGATCTTCTGTAAGAAAGAAGTAGGAAATCTCTCTCTGTGAGTACCCTGTACCCTGTTTCTCAGGGTACACCTGTACATGATGTACACCTGTAATGATGTACACCTGTACATAATGGCTGCTGCATGCATAGAGTAACTCCAGTGATGCTGTGGGTTTTGCACAAAATAAAGGACCTTTCCTCAAAGGGAAGAAGATCCTGTGGTAGTGTTGCTTTTCATAAATTCAGAAACCAACAAACTAAACTGCTGGAAGAGAGGAGTCCCCACTGCTTTCAGTTTGTGTTGACTTAACTTTGTTAACAACACAGTTTTCCCTAGGGTCTGTTTTCTTTCTTCTAGTTCTTGAGACTTTTTCAATGACTCTTGGCTTATTTCCTCTCTGGCAGCTAGACCAAGTAGCTTTCCTTTCAGTCTGAGCTGGCAGCAGAGGGTGAGGAGGATCTATCAGAGGTAAACAGTGTCAGAATAATGGAGGCCCTTTTTCCTAGGCTTGTATTTCACTTTGTTCTGACCTTCTCCCTTTGTCAGCCAGTGAAATGGTCAGCAGGTGTTTTAACCTGAGAAGCATAAAAAATCTGCTTTCACCTACATCTTTTCCCATCTCTGTTGCAGTCTACATACTGTCCTGAGATTAAACGCTTGCGCTAACAAGAAAAAATAATGTGCTACTTAGAAGGAGGGAGTCTCTTAAGTGCTCCAGCAATGAAAAAGACCCTTAAAGAAAGCATACATTAAATTCTACTCATTTTAAGGCCTTTTTAGATGCTGAATTAGAATCAAATTTTATTGTAAGAGATAATTTCCAAGGAGATAACAAATCTATACACAAGCTAGGCCAAATTAAGATCTTTGTACAGATAAAGGATTCACACAGAGATAATTTCTGTCTGTAGATGAAGTAATTTACATGAAACAATGACTTGATCATTGAGTAGAACCGCTTCAGGATGCTTTGCTGCCCCTCATCTTGCTTGCTTGTAAGAACCCAAAATCTAGCTCTTAACTTGTAAAATTTCAGAAGAATGTAATTCACAGCACAAAAATAGTATCATAGAATTCATTATCTTAGTGTCTGTAAGACACAGGGTTAATGGCTTTTTGTATCAATGCTGCACGTGGAATTTTGCATCTGATTCAGCTGGAGTGTTATTTAAGAAGGGATTTATTTGCTTGTTGATGAAAATAATCTGTCAGGGAGCCAACAGTTGTATGTTAGAGACACAGACAGGTAATAACACATAGCATTTAACATCCAGATTAAAACTCTATATCAACTACCTGTTGCTTTGAGCACTGAAAGGCAAACTCAGATGTTTTGCTGTTGTTATTCTAATCTCATCAATGTGTTGCTGAATTCAAACTTAATTATCCTTTATAGACACACACTAATTACTTTTTAAGGTTTAATGAAGAAACTAGAAGAGGAAATAAATTTCAATTCATACCTGGTTACTGAAAAAATACCTAGAGAGCTTGAAAGTAAGAAGAATTCGGTGTATTTGTTACAAAAGGTGGTTGCAGAGCCAGCTATGAGTCAGTCTGATCTCAATGGAGTTGAAATGAAGGTAAGTTGACCAAGATCATGCTTAATTTGTGTTCTGTAGCATACTCTTAAGGTTCTTGTACATTGTAAGTTTCTTATTCCTGCTTTATATCCTTGAGAAAATGTTTCATTCCCAAAGGAATGTCCCTGCAGTTGTAAAACAAGAGGATGTGTTAATCACTAAATGTAAACTCTCAGGTAAGTTTAAAAAATGCTTACAAACTAAACAAAACAGAAGAGCCCCAAACCCAGCCTTGAGCCCAACCCTATCCTCAAATGCTGTTTAGACAGTTGTGGCAGCAATTTGCTGTGGTATGGGCAGAGATGTTAATTTAGCACAAGGTTTGCTTTCTCTTCAGATTTCACTTGTTTTAAACTCACTGACACGAGGGGAGTTCATACCAACAGACAGAGTGTTTATGGAGAGGTGAACAACTGAGTGATAGATCTTCCCAATATTAAGTCTGAGTGTGCTCAGAACCCCTTAGAGTTTGCCATAGGCCTGCATAATTTGTTTTAGTTGGTAAGACCAAAGGAAATTTGAGGATGAAATAGTTGATTTACCTTTCCAGATTTCTTCAGAACTGAAAAGCAAATGGTGTTAGTATGAGGAAAAATCCTTATTTGTAGCGTGTATGTGTGTGTGCGTATAAAAATTATGCAGAGGGATTTGTAGCAACAGAAGTACATTTGTATATATCTCAATTAAGTTTTCATAATCTTAAATGGAAGATGATATATGTAAATACTATGTTCTGGAAGAATTTAGAGGAATGCTAATTACTAGTATTCCTATTGATGAAGATTTAGAACAATGTTGGCTAGGGTAGGAAGATTAGTCCTGTGTTTTACCACATACACTGGTCAGTCTAAAGGTCTCTTATGAGTAGGTTTTTTAATATTCCCAGGATCTCCAACTCAGGCTTTGTTGTGAAAGCTAAATAATGAAGAAACAGTATTTGTAATGGATCAGAAAATGAGCACCCCATAGGTGTGAGGACTGCTATCCACCATTCTTCTTGTGTCTCAAAGCAGAGGGAGGTTTAGCAACTCCACCAACAACCTTGTAGCCTCTGCATTCACACATGTCCAAGTTGTGTAATAAAGAAATGCCCACGGGTTTTTTGCATCAGATGAGAATCAGCAGTCAGGTATCAAGAAGAATACATTCTAAGGTTAAGACTGCCTTTCATAAGAGTGAAATCAGTGACAGCCTAATTTTGAATTCCAATTGTTATATTTTACAGGATGACAGCCTTGTTAAGTAGTAGATTAGGTCTGAAATAACAAACTAGCTCCATGATTCAGCCTCTGCTTGCCTAGTTTATTTCTTTTACTCAAAACAATAGTTGTGGCTGAGTTTATTTCTCTCAAGCATACTCGAAGCCCTGTTTGGCACCTTTCTTCTCCAAGAGTATTGTTGGGGTTTCGGCAATATTTTAAAAAGCTTCAAGTTGTTGTTGTTTTGGTTTTTTTTTTTCTCTGTGAGGTAACTTTTTAATTTGATATATTTTGGAAGGATGTTCTTCTTAATAGTAAAACCACGTCATACACTTGGCTTTTACTACAGTGTGGCTTTAGACAGCATTTTATCTTTATATAAAGTCAGCCTTCTATTATCTGTGTCTTAAAAAGTTGCTGAACTGCACTAAGCATGCGTCTTGTAATACACAGACCAGGAATTTATTCACAGAAGGGAATTCTTTATGCCATCTTCAAATTCAGGCCTGTTCTACCACTAACAGCTTTTGCAAAGGAATATAATTTACAGAAGATTTTTTTTTTCAGGTATTGGGAGTATTTTTATTCCTACTGAGCACTTCATTTGAAACACTTAGTTTTCAAAGTACAAGGATATTGCTCATAGAAGTATTAGGGGAATGCCCAGCACCATACCTGCCTTACATTCTGACTTCTTTTGGTTTCAGATCATTTAGGCTGCTTTAGCACTCATCTAGTTAGCAGAGAATTAAAGGAAGGTTGCTAGGGCTTTGGTTTCCATGGCTGATCAGAGTCCCAGTGTAGCTCTAAGTCAGGACTAGGAAGGCTGGAACCAGTACACTGGTGTAGTCGCATATGAGTTTCCTGGTGCTCTGAAGCTTCAGCTAACATGAAAGTAACAGTTTGGGACCATGGACAAACAGGTGCATTTTGCAGCAGTAGAGAGAAGGTGCCATGCAGCTGGAATATGATGGGCTATGAGCCTTCAAAGAAATTATGAAATCTGGGATCAATTAGTCTTTATTTTCTCCCCTTTAAACTTGTGATAAATGGTTGAACGAAAATGAATTTTAGCTAATATTGATAAAATCACACTTTTCATGTAGTCTGTGACAACACCAGTCTTTTTTCTGTCTGTACCAATTCATGTGAATTTTCTCTCCATGTACACCAGTTTACTTAATTTTTCAGGGCCAATGTCATGCTTCTGTCTTATCATAAAGGCACAGAACTGGAAATCCAAAACCGTAGCCTCTTCCTGGCAAAATCTTAATGACTGAAGATGCTTTTGGAGTTTGTTTCTCTGTTTTAAAAATGGAACTAGCTGGATTGTAAATCTGGTTTGCAAAGCATTTCATTTTAGGAGAAGATAGAGAAATAAAGCTCCATTTCTTTTGTTTTCTACTCTGTCTTGCAGATAAATGAAGTAAATGCAGAAATGAATCAGCTTATTGAGAAAAGAATGATGAAATATGAGCCAATCAATAGTAAATTTTCCATGTACCGCCAACAGGTAAGAAGGAACAAAAGCTTCTCAAGCAGAAGCAACAGAGCACTTTTTGGTCACTGCTTCTTTTACATACTGATTGTTTATTTAGTGTAAATCAGTGGAAATACATAATAATGGAGGACACAAAGCAAGTAAATAGCTATTGAGCATATTTGGGGCTGAGTCAAATGATTGCCTTCAGTCATGTTAGTGAGTTTGTATTGGCTGTCCATAAGCTGCGAGGTGTTCTGCCCTTCAACTGCATCACAATAATTCTGGAAGGATCATTTTGGAGAAGCTATTTTGGTAAAGCTCCAGCTGTGGACTGATTCTTGAAAGGCAGCGTGTGGGCTGGCTGCTGCACTCAGACCTAAATGCAAGGCTGGCTTCCAGTTATGTCCCTCACTTGTGTTTGACCACGTGCTGTTTTCCCCTGTAACATCTATTAAGAAGGGATTCTTTGATTTTTCATCCTGAAGCTGTAAAATAGTCTTTCCATAAAATAAGCTGTCTGGTCTAGTCTTAGTAAATTCACAAGTTATAAAAAGGATTTAGGAACTCTGATGTTCAGAGCTTAGGCAGAAATGTGATTTCTCTTACAGGCAACCTGTCCTGCTGCTAATTTTATTGAAGATTTTCATGATGGTGCTTATGGTGATGGTTTAAAAAAAGAAAGGCTTAAGTAAAATGTATCAGTGGGAAGAAAAAAAATGGTGATAAAATGTATACTGCGCTTCAATCACATATGCAATAGGAAATGCACCATTTTGTTTAGTAAGAGATGCTCTTCCCAAACCCAAAACCTGCTCCATAATGTACTGGTACCAAAGACCAACTGGCTTATGGCATAATTATGTTCACGAACCACTCCAGGAGTTCAGGCTACTGCTGTGAGTTGAAAGCACGTGGCGGGGTCTGTGCTTTGTTGTGAGGGACTGGCTTCTCTTTCACAAAATAATCTTATCTCTCATACCACAGTTTGTCACTGCAGATATCTCATGAAGCAAAGAGCTGAGCAGAATTGTCTTAGATATATTTTTAGAAATAAACCTGATGCTTTTAAGCTAGGGTAAGAAAGCCAGCGTGTATTTGTCTTCATCTTGTTCTAAATTTTTCCTTTGTGAAGAACCCAACCATGCCTCCAAATTCATGTGTGTGCATCTAAATGAATATATTGCTTTAAAATATTTTTAAAATAGCAAACTTCAGCAGGATAGAAATGCTTTTCTCCCCCCTGAACTAATGTATACTTACGTTCTGACATTTGTTAGCTTCTAGTCAAATGTTAGGTGCTATTAAATAGCCTGTCTTGTATAAAATATTATTTTTAAAATACTTTATCTTCTAGACTCCAAACAAAAGAATAATCATTAATCTACATTATTTCTGTACTGTGTTGCTTTATTCATCATCTTCTAGCTATTTGCCAGGATTTAGTGGCTCAGTTCTGCTGTTAGTATAACATATTTCTGTAGGTTGGAGTAGGTTGGAGTTATAAAAATCTGTATTGTGACATTTGTGAAATCTTGGATAACTTTCCAGTTAAGCCATGTTGGTGTTTCTTGCATGTGCACAAAAAGCGACTAAGCGGAAGAAACGGAGCGGCTAAAATGCCTGCCCTTTTCTTCAATGAGAATGAAAAATGAGGTGGAGAAATGCAAATCTAAAATGTAAAACACATCAACATGAATCTGGGAAGAAAGGGCATGCTTGA
Organism: Ramphastos sulfuratus; assembly: GCA_013399055.1. Classification (NCBI taxonomy): domain Eukaryota; kingdom Metazoa; phylum Chordata; class Aves; order Piciformes; family Ramphastidae; genus Ramphastos; species Ramphastos sulfuratus. Next base: position 139,084 of record WBNM01045350.1, on the reverse strand, counting down.
AGCCTTGGCCGGAAAGCTGGAGCCTGCAGCCACGGCCAGTGAAGCTGTGGTGTACATAAGGTGTAATCGATGCTTTTCCCTTTGCAGTGAGACATACTCACATTTCTTAATGAAAATCAGTTTCTGACAGTTAAAATGTGGTTTCGGTGGTGCAATGCCTGAAAATGTAATGGATTACATTTTGCTAGAGATTAAACAAGGCAATTTTTACTTCACTTGTCCATATGCATTTTTAATGAACCCGCAGGCATCGATAATTTCCCGGAAGAAGGAAGCCAAGGCAGAAGAACTGCAGGCTGCCAAGGAAGAGATGTCCAGTGCTGAAAGGCAGATGCTGCAGAAGACCAGTCAGGCCCAGGAGTTAGAAGGTGCTGATGTTCTGAAAGGAGATGAGGTACGCAGTGAAACAGTGGGTTTAAGGAAGAGGAAATTTGGAAGAGGCGGATCAGTTTTTGCTAACTTGCGCTTTCCTTTGAACTTCACATTGCAGTAACTGCTTCTACAGTGTCTTACCCATTTTCACGATGTGCTGTCAAACTGCATGTTCTTGGCGTTGCAACAGATTGGCCCTCTGGTTTTTTAATGCATATTTTTCATCATGAAATCCCCAAATTAACACATATGAAGACTTCTTTTTCTTAATATGCAGATAGTACAATGCTGTCTAGTGCATTCAGGTGCTTTCCAGTATTTATACTGCAGCAGTGCTTGATTTGTAGCTATTTTCAAATTGTTCATCTCAGTTATTCATATTGTACCTAACAGACTGAAAGTTGTATGAGAGTTTTTAACCTTCCAGACTCTGAGTCAAAGTAATGTCAATATCATCACAGTGATATGATGACAAATAACCAATTATAAAAGTCAGTGAGATGAATGAAGGGATGAGGAGTTGTGATAGGTCATGTAGACTGATTTTTATCATATGATGTAGAATATAAATCTGTGTTACTATCCATTGTCTATGTGATACATGATCATAAAGTGTAATACCAGTAGGTATCAGAAATGCAGTTAATCCTCTTGTATTTATTACCCACAAGAGTTCGTACTTCAAAAGCTTTCCCAAACCCTCCTGAAGTTTAGCTGCAAGTCAGACTTTGACTAGCACAGTCAGCATAGCTCAGGCAAAGTTATATTTGAGGCTCTACTTATCAAAGCAGCTTTTTCTTCTTCAGAGTTTGCAAAGATTAAGGCTGCTGCAGCTGGGTAGCAGTTTGTCAGCAAAAGTAATTGACTTTTCTTCAGACAATAATTGTTCTCAACTTGGAAAAAAAGCCTGCTAAGTGTATTCACTAAAGCAGGGAGTATTTTAGCTGCATCATTGCTCTGACTTCATGTATCTTTTCATTGCCTCCGTACTGCGTTCATTTGCACTGCCATCATTTATCACGAGTAACACTTCGCTTGCTTTTTCTTTGTCAGTTTCTGTGCTTTTTTTGCATACTGCTCAGCACAGAGAAGACCCTTTGCAGAAGGAACTTCCTTCCTGATCCCATAGGACATGCCTACTCCACAGAAATCACATTTCTTTTGAAGGAGTTTTAAAGAGTCAGTCCAGTATGGGAATGTGTCCACTCATGCTTAAAGGCTTCCTGTATCATATGGAATCCATGGGTGCCTTCTTGCCTTTCTCTCCTTCTGTAAATTAGGATGAAAGCTACAGGTGGAAGCAAAGGCACAGAGACTCTGAAGAATTAAGATGTTGATCTCATACCATAATATTCTGTACACATTCCATAGGGGTTCCATAGGTAACAATAGTAAGACCACTACATTAGATGTGTCTCCAATACAAGCTTTTCAACCCCAGTGGGCATGTTGCTGAAGTCTTTGGTACCTTTTTAAGTAAAAATAAAAACAGAAAACAGGCAATCTGTGTTTTGTGACATGTGATGGTAAAGAAGTGTTTAATCATCAAGAATGCATTACCAGAATAGCAACATATGCTTTACATTATCTGTAAATGCACTGTTAAGGTGAGAAATAATTAATGTGTCTGTTCTTGAGGTGGACACATACAGTGATTCGTGGTAATTCCAGGAGAGCAGGATAGGAGTGAGACATGGTTACAGAACCTTAATGAAAAATTCAAATTAATTGTCTGACACAAAGCAGCAGCTCAGGACAGGAAAAAAAAAAAAAAAAAAAAAAGAAAGATCTGTTTTGAACATAAACTGCATTCTTTTTGTTCAAGTAAGTTCTGCTTTTGACTTTGTAAGTCTTTTCGTGTCTTCATTTTGAGGACTGAAGAATAATGATTGAGCACTTTGGACAAAACTTTCAGTGTAAATTAAGAAGTTTTTGTCTTTTCCTAAGAAGTATTTCCTGATCTGTAAAGTACCTTCTGTACATTGGCTTGTGACAGCCAGTATTATACAATCTATGTCCTGCTCTTGTTTATTACTTCATTAGGTGTGCTGTAGTGGTACTCATAGGCATCAGTGTAAAGTAGTAAGACTGATTCCTGTGGCTAAAATCTAGGAAAGGATTTGAATTGTTGATGATTTGGATTGCTTGTTTCTCAAAGATCACAGATTCCTCATCTGGAAGATGGAAATGCTGGTATTTAATTTGTTTCTAAATATCTGCTGCCAAAAATGCTGCATAGGAGCTTGGTATGTCCTGAGAGCATGTTGCAAATGCATGCCATAGACACCGTCTTACTTTATGCTGTGTTGGGAAGCCAGGACCAATAGGTGAGACAAATTAGTCTTGGCAGGGAAGAGGTGATGGAGCAGACGTGAACAGATTATCTCTCATAAGTCTTGACTCATCACTCACCAGACAATGTTTTGCTATAGATTTGTTTCTGATACGTTATACATCTAAATTTGTGTTTTCTGATTCAGTGCTCTGTTACTCCAGCTTTGAGCCAGTACCAAAGGAAATCTTGACAAATGTGGTACTGGCACAAGTCAGTAAAGCAACACAGATGTTCAGTGGGGACTGAAAAAGGTTGTACATTCAACCTTCACCTGGCACTCTGACAACTGAGGGACTCTTTATGCTTGTTGCATTAATTTCCTTCATTTTCAAAAAGGAGGAAAGAAGGTTTTTGAACAAATAGGTTTGCTGTCTTCAGTTAAAAGTGGACTTAAAATTCTGCCTCATTTAACCTATCTAAATACTACAATTAAAGAATTACTTTTCCCCTTTATGCAACATTTCTCGTCTCTCTGTCTCATGTTGCTGTATCCTCTTACATCATGGCACTCACAACACTTGGAAATCAAAGCATCGGTGCCCTCCTAGCTCATGCTCCCTTACCAGTATTTGAATCTCCAGTTGAGGTCTTCTTAGAACTTCATTCACCAAAAGGTCAACCCCGGCTTATGTTTTGGGGTGTTAACATTTTGCTTTCTTCTCTAATCGTAAAAAAGGAATGTTGCAGCATTCCAATTGGTTGGAGAAGTTGTACAGTCAGATACAACTCAGAACAAACAGCAGGGAGTAACCAATTCATTTGCATGGAGCACAAAAAGATAGGAATAAATTGTCTGCTTCGGGGATTATGAAATCTTTTTAAGTGCTTCAGAGAAAGTACAATGAGCATGGGGCAAAGTTGGCAGGCTCCTAGCTGCAGCTGTCAGATCCTGAAAATTAGGGAATCAAATGCTGACACTTAGAAGGCTAGATGGCTCAATTACAAGTGATCCCAGGTAAAGCTGTGGTATTTTTAGCTCTTTACACAACACATTGTACTTTTCAGGCTTCAGAACAGAGCCCCAAGAACCTCAGCTTCCCCAAGGCATCAAAATGGAATAGTGTCATAGCTGTGCTTAGCTGCAGCAATGGAAATGAATACATTGTTGAGAATGTGGCATAGAAAGTCCTCTCAAGTTTGTTACAGACATGTGAGGTTTGCATGTTCATTTAGGTAAGGAGTTGTTTTTTTTTTAATACAAATGCCATCCAGGCCTGCCTACTCCCTGTAAAACAACATGAAAAGTGTGTCAGTTTGCAAACAGAGAAAACAATCAGTCCTGGGCCACAGATCTTCTTGTCCCTTTTCCTCTGAAACTGTTGAGTCCATCTGAATCCACCAGAAGCAACTGACTGAGTGGATTTTTAGGAGTAACTATACAGAAGCTCACAATTCAGACATTAAATGGTACTATTTACCAGGATATATTATCCTCTCTGTTCCCTTTCTCTTAACTTCTCACTAAGGTTCTAGGTACAGTTATTCCTGTCTGTCAGAGGCTCCTTACACATGGAAATGGGAGAGTAGCTGGCAGTCATGCTGGCAGATCTGTAGGATTCTTACAGAAGCTTTTTTGCTGTAAGAAGTTAACCATCATTTAAGCCAAATGTATGCAGTGATTCAGACAAATCTGAGCTGATCTGAATGCTCTTTCAACACCCACTGGCATGAATAAATCATCAATTTTATTGATTTGTGCATTTTCAGTGATAACTGAAAACAGTTTTTCATTATAAACACTCTGATCCAAATTATTGGTAATGCCTACTGTAATACTTCTTTCCTGACTGGAAGCAAACACTCCTAGAAGAGATAACCTATTAAATGCTAATGGAGAATTTGCCTGATTGATCTGTCAGGCTGCAGGACACTTTCATTTTAATAGATTGAGGTAATACTGCTCAAATCTTGTGGAATTCTGTCCTGTGTTTAAGTTATTAACTACATCCAACAATGGCTGTACCAGCTTAAATTTAGAGTCTCTTAGGAAAAAATACAGAAAATCTGTTGTGATCAGGAACTTTTCCTAACTAAATTTCATACCGTGGAGTGTCTGTATCCTGTTAGTTTAATCTTGTTACAAAATTAAAACATCTGTTCCTCAGTTCTTAATAAAAACAGAGATAGTCAGCTAAGATTTTCTGCAATTATTGTGCTTATAATGCAGATACTTTTTTTAATGCAGATAATTTTATTATCAAAACTGTTTATTTGAAACCTCATTTAGATTCTGCATTTACAAAACTAATTTTTTTACAAGGAATACTTTATTTACTGTAATACTTTTGTGTGAAGACCATTTCATTACTGTAACACAAACTGATACAGTAATCCATAAAATACTGGTTTTTAAGATTTGACTTAAAACTGAAGGATTTATCTGGGATTTGTTCTCTTTGGGAAACAACCTTATCCATTTTCTCCTTTAATGACACTTGCGGCATAAGAACCTTGTGAAAACTTCATGTGGGGCAAATGTTATTTTTCTGGAGATGAAATTATGGACTTAGAGAAAGCATCAGGCTAAGCATTAGAGAAGCTAGTCTTTGATCTCAGTTCAGCAATTCACTGAAGCATGTGGACAACATCCTTCTGTTCTTCCCTGGAGGGGAGCAACTTGCCAGGTCTGTATGGTCCTGCAGAAGCCATTTTAATAGCTGTGAATCAATTTTGTGAGATTTAGAATTGTTGTAATACTTATTACTTCACAAAAGTGTGATAAGACTTAATCTGGTGCTAGCAATCTCTTTCAGATTGTAGAATGTGGATAAGCATAAAGTGCCAGCACTGCAGTAAAAGTGGAACTATAACAGAGGAAGGCTGCCCTGGGATGCTAGAGACCTGCGTGCCGCAGGACATTACATGAGAGGCCAAAGTCCTGTTTTCATTCACTCTATTTCATATTCTAGATTCCAGGCTTGTTATGTTACAGCCACCCATAAAAACAGCCAAGTGAAAAAGCAGGACTTTGCTTTCATTTGGATAGTTTTTCTCTCTCATGGGGGCTCTGACTCGGCTAGCAAACGTGGGTCTCCAGCCTTGTTTACTTGAACTGCTAACTCAGTGCCAGCAGCCAGCAGTTGGTTCTTGTCCAGTCATTTAATCTTTGAAGCTTAAATAACTATTTGTGTTAAGTTGCTTGAGAAAGAAAAGCTCACTGGTGGACGTTGCCTAGAGTGGTGCATCACTGTGGGCACTAACAGATCATGGGAATTCTGTAGGTTGAGGCTGCGGAGTTTATGCACAGGGAGCAGTTGACCTGGTCTGTGGGAAAATGCTGCTGCTCAGCTATGGAGTCCTTTTGGTTGGTTAGCTTTAAAGTGATACAGCTAAGCAATGTTGTTCTTCTGTGAACTATTCAAATTATTTAAAAGGTCTCTTACCACAATAAATTGCAATGCTTTATAGCATTTTAAGGGCTTGATTTTTTCATCTACATAAAGATGGGAGCGTGAGATGTAGAAAGCCTCTGAGGTAATGCTTACACAAATGAAAACATTGTTACTTTACAAGAAGCTTATTTTTAGTTTTTTGGAGACCTACAGAATGACTCTCAGCTTTTAGACTGAAGAAACCTAATTTTGGCTAAAGATGCCAGTAGCTGCTGACTGAAGTGGAGTTAAACCTAATAACTTCAGCTCTACATTTGGCCCTGGATCTAAAGAAGCCATCAGTTAGTGAGGATTTTGAGGGACTAATCTCTACTGTGTTGGGAGTAGATTGAAGCCTTCTGAAAATTCTGCCAAATTATTGATTGATTTTCTGCAGATACTATAATTTTGCTACTCTTGTTTCTACCTTGTTTTACTTTATTTGCAGCAACAAAAGCCAAAGGTTGAGTTTGCTTTGAAAAAGCTGCAGTGCAATGAAAGGTGGACATCCATCTCCTAAATTGAATAGGGTTCGCTCATCAATGTGAGCATTTGTAGTTCATTTTGGATGAAATTTTTATTACATAGTCCTAACTTAATCAGCTAATAATAGAACATTGGTGAAATCAGTTCTTTAATCAACAAGGTCCTTTGACTTCCATTGTAAGATACATTATGCTTTGAATACAGAATATGCAAATACTCTACCTCCCACTCAAGCTATTTTCAAGACCTTAAAAGTAGCTGTAGAAGTGAAGAGGAGAATAGTTTGCTTTTCATCCTGGGATAAATTGACAGAAAATTGTTCAGATTTGATAGCTGTTACATGGTCATATTTTAAGTAAGTTTAATCCTTTACATCATTCTTGACTATATTTCACTGGTCAAATGAAATACCTCAGGAGCTATGTGATCAAGACAGATGACTCTGCTTCCCTTTGATTTTCCTCAGTTAGAGAAATTGTGTTTACACTTTTATAATCTCTTGAAAATTACAGAAAACTTGGCCTTGTCTAAGCAATTTTAAAATATCTTTTGTATTAAGTAAGTGGATATACTTGAGTTTGCAAAGAACAAGAATTAATTTGGGCAATACTCTGTTACATGTGCCAATAATACGACAAAGCCAGCATGAGAGTAACTGAACTGCCTCCTCTGTCAAAGCTGTGGCTTAGGTGACCTTGTCTCTCCTTGTCCTAGGTAGTACACACAATGTAAAAGGCTATTCCAAAGCCACACAGAGTCCAATCTGCATAGAGCACATTGAGTAATTTGTGGGTTTGTTCTTTCACCAAAAACGTTTATAGCTTTTGGCTTTAAAAATAGTTCTGGAGCATAGCAAGAGAGAAGCAGCTTTGGCCTAGATATTGCACAGGATGGCAGATGAACAGGGTTGATTTCATTTTGGGCATTTTGCCCAGGACACTTTTTATAGCACATACAGTTACTCTGGGGGTTCTGAGGCTGTGGTCACATTGGTTTTGTGGATTTAGTCTTTGGAAGGCAGAGGCAAAATTTTGCAAATAGAAAAAATGATGTAAATATCAAAATCTATGCTATTTTATGTTTGAGTTTCCAACATGTATCAAGTGGTAGTGGGACTCCTATTTTCTCCTTGGGGCTGCCTGTTTTTATGCTTACTCTGCATATGCTGGACCACTCCTCATCAAGAAACATTCTGAAGCCTGTTCTTACATAATTTATTCTTATAAATTTAATTTGCTTTGCATCTCTGGATACGAATGCATTTTTGAGCTGTAACTGGCATTTGCCTCATAGCTCTCATGTAAAATATAAGACCTAGGCCTGTTTGACAGATGGAAAACATTAAGGCAAAGAAAAATATACATTTATTTCAGCACCCAATCTTTCTTAGCTGTTACAAACGGAGCACACACAGATTCAGATGTAAATTAGCTAAGGCATCTAAAGGTATGTAAAGATATGTATTATTTTACCTAATCTTTAATAAAATACAAAATCTCCATTGCTTTAGATTATGAGTGAGATAGACACTGCATTTCTGTGCTTCTAGACAAGGACTCTGCTTTTAGTTTCCTATTTTTAAAACTTAGTGATATCACTGAGGTCTGAAAGAGTCAAGGAAAGAGAACAACAAATTTTAGCTATTAAGAACTAGCATTAAAAAAAAAAATCTTTTCCCATGCCCTCATCTCTTCTGATTTTTCTGCACTTTCTTACCACTTTTCTTGGTCTACAGAGTTCTTTAGGGCTGTGCACTGCTGAGTTGGTGCTCTGTTACAAGTGCAAATTACTATTACATTAACTTTTTTTATTATCCAGGATTCACATAACATTTTGCAAAGAGTAATTACTTTTCCAGCTGTCAAATGGTGGAGAGCAGAGCTGAATGATCTCAGTATTACAAACGAGTGAGCTGGGACAGAAAGCAATTGAGCTGGTTTTCTTGATCTCACTCACTGAACAAATGCAGAGCTGAAAATAAATAGACCCTGGGAATCCTGAATTCCAATCCTCTGTTCTAAACACTTAATCTGCAATATGCAGTCCAAATAGAATAATTATATTTTATATAGCAACAGTCTGTGATAAGGCTTCTTTGCTTTAAGTTAAATGGTGTTTCTGTTCTCTCTCTCCAGTTTAAACACTATGTTAATAAGCTGCGGAGCAAGAACACATTTTATAAAAAGAAGCGACTGGAAATAGCAGAAATTACAGCTGAGTATGGAATCCTCCAGAGGACAGAGGAGCTGCTGAAACAGCACCACGAGGCCCTTCAGCAGCAGTTGGTAATAAAGCATTTACTGCTCCCACATTCCCATCACTCTTCCTGCCCTGTTAACAGCCACATGATAGAGTCATGGTATCATAGAATTGTTTTGGATGGAAGAGACCTTTAAGATTGAGTCCAACCATGATCTAACTACCAAGTCTGGTGCTGAACCATGTCTTTCAGCACCACGTCTCTGCATCTTTGAAACTCCTCCAGGAATGGGGATTCAGCCCCCTCCCTGGGGACCCTGTTCCAGAGAACCCTTGCAAGAAGTCTCTTAGAATACCCAATATGAACTTCCACTGGTGCAACTTGAGGCCACGCTAAGATGGATGTTCTGTTATATTCTAATGTATATCATCCCCAGCTCTCCTCCTGTCGTTAGTAAGAGTCATTAGGGTATAAAATTTATTTTTGTCTGTTGACTCTGCCAGACTGCTGTACTTTATGTTCAGCAGCTGGTTCTTACAGGCAGTCCCTTTTCTGTAATTCCTTTTTAGACTGAGGGGCTTGACCCTGCTTTTTAAAGTCAATGGTAAATCTTCACTAAATCCAGCCAGAGCAGTATTGGATTCTTAAATTAGTTTTTGGTATCCACATACATAAAAAGGGCTTTGAAAATTATCAACAGCAAGTAGGATTTGAGTTACCTCTGCAAAATACACAGAAATAGCATTTCAAAAGAGAGCGAGCAGGAAGGAAACATTTTAACCCCAGAATATTTAGAAGAAAATGCATTTCAGAGCCAGTGAAATATTAAAAACTGAATAAATGCTTTTTCCAAGCCAGCACAGCAGGAAAAGGATTTCTGCTCTGCAAAAGCATTCAGGGACTATACATGCATCCCAAATGCAATACTGTTGCTCTAGTATTTTCTTCAACTACTGCTATTCTTGTTGTCAAGATACTTTGGGGGTTATTTATCTTTTATCTGTTTTGTTATATGGACATATTTTGCATTTTTAAACATAAAATTATTTGCATTATTAAAAGAAAATGGAAGTGTGAAAATACACAGGACAGGAAGGTACTGGGAAGGTACTCAGATAGCTGCAGTGGGTGATGTCATGCTTGTTCAATAGGACATTAATTGCTTAATTAACAATCAGCCCAGAACTGCCACCCAGGTAGAAAGAAGCACCTAAGCAGTAGGATTGGACCTTTTCCATGATTGCTGCTCAGCCAGAAGGAAGGTGGATAAACACTTAGGAAGTGTTTATTTACCTACACTAGTCACCTCACAGGAAAAGCACAGCAAAGACAAAGCACTGAAAGTTTTTCAGTCAACAATCTCTTCTCATTCAGTTCTGACCTTTTCTAAACTACCTTGTAGTAAAACTACAGAGCTCTGACTTCATGAAGTTCTTGCCACCAAGTGACTAGTGCACCCTCTTCCCCTCTAGAATCTAAACCACTTTTCTAGCCCTGAGCATAATGTCCTGTCAGACTCCACACTACCGTTAAATCTGAAGAATGCTCCCAGCATGGTAGCAGCAGGTAGAGTACATACAAACCTTCTTTTAAACATAGAGTTACAAAAGGATTTAGGGATAATGACCTGGAGTTCATAGATCCATGGCACTTCTAAGAAGGAACATTTTGCTTTTTAGCAAGGGTGTAAATCAACACTTAGCTTTCAGGTATCAGTAAATACCCTCCTTAGGTACTTTGAGTAAACATTGCTAAAGACCATTCCATCAACGCAGAATTAAATGTAAAGTTTATGTCTTGTAACTCTGGAATTGGCTACCATGGCATTAGTATTCCTGTAATGAATACAATACTTACTTAGTTTTGCTTGACAGCTGTTTACAAAAAAATTACCTACATCTTCAGGTTAAGCATCTAGATTTTACATATGGAACTTCTTCAGAGTCTGACCCAAACCCCACATTACTTTGTGGAAATATTTCAGTGATTTCATTGAGCACTGGATGAAGACCAAAGACTGGATACACTGGAGAGTGTGTTCACAGAACATTGTTACTATCCTATTGTATAGACACTAGACAAACAGTTGTTTTTTCTGGCAGCTAGATCACTTTTACAATACATAGATTCCAGTACTTACCTTTACCTTTTCTTTCCTTCCATTTCTTACAATATTTTGGCTCTGTGAGGGGATTTGCTGTGTTACTTGATTCATGGACTCATGTTCAGCGTTTGTTTTTTGTGTCTGCAGCAAGCTGTAGAAGAGAAGAAAGGTATTTCTGGATATAGCTACACCCAGGAGGAGCTGGAAAGAGTATCTGCAGTAAAGAGTGAAATGGATGAAATGAAAGGCCGGACGCTAGATAACATGTCTGAAATGGTGATTTTTGTCTTAAACTACTGTGTTTCTTCAATTTGAATGTCTGGTTCATCAGCATACAAGACCAAGTTTAATATTTTTGTTTGGGTTTTAAATTTTCTTTCAATCTTAGCCTAAAAAGCTAAATCTTGACTTTGTAGCCTCATTTTTAATGCCCTTAGACCTGTCATGTTTTCATTTACCTTCCCACATAGCCATAGAAGCAAGACAGAACTTGAATTTCTAATTTTAAAATACTATAAAAGAGCAAAAAACAAAATAGCTTTATTTGAAATCATTAGGGCACTTTAAAAATAAACCAGTATAAACCAGTTAAACCAGAACAGCTCTCAAAAAAAAAGGATCAAATTTGAGTTTTAAGTATGAATATTTTTAAGTGATTCTGTTGTGGCATTTTCAAACTTCATTTAATCTGTGCAAGTTTGTTTGTTTGTTTGTTTTAAGGATTTCTTCCTTTCTCTCAGCTCTCCTCTATGTAACTTCATTTTTCCCTACTCCTTAAGCTCTTAAGGCACAGAGGTTGTCTTCTGGACTTCTCCCTGATGTTCTCAGTTGAAACAAAGTTGAACTTGTCTTACTTGTGATAACAAATAAGGCATCTCACTGCAAGATGGGCTCTTTCCCTTGGGTAATTAGGCATGAATTTATATTCTGAGAGTTCAGGCTTCATCACATATTTTTTTCTCTCCATATTTTGATTTGCTTCTCTTTCTTTTCACATGCCTAGTTATATAAATGTGCTATTAGTGTTAATGTACATTATTTTGTCCCTCTCTCAGGTAAAAAAACTAAATGCTATGGTGGCAGAGAAGAAGGCAAGCCTGGCTCCTGTTATCAAAGAACTGAGGCAGTTGCGTCAGAAGTGCCAGGTTAGTATAAACTCCTCTCTCCCTCTGTGTAAATAAGTCAGACTTACAGATCTTTGTACAAGGAAAACTGGAAATAGCAGAATGGATCAACAGTGATTTGCCACAGATAGCATGGTAAAATCTGGAATTTGTTAAAGCTTACAGTGCAGGCACAATTCTGTCCTTTATAGCAATTCAAAAAATTACTACAGCAAGGGAAAATTTACCAAATCCTGGTTCAGAACCATAGCAAAGTTAATTTCTAAATAGTTTCAAAGCTTTACCTGCATCTCGGTACTAATGATCTTAACAAGAGCTCTCCTTTTTAAATGGAGTGCAAATAATATCCACAGAGTTGAACACATTGATCTAAGTCCTCCATCAGCCTTGTAGGAATGACAGATTCATCCATTTGTTTTCAAAATGTTATAGAGAGCTGAAAAAAAAAGTCATTCAGATCCACAGCTGAACTGACTGGCTCATTGCCACAGAATTATCCATTTATCTATCAAGCAAGTTTCCAGGAAACTCACTTTTAATGGTTCTAATACAAGTGTCAGCAAATGAAAAACAGCTAAGGCATTGTTGTGTATGACTAGAAGGCTGCCTCTTCCTACATAGCAAGTATATGAATCCTTCCTTAATCTCTATTTTAGAATTATTTTTCCTTTCTTCTTGCAAATGCTGCCCTGTTAATATGCCACGTTGAAGCTGTAAAGAGGAAATGTGCCTGCTGTGTTGTGGTGTGTGCAGCTGATCCTCCAGTATCCGAGTGGAGGCGAGTGGTTTCCCTGTGTGTAACAGAACCCATGTGCCTGCTGGGTTTATGTAAGGGTCTGTGAGTGTGCCAGTGGCTGCGGTTGATGTGTGAGCCCAATGAGAACACAGAGTGTCACGTGCCAGTCAACTGAAGATTTCATTTGTGTACCCTTTTGCCCTTTTCACATAAGGAATTAACTCAAGAATGTGACGAAAAAAAAATCCAATATGACAGCTGTGCAGCAGGGTTAGAGAGCAATCGTTCTGCGCTGGAACAGGTAAGAGAGGGGCTTGTTTCTGTGTGTTAATACATGCTGTGCAACATGTTATTCACTGTGCCACAACATTTTCTCTGCTTTCCCTCTGGATATGGAAAGTACAAATCCACTTCAGGTGGAAATTAGTCAGTGGTGATCCACAACTATGCAACCATGCCTGAAGCTGCTGAGGAGCAGCAACAGTGGCACTCTTCTGTTTTGAACAGCAGCAAATGATCTCAGTGGGACATCAGTGCATCCACCAACAGCCAGCTTTGATTAGCAAGGGTGTTGTAAAAGAAGATACATCTGCCAGAAATCTTGATAGTATCTGTTAGGAAATAATTTGGCCATAAAGTAAGGATTAATTTATCAAGTCAAATCTTTACATGCATTTAGCAGGTTAATGGAATTAACAGCCAATCCAGTGGATAATGAATGCAGTGAAGCTGATGGCATGGATACTTCATTAAATGCAACTGCCTTGTGTTCCTGTGTACAACAGGTTTTTAAAATGCAGCCCTACAGGTATAGCCAAGAGCTTGTGTGTGTCTGTGGCTTAGGCATTACTTAAAGTGTAGCACTTTTAGGAAGGGAGGCACTTAACCCAGTGCTATCCTTTAACGTGGGGAGAGTTTTAACATGTTCATATGAATCTCTATCTCACTAGATCACCTCCTGTGAATTTTGTCTGGACTTGGATTTGTCAAGGCCTTGTTCACATGAGGAATATACTTCAAAATAACAAAGGCATACATTTAAAGTGTGGGTAGATAGACAGGTCATTTTCCTGCACTAAAAGCACCTTTGTAGGGCTTAATCTAAGAAAAAATAAAAGAATCCGGATGACCTTACTATGAATTAGACCCTCCATAAGAACTATTTTACAAAGCTTGATTTTTTGTTTTGTTTTTTTTTTCTGGTAGACAAAGCTTAGTCATTTTCTAACACATGGTGACCGTTACACCCACTGATACAGAGCTTGAAGTGTCAGCAAACTCTTGCAGTTAAACAGGATTCATTTTTGCAGCTGATGGTCTGAAAATCACATAGTGACAGAGCTTTGGAGTTGACAACTGCTGTGTGACCTGGAGTACATGAATTCCATTTGGATTATTAGGGCTTTTTGATAGGGATCCTTTAGAGATGGGACTAACCTGCTATCTGCATACTCCTCAATATAATTAGTGATTGCTAATTGCACACTATTAACGTCTCTGTCATTTTTTAACACACATTTTGCAGATGTGTTCCAGGAAATGCTTATTCACAACTGTATTTACCACTTCAGATGTGCTTAGGAACAAGAGTCTTGGCAGCACTTGGGAAGTGTCTGTTAGAAGTCAGTCATTAATAAACACCTATTAGCAACCATTTAGCATCTCTGACTGTGACTGAAACTGCACATCTAAATTGTCTTTCACTTTAGAAATTAGTTCTGTAAAGCCCAAATTGTGCAAATATTCAAGCAATTCTCAGTTCAGTATTGTTTGTGTTACAGACTGTCATGGGTTTTAAAACAACACAGGGCATCATCTCCTGTGGACTTTCAGTTATCACATCCTTCAAAATCTTATTCTTCTACTGTAGGAAGTGAAAGCACTTCTTGAGGAGCATGTTCAGGAAGAAAGCAACTACCATTATATTAACTGCGTGAAAAGGGTAAGATCACAAGAGGGACCAAATTGTTTGTTGTGAAATGAATTAGAAATTACAATATTTTCATTCATCATACATTTCTTTGCAGAATCTGGAAGTACAGCTGCAGCGTGCTAAAGAAGAAATGAAGGTTTATGTCTCCCCAGACCCCCAGGAGAGACGAAAGGCAATTCGGTGAGTGTGTTAAAGTGTTTCCTCTGTGATAACTTGAAGGATATTCATAAACTAAGGTTAAAGTTAGGAATTTTCTCACTGGCATTTGAACTGGAGGAGTTCACCTGATAAATTTAGCAACACTAAAAATAAGTATCTCAAATTCCAGTCTATACTGCTGCAAACCTACAAGTTCTCTCAGACATACCAAAAGCTTTTCCCTTCCTGCTTGGAGATTATAGGCCTCCGATAGGGGTTTTAACTTGCAGCCCTATTGGCACAAGCTCAGAGAAGCTGTGCTTCAGCTGGGTCCTGCAGGAAGTGGGGCCCTACCAGACATAAAACCTCTGCCAAGCTTCCCCCTGAGACCCCAGTGTGCAGCAGTAGAAGGTCTACTACTTCTCAGAGAGCAACCATATGCTGCCCTCAGGTTTTGGCCATTGCTTGCAAGTCTTCTACTCTTCTTTCAGCTATGGTAGCTGTTGCCATCACTGGTGCAGGAACGGAGGGTTACAATACTCATCATAAATAGATTTTGTTTTGCTCCTATTTGTAGTTCTTACTGGAGGTAGGATGAAAATTGTCTTGCACCATCACACTAATCTTCACCTTTACACTCGGTTTAATTTGCTCCAATATAAAGACAGTTGCTTCATCCTGTGAGTTTTCCAGGTTCTGTAATGTCCCAAAGGTTTTTTGGTGTAATTTTCTATTTTAAATAGTGCAGTCCTGCCCAAGGTTGAAATGCTTTCTGAGAAAGAGATATTTTGGATGAATTACCTCTAGCTAAGAACTCCAAATGTTACCACATTATATAGATTTTTTTTTTTTTACACTTTACTGCATACTAAATAATTTTATAAGAGCATCCTGTTCAAAATGTTGTTCTGTGTTCAATCTTTTCATACAATATAAAAGCTGAAACAAAAGCTGGGGAATAAAATCAACAAGTCAACACCATCAAAATTAAAGCTCAGGAAAATCCAAACCAAAACATTTATCCTTTTCATTTGGTTAAAGTATCAGAATAGCTGGGGTTTGTTCTTCATAATTAGATTTTCAAAATTTTAGCCTTTTGCATGAACTAGAAATTCTGTTTTCCAGCTTGTTTTATTTTGCCAAAGCCAATACTTTTAGATCCTAACTGTAAACAATATAAACAAGCTTAAATTGTTGTCATTAGTTTTACCAAGTGGTCTTTGGCTTTCACATTGCGATATTTCTCAGTCGTGAAAACAGTTATCAAAAGAGTAATTTTAAAATTGATGTTTGCTGGGTTTGATCAAGGGTGGGGCTGTTTTGTTTGGTTGTTTTCTTTTTAATGAATGGAATGAGTGAAAAACCCTCTGATGTTTTGAGAGTAGAATTGGGTCTCATTAAAGGTATAGTCCTGCTGCACTAAGGAATCTCTCCAGTGTGTATCATTGTTAGTACAGTGCATGGGGGTGGGCATCAGCCCTGCCTTAAACCTCCCCATCTCACAGTCTCATCTTTCAGCGTTCCTACAGCCCCACCAATGCATTTCCTTAATGTGAGACATCTTCTTAGATTTCTCCATTTGCGACAGATTGGTGCTTGAGGTCAGTGTAATGTGTTGTGTCCAAGTTGTAGTTCATGTACAGTCTTCTGTACCATGTGCCAAAATGCTTCACGAAATTGTTCCATCCACAAAACAATGTAAGACCATGGCTGAGTGGCAAAGCAAAGATAGAACTGCTTAATTGGGTCATTAATAATTGTCCTACATTCCATTTGAAAGCTTCAGACCATCCAGCATGCTGACCACACAACAGGAAAAGAGAACCAATAGTTGTCTGTCACTTCTCAAAGGAGATGGAAGAATAAATTAATTTCCTAAGATATCATTACTTTTCATAATAATTTCTGGACCTTTCTGTTGCACTGGTGGCAGTGAGGGAAGTGCCTATAGTTGGTAGTGTAGGTAATCAGATGTCATTCAGTACCACCAGAGGCGGTTTCTTCACTCATTGTGAAGTGGAGTGAAAAAAGGCAGCAGCTGACTACTAAAATTTTATGGGCAATGTGTCAAGATGAGTGAAAAAACTCCAAGGATTCCCTCAGGAGACACTGAGAGATGAGACATTCATCCATCAGACCCTTCAGGAATCTAGGAAATGAAGATTAATATCCATCTCAGAGACCTTCTGCAAGGATATGAGGCATGAAAATGTTTTAAAACTCCGTAGTAAACAATGCAGGGAAACTAACAGTAAGAAAAGAATCAAAACTACTAATGTTAGGGTGAGAGAAGAGGCTTAAGAAGCTTCTTACTCCATCTCACAAAATATGGAAGGCTATAGGAAATGAAAGCTTTATCTAATGCAAGACAACAAAACAGTAAAATTAAGCAGAAGGGGGAAAGGAGAAGTGACTGTGAGAAAAATGTGAGATGATGTGAATATTCATTAGTATGAAAAGCAATGAGCTCAGCCAAGCAGCTGAGAGAAAATGGGGGTCAGACAGCAGGTCTTTTTATGGTCTTGCAGGGAAGGGGAGGGTCCAACTTTATTCACAGATGCTAAGCAAAAAATGCTCCATCTGAAATACTTGTGAAATGAGCATCCACAGTGTGAGTATTCACACAGGCACACCGTCAAAGCCCAGGGCTGCAACGAAGTGTGAGTCCAGCTCTGTCATTCCAGGTATGGGGAGGAGAATGCAAAGGGAGCATTACCACTCTCTCCACTGTCCCTGTTTCACTTGCTAACTGTGGGCACAGGAGCTGGGGAAATTATCTTCTCACAGTGACTGTGCACATTTTTGACCTTCTGTGAGAGGTCACAGACTGTCACATTTAAATGAATTACAACAAAGTTCAATACAGAGCTCTCTGCAAAATATGAAATGCGATGATAACTTTTTTCCTAGACATTCTTTTAGAATGTGAATATTTTGCAGCAGACACTAGAATGTAAATGGAGCTAAAATGAACCATAAATAGAATAACACTTTCCTAACAACATATTGACAAAAAATGTCTTACTTCTGACTCTCTTAATCAAATACCAGCTCTGTTCTGTGGGGTCACTTCTCAGGAATGTGAAAAGTTAATTTTCTTACCTAAAAATAGAAAGTTGTAGGATTTTTAATGAAGTTATTAAGTTGCATTCTTTCCAGGCATCATTATAAATAGTGAAGAAAAACTTACTAGGAAAGACATCTAATCTTTTGGTGATTACTTTGAAAGCTGTACTTGAGGCCAAACGTGTGTGAACACATGCTGTATGCCAGTGGAACTAAGAAGGTTCAGCCTGGTGATTTGATGAGGATTGCTGGGGATCAGCTGTGCAGCACAGCACTTGGAGCAACCTCGAGGCTGCTCCAATTTGTTCCGGCTGGAATTGTCCAGGAGTGAGAGATCATGAAATGATCCAGCTTCATTCCTTGCACATCCTTTCTGCAGGGACTGTGGTAGGCAGAACCAGGTGGCCAGGGGCCCAAGGGCTCCAGCTGAAAGCCTACAGGACTTAGTAGAAATGGAATGAATATGAGAAAAGCAGAGCCTTGGTTTGACATGGCTGCTCACCACACTCTAGCAGACTGTCACACTCTGGTATCATGAAGGCTGATATTTCTTTCTGGAATCTAGGATTTCTCTATGCAGTGCTTTTCTGCCCTGAGCAACTTGGAAAGTTCTTTAGATGAACCATATTAGTTTGTATTCCCCCAGCAAACTCAAACTCTTAAGTTTGCCTGTTACACACAAAGTGTAATAATTGATTTTGTTTTCCCAAGTGAATCAGTGAAGAGATTTTATTGTCAAATTTACTAATAAAAACCCAAGTGCATAGAAACGTATCTGAAGTGTGCTGTTGTGGTTTGCATATTATATTGTCAGGTTTCACGTATCAAGTTTGCCTGTGTCAGAAAGTGATCCAGCCACTTGTTACAGACAAAGGTGTACAGCCAAGATTGTTAATAATGAATGTCAACAGTTATGCTCCTAAGCCTATATTTAGGCACCGAAATGTGACGGCTGTTTTCTGAAAGCGAGGAATGCACTGCGGTACCATCACACTCACTGGGTTTGTCAGACCTGGGGGAAACTCTGTTTGCCTTCATTCCTGTGTTTTCCCACTCATTCCAACACTACAGTCACAGCAATTAAGGGCTGTGGCTTCATAAACTCTGATCTTGTAGAAAGGAGGCTGTGGCTAAGCTTGGAATACCAGCAGGATAAATACATTATTAAAAAGGGCTTAAGTATATCCTGTCTTAAGTGATCTTGCTGTTGTCTTCAAGCTGGAAGGAGCAGTAACCATGCCTGCTTCAGAAATGTGAGAGATACTATCCAGTACCACTTTTCCCAACTTGCAGAGCTGAAAGAATCAGAGAGATCTGGTCCTTGATATCAAGGGATATGTCGTGCAATGACAGAAAGGTTTCTTCCTCTTCAATCTCATTTATGAACCTCCCAATACTTTCATAATTTTTCCATGCTGGCATTATCATTCTGTCCTATTTCACAGAACCAAATAACACCACAGTGCAACTGTTTTCTGTTTTCCTTTAGAGAGCAGTACACACGGATTATCCTTGAACAGGAAAACCTTGGGAAGGTAAGGTGCTGCTTTTGAAAACATTGTACAGTTCATATTTTTGTGGGGTTACCACAAAAAGCTGTGGGCAGCCTTTTATAAAAAGTATATTGCAGCCCACAAAGAAAATTCCATCACTGCTGGGGCTGGTAACCAATACCCTGAAAAGAGATCATGGAGCGCTTCAGGACTTGATTTCCTGCGGGATATAGCACGAGCTGCTTGTAAGAGATAGTCAAACAGCTTAACATGACAGCACATTCCCTGAAAATCATTTGGATAAGAAACTGAAACATGGGCATAACAAACTCTGCCAGCTCGAATTGTATGTTGTTTATAAAGCAACCTGTTGAAGACAATAAATTTTAAGCCTGTCAGCCTGATGACTGTTATTAAAGGCCAGGGGATCAGCAGTGCTAAACAAACGTGGTTGTCCATTTTTAATCTTGGATGAAGCTCAGCTAAGCATGGACAAGGTTAGGTTCACCAACTCACATCAAACATCTTTCTTTTGTTAGGCTTTTTCCAAGTCAGTCTGGGAGTGATTTTTACAGGTTTGGGTTGCCACTATTAATAATCAGGAGCAGGTTTAATTGTAAAATACCAGTTCCATGCTTACAATATCATGATACAAATCTACTGCAGGTTGCAAGAGCTCTGTTTGGAAATGAACTCAGATTTTTAAGCATAACCTCTTAAACAGATAAGATTATTATTGAGACAGTTTAAAAACATCTGTAAAAAAGCAGATAGCTGAGTCCCAATTGGTAACGCATTTATCACTTGCAAGTGTTAGCAACTGGAACAAAAGAATATTTCAGCAGCACATGAAAATCTTTGCCATTGGGAGCTGCCCGTGTAAGGAATTTCTGTGGCCTAGAACTGTTTCAAAAATCTAATATTTTTGTATCTTTCACAGAAATTGCGAGAGAAGCAGAAAGTGGTACGGGAAAATCATGGGCCAAATATGAAGCAAATTAAAATGTGGCAGGATTTTGAGCAGTTAATGCAATGTAAGAGAGAATGTTTTCTGAAACAACAAAATCAAACAGCCATTGGTCAAGTCATTCAGGAAGGAGGTAAAGATAGGCTTGTGTTATGAATTCTTCCTTCCTGACACCAATCGGGGAAGACTGTGTTGGCTTCCTAAAGGTAACCTCTTACTAAATACTGTTATTTTCATCAGTTCTGCTGTTCATTGTACATTACTTCATTTTGGTGGATAAATAAAGAGATGAATTAACCTCTCTGCAAAGCTTTTCCTCCATTGTTTAAGCAACAAGATAATGCAGGTAGGAGGATCTGTTAGGAGAGCTGCGTTGGGGTGAACTTGTTTTATGAGGCTGGGAATGGCATGTATCTGCAGAGAGATCAAAGGAAAAGAAATCCCTCTCCAGGGTCACAGAAAACTTACGTAATTGCTCTGCTCCTTATTCTGTATCACTAAGGTTATATTTTTGCAAGGCCTGTGACTTGATATCGTGTAATTGTGGACCTCCTGGCTTGGCCCTTTCCTTCCCTATTGTCTTTACTCATCTAGTGTGACTGGCAAGAATAGAGCCATTTTCACTCTGAGCTGCACAGACCTTGCCTGCACACTCCTAGTCATACTTTCCTTGCACGGTTGAGTTAAACTGATTGTGCTTCCAGGAGACAGTTCATTGCTACAGCGTCAGGAGTTGGTACTGAGAACAATTACTTGGATTCTGAGCTTTTTTCCATTATCTTTTCTTGTTTTTAACAAAGATATTTTTTCTTGCATATATGCCTTCTAATTTTTCTGAGTTGCCCATGTGAAAGTGTAATGGAATGGGCTGCCCAGGGAGTTGTAATTTTGTGCAGTTTGGTCTGTGCAGCGCAGTTCCAGAGCGATGATGCTACCCAAAGATGGCCATCCCAGGGATGAAGGGTTATTGATGGATATAAGTAAGGCATGGTGGCCTGTACATACTTTAAGGGTATGCCAGACACCTAGACAGGCAAGGCTGCCGTGTGCTCTGGCTTCAGCCCATGAGCTACAGGCAACTGTCACTGCCCTTAAAATTGTGTCATGAGCCCTCCCAGCTGACCCTGGAGAAGAGGAATGTAGGTGAGGCTTGAAACTGTCCCTCACTCTTCATCATTTTGGATGAGCGCCGCTTAGCCACAATCAGAGATCAGAAGCAGGGAGATAAGTCTGCAGGACCAGAACTCTTCTGATAGACAGCTGAGGGTTCCCCCCCACCCCCCGCCCTCCCAGTTTTTCCTGCCTGAAGGAGAATGTCTTTTCAGGACATAAAAAAAAATTTTGTTCTCTCTGGTACCTAACTTTGAGATCTTCTGCTGCCTTTTTTTTTGAGTATGGTAATTTTATAGTCCCTAGTCTGCCTTTGCATTAAATACATTTGTTAACAAGACTAAAATAAAATCTGATTACTGCTTTTTCATTGTCATTTTTTTTTTTTTCCCCTTCATATTTTTTAGGTGCATGCAGGTCAGTTGTTGGTAACCAGCAGCTTGCTGGGCAACAGGAAAAAGAGATTTGAATGGACATTTAATTAAATGTATTTCAGATGTCCCCAAAGGGTTCAGTACTGCTAGTGTGTGTATGCAAGGAGTAGGGCTCAGATCCATAGATTCCCAGGACATCCTCATGTAAGCCCTATCTGAAGATGGGCTTTCTCAGCAGCTGCACACTAGCTTTCCCAGGACATGGAAAGTAGAGTGTTTTCCCCTACACAGTGTCAGTGACTGTGGAAGGAAGGCTTCGGTGTGGGACACAGGCAGAGTTCACTGGGGTGGTGAGAATGTGCTGCATTGCCTCCACAAGCTGACCACTCTACATAGTAGGAGAATGGGCCTTGGTAGGGCACTGAAGGGAGGCACTCAGGAAAAGGCTTACACAGGCTGTAAAGTGCGGGCACAGCCACCTCCAGAGACACCTCCCCACTTTCTCCTTGCTAGCCCGGTGCTGCTATTAGCAGGCATGGCCTGCATTGCATGCTGGGGCCTGCATTGCATGCTGGGGCCTGCTGAGCTGAAGAAGAGTCACATACTTGGACTTTCAAAGTTGCTGAAAACCTGCCAGCAATAGTAAAAGCACACAGACAACCCAATATGAGACATGCTGAAAACGGGATAATCACCAGAAAAGGGCATTTAGGTTACTTAGGAATCAGCCTATGGCTTGGAGTCACCAGACGGGGCAGGGAGAAAGAGGATTTTATATCCTTGAAGTCAAAACTTTGAACAAACCCCTAGAAACCCTATCTGACCAGACTATTTATGCAAATCCATTTATGTATTACATGGATTAGCCTGCAGCCCAGGATAAAGCCCTGCTTTTGGAATTCATAGCCAGGATGTAGAGTAAGATTGAATATAATCATTTTCTGTTTTTCTCTACAGAGTTACCCTAAAAATAGTTCATCTTTCTTCCTTGTAAAAACAGTTTATTGCTAGTTACTCAAAGATGACGTGATTGTTGTTCTGATCTGATTAGTGTTCTGTCATTTGTACTGCACCAAGAAAGGGCACACAGATTATACACTAGAGCAGCAGCAAAATGACTTTCTGAGATGAAGCAGAAAATGATAGTAACTTATGAAAGGAAAATTGGAAAAACTCAGGTGCTGTATTTAGCTTTTTATACAAGTAGACATTTAATAAATGCAGCTTTAATGGATTCTTTTCATGGGCTTTTCCACCTAGTTAATGATTTGTTGGGAGCTTTCAAAAATCTGTGAATTTTACAGCTTTATCTTTACTTCCTACCTTGCATCAAAAAGCTTAGGTGGTTTTGTGGGTTGTTTTTTGTTTTTTTTTTTTTTTTACTTTGTTATTATTAATAGCTTAGCTGGTTAACTAATAAGATTAAACATGCCCTATGGAAAAATACCTGCCTTTCCCTCATGAAGGTCCAAAGAGATCAGAAATGTGCACAAGCTAAATTTGGGGCTCCGGCACTTACCACATTTCTTCCACTTGGAACACTGATCCGAGCAGTCGCTCATGAGCAGCAGCTGACTTGGTTTCAAAAGGCTTCTCCTTATCTTTCCCCAGAACTGGATGAGGAAATATTCCAGCTATAGAATGACTATACTATTCTGCAGCTTTGTAGAATTTATTTAATCACACTGACTTCAGCTGTTCCCAGAGCTACAGGCAAGTTCCACATGGACCTAAGAAATGAAATAGTTACAGTTCAGCTACTGTTACCAGCCATTCTACCGTCTAGATAACAGATTATTTTGTGCACATTTTACTTCCATCTGAGCTGTAAGAAATAAAAGAACTGTTTTCAGACTTCCTTAAGTAACCCAAACCTAGGATTACTTACTTGGATACCTTTACTTATATGGATATTACTGCTAATGGAGTCATATGCATATAGTTGTCCACAATCATAAAAGTTAGGCCTTGCTCTTGTACCTACTATGTTTAAATATACTGATTTCCAGTGCTTTCTTGATAAGATGCTTCTGCAGTATGATGCTGCTCACAGTTACAAAGTGTTTAGGAACAGTTCAGTGCCTAGAAAGTGGCCTCTCAGTGAGGAGGTTGTGATTTAAAAGCATGAAGAGTGTAGTACCCAATATGCAATCTGAAATTTGTTCTCCAATTGACTTGCTGGTTCAGGAACTGGAAATGAAGTGCAGAGCTGCTTCTCTTTAGATCACTATTTCATGTCTGGCCCCGATGAACTGCAAGGTAAAGCTCACTGCTAAGTACCTGGTGGCTGTCCTCAGCAAGTGATCTATGCAGAGCGATTTGGCACTATCAGCCCAATTCCTAAATCACCACTCTGGAAGTGTTTGGTGAGCCTGGAGCCAGCTTCCACATGAAGGCAGACAGATGACTGAAAGACATCAGAGACTGAAGTGCTGTCACCCAAAATGTGTCCCCTTGGGAGAAAGGTCATGACACATTGACACAGTGGAGTGTGGGAAGCTGTTACTCCATCACCTTGCCTGTGGAATGGGAGAGCACTGATGCTTGCAGAGCTGGTTTCTCTCGGCCCTGTTTTGCTCAGCCTTCAACGGAATAAAGAACTGGATCTGACCGTGGTCTCTGTGTTATCATTTGTTGCAGCATTTTCCTGCTGAAGGAATGCTGTTAACTCTTCAGCTGCCCTTTCTCAATCACAATTTGGAATGGAAACAGAACTGACATTTTCATGGACGCGCCAGCATTCCAGTGAGGAAGTATTACATGGATCAACAATTTTATCACAAGGTACCACCTGCCTGGGTAACACCCAGTTGGGTCGTTGTTTTTTAACAATCAGAACTTGACCTATTTCCAGGTTGTTTAAAAAGAGTTCTTTAAATTCTCAGCATGAGTTTAGAACGGGTTCTCTAAATTCCCAGCATCTCTGTTTCTGCAGCTTCTGAACTAAGGGTAGCTCCAAACTCTCAAGGCAGTCTAGTTTAGTCCAAGGTCACTGGGTGAAAAGGGTATTTTACACAGTTCCATGACACTGATTTTCATGATTCCAGTTTACAGCACTGGGAGCCGCTGCATCGTGGTGATGTCAGCTGAGGAGCTCTGGAGTTTGAGGAGCGGGGGCAAACATATTCCAAATAACCAGCAGGAACTGTGAGACAAATCATACTGTCCTTACTTTCACAAAACCCTCACTGACTTCAGTGGGAGTTTTGCCAAAATAAGGTCTGCTGGATTTAGCTCTGTATTCTTCCCTCTGACAGAACAAGCAGGAATTAAAGGGCCAGCATTAGATTTATAAGACACTGACTGAAAAAGAACTGTAATTATCTAAAAGAGCCACTTTCATCCAAGACGAATCAATGTTCCATTCGACACATCCTAATTTATAACAAAAATGAAACGTTTGTGGAAGTTTTCCTCAGCACAAACAAGCAAAATACACAAATCCTTGGCAATATGGTTTGATGTTTATGAGACATCTATGAGAGGCTGTCTTGCACAAATTGAGTGCTGAAGTGTATTTATAGTGTTTAGCAGGAAAATACAACTTCCTGCATTACCTTGTATTTAAAGGCATTATTTATATTATTCTTAAAATCCATTTTTACCTTTTTTTTCTTTTTTTTGCATTTCCACTCCTCATAGTTCTAAAAATGAAAAAGTATTTTTTTGCAAATGAGGATACACAAACACAGCATTTTGGAACGCCAAGAAATCAAATTCTTTTCCTGCAAATTGATCTCCTCAAGCCAATGTCTACTAGGCTGTTTCAGTCCAGACTCTCATTACAGAAGAGCATTTTTAAACTTCTAAATTTTATTGCAGCTGCTCAAGTTTTAAAACCACTCATTTATACAATAAACACTTAATTAGGTCTGCTCTTGAAATAGGATAAAGCCAAATCCTGCACATTTGCTAATACCAGGAAAAATGCAGCTGATAGGAGTATGGAAAATGGGATCTTACCAGTTTTCAAAGATAATTTTTTTTCTCTACCCATAGTTCTTTTCCCTGAAATGGAGTAGAAAATATGCCTGACACTTAAGGATCACCAACAGAACCATGAAGGCATACATCACATACAAATTATAAGCATGTAAGGGAAATGATGACAGAATTAATCACACATTTTCTTCATTGTGAATTTTACAACTGGTTCATACCGAAGAAAAATCCATACGATTCTTGATTTTAATTTTCTACAATTTACAATTTGTAGATTTAAGACATTTGGGGTTTATTTGGTTTACTTTACAGCATTTCAGCATTTTCTTGCAAGTAAGACAAGGCATTTCTTTTCAGTTATCACAGAAGTCTCAGACCCATTACTGAGGAATTACCAAAAGCAAAAAGGGGCTGAGTAATTTGGAATTCTAAAACCTGAAAATCTAAACATTACAAGTTACATGACAATGATGCATTGTCCTTATCAACTGCTGTTTAAATGATGCATTGCTCCCAGACTGCACTCTCTGGATTGCAGCATTCAAAACCTCTGAATTATGTTAGGTATTTATAAAACATTGCACCCATCTCCTTTATTCTGTGCTTTAAAGCTTGCCATGTTTTTATAGCATATTAAAAAAACAGAACTGTATCAGAACACTGAAAGTCACCCACAGACAACCTGTTCCACTAATATTTAACACTGCATCATTTTCACTTTATGTAGGCTGATGAGACTGCTCAGGTATCTGCATGAGTGAGCTACAGAACAGTGAGAGCTGTAGCTGATGTTCAGAGGACAGCAATGAGAACTGGGCATTTATTACTGCATGGGCAATGACGACGTCATCTCAAAATTAAGCCTCCTTGGGAAAATCACTCCCACAGCTAGAATGTTATCTGAAATCTTCTGACAGAGGTGGAGTGTGGCATACTGTATAATGGGTTGCTACCGTTGTGCTTAACATTATTTTATCGACTACATTCTACTTTCACCACTTGTACATGAAGTGCATCACTCTGAAATCTCAATACACTGAAGGTTCTTTTCTGCTTGTTGATTTAATTGAATCAAGCGAAGGTGGATCGTAAAATACGAGAAGAGGGAAGGAGAGAACTCATCTACTGGAAAAAGCACTATAAATATTTTCTGGGATCATTAGCACAACCTTGTAACACCTCACCCTGTGTAGTGGAAAGAATTATACAAGCCTTTCATGAAAGGTCTACAAAGCGTTTACAGTTCCCTTGTAAGAGTAAAGAAAACATCCCATTATTCATAATTCTGTTATCAAAGCTATTTTCAACCTCTGAAGGGATTCAGTCACTGGCGACTCAGCGCTGTCAGACAAATGTTTGACTTTTATTCTGACACTTCAGGAAGAATTTGATTGAAACTATATATGTCGAGATAACACCCAACAAAGTGCCCCTCTTGCGTTTGTTTCAAGATATTTTTGGCAACAACAGAGGCGACCTTGGATGGAGCTGCTTTTCCAATTTAGGACTTCAATTGGTCTAAGAGAGTAAAATTATACTCTTTAATCCTTTTGGGTATCCACAAATAAGACAGTTTTATGCTGTTGTAGAATTGTTTTTCTCTACCTTTTTCGTGGTGTCAAATCTGTTAGGATAAGAGTTATTTTGGGTAATCAACAGTTACTTTCAAATGCCCACATAAATAGTGCTCTGAGGTATCACATGGCCCTTAAAAATACTGTGTAATCTACACGAGCAGCAGTCTTTTATGTAATACCTTTGCTGCTTTAGAACAAGTGTTAATAAAGAAGCATTAACCTTTGTCTTTGCTTATAGACATGAAGAATTTGATTTCAAGACAGAGCTCACCCAGAATTGATGTAAAGTCTAAACGAGGAGAGTGGTAATGCTGGCAAAAGCTCGGCGATGGGGCTGCCACCTGTCCAGATCACAGCAGAAATATTGTTTGTCAAGCTTCAAGTTTAAAAGCCAAGGTTAGGAGCCAGGTTCTCTGGACATCTAGAGTGAGATGATTGTTTTCTTCTGACTTGAGTTTGCCAGCTGTGCAATTGTATGGGTAAAATTTTATTACATCTAATCACTTAAGATGTTTTAAATAGTTTGCACTTGATTTTCTATGTAATCAATAGATTTTAATTAATTTGTATTACTCTCTGTTACAGTCTGTAACAAAATGGAATTAGTTTGTTGCAATGATAATGCAGTTTCACTGCTGGGAATAACAACAGAACTGACGGAGAACAGCGTTTGTGTTGCTTATCCTGTACCATATTTACTCTCTTCAGTGACAGCATTGTCTGCTGTTACCTAATCATCACATCCAGAGTATAATACAGAAACTAAATCTAGACATGCCAGTGGAATCAATCTGACATAGGTGGTATATGCAAATGCAGATGTAAATGTACAACTGGGAAGTAAAGTGTTTATTTGATCACACTTAGGGTCAATGCATATTTTTGTAGCTCTATCATATGATGGCTCCAGTTCTAACTCCAGAATATCCAGTTCCCTGATTTTATGGCATTGTCATGTAAAGTATTTGTGGGCAGCTTAAGAGAAGTAGTTTTGATCCTGTGAACCTGTACACTCGTGAGCATGACTACGTCACCATAGGCACAAATCAGGTTAAAAGAAACTATTTTGTACAATTTTCATAATAGAATTTCAAAATCATTAACAAACAACTCTTTGTAAAGCCTGTTGACCATACAGCCAGATAAACAATTTGCTGCCATTTGTATCATTTTCTAGATGAACAAACCACAGTATGGAATGAAACAAAAGCAAAATTGGGAATCTAGTCCTTGTCTCTGGGCTGTGATCTCAGGGCATGCACAGGATTCCCAACCTGATCTCCATGAAAAACCTCCAGAGTCTTGTCCCAAACATGGTTTTTAGACTCTTGAACCCTTGTCCTAGCCCAAGGTTTGGTTCATCTGAACATGATATATCAAACGTCACCAAATTTCCCAGTGCAGCAGTCAGTGTCCCAGCTTTGAGTATCCTCATTTGACCCCTGTCATTGCCCAAAAGTAATTCAGAAGTAAAACGCCTGTACATCTGCAAGGTCATAATTCATTGAAATGAGTAACAGAAAGGTGTAACAGATACAGGTAAACAAATCTGAGACAAATCTAAAGCTGTTTCCTGAAGGAGTTTTGAATTAAATGGTAATGAGGAATTTCAGACATAGAAAGCAGCACAAACTGCCTTCATTGAGCTAACAAAACTAAATGTGAGATTTTCTCTTAGCCTGAGATCTTTTCTAATCCCAGAGAGGTAACTATCAGGAGCAGCAGTCCTAAACAGAAACCCTATGTATGTGCATGTGCATGCATCCATGCAACTGAAGATGAGTTCTCTGGGTTATAAAGCAGCACACAGCACTCTGGGGCAACTTTTTTCTTGCCGTGCCTGTTCTGTGTGCACACTGTCAGTTTTTCACAAGTGTCTGTCTTGTGCTGTAGCTGAAACACATTGAGTATATAACCTAAACCAGAAATGACAGGAAGTTCTATTTTCCCTTAAACATCTAGAGGAGGAAATGAAGAGAGTTTGAATATTTTTCAATGTTATCAAAAAATGTAAAGATGCATGAAAAGAAGGAGAACTGTCTGGCTTAGAACATGGTGAGGGATAAGAAGGTTTGTGCTTCTAGTTTATTGCTCCAGGCAGCTGTGGTCAAAGCTGCTGCTTCTGCTTGTCTGGTCTGCTCCTCAGTGTACTGTCATGCTGGAATGGGTTGGCATTAGGCTTCAAATAGAAAGGCAGCAGATTTATCACTAGAGCACTCAATTTTGCCTTCATGTGTGAGAACAAATCCAGGAGAGCCTCATTTAATGAATAACCCATCAATGGTGACAGCTCCTGTTTAGTCTGATAAATTTAGCCTTAAACAAAAGCAACTTTTGTTGATACAAGCATATGCCACAGCAGACGAAAACTATTTTCCCCATGAAAAAATTCCATCTCAAGAGAACATAAAAAAAAAAATTAAATATTCACATTATTTCTTGGGGGGGGGGCAGAAAATCATGTTTAAAACAATCTATTACTTCCTTACACAAAGTCAATGTTTTCAAAAGAAAACTTACACTTTTGGAAGAACAGACCAAGAAAAAAGTTCTTTAGACAAAGAAAAAAACCCCAACAAAACAACAAAACAAAACCACTCAAATAGCTTTGATGGAAATGTTCTCCTTACCTACAAGACATACAGGCTGTTACTGTGCAGTTCATTAGAATCAGCTGAACTCCTCACAGCAGGCTCAGCAGTGCTAACAGCACTGTATTCTCCATGGAAAGGCATGGATACTGGGGTTTCGTAGTAGGGAAAGTGGTTGTCAACACAGCAGTTGCCTCAGAGCCAGTTTTACCTGCAAGTAGATAGTGCTGATGCAATTTATCTTTGTTTGAAACAACATATGGGTACATCCAGTTTTCCTAAAAGGCATTCAACAAATAGAGTGGTTTGCAATGTTACTGCTTCACTGATGCATAAATATTGAATACCTAAACATGACATTAGCTAATTACACTGGGGGTAATTATTGGTTGGAGATGAAGCATACAGTAAGCAAGCATGGATTAAGCCTGCCCTCTTACTGCACATGCTGTGGTTGCTCCCTGAATACCATGAGGAGGTAGATTTCCAGGACTTTAAATGCAGCAATAATTTGCACCTAGAATCTAAAAAGAAGGTGAAACCTCCCCCCAAAAAAATGGATGGAGCTTCTTAAAATTGCAGGATGATGCACAGACTGTGTGAAACTTAAGCCCAAGCTTCTTTAAAACCAAAATCCCTCCAGTGAAATAGTTGTGAGAACGCTGTTTTGAGCTGAAATCATGACTTGGTAGATAGTAACATGTTCTGTACATTTTTTCTTTACAGGGCACAGACAGTAAACCAGAATTCACAGAATGCTGTTTCAAAAGAAAAACCACACACACATGCACTCCACACACACAAGGCTTCTGCTGTTAGACCAGAGGCAGCAGTAACCTCGGCCAAAGCAGAGCCATCAGAAAACATGTTCTACAGAGAAGGTTTTCCTCCCTACAGGATTACTGTTTCATAGCCATTACCATTAAAANNAGCCATTACCATTAAAAAAAAAAAAAAAAAAATTTATATATATATATATATATCAGTCCCCACAGCCATGTTCCTCCAGCTGTAACTACCTTGTGCTTCATCAGCAAACTGCTTGTATGACTGGTAGCATGCTAAGAGTTTTGGAGAACTGAACCATCTGAAACTTCCTCTTCAAGGCTTGTTCGTACCCACACAAGTGACGAATACAGTATCTGTAAGATTCTCCACACAGTCACACTGTTTTGGTTTTTTTTTTAATAAATTATTTTAAGTGCTGCCAACAAGCTAGAAGGGTCTACACTAAGATGAGTGGGCTAGTTAAGGAACATGAAAGAAGCTAGGTCACAAGCAGAGCATGCTCACTCCCACTTACAGTGCCTGTGGAGCAGAACAGCCGTAGAGAAACCCCAGACTGCCTGGATAGCAAAGCCTATGAAAGACAGCAACTCTGCACTCAAAAGAGTCCTATTCCAGATGACTTAAAATCCTTCACATTAGTATATTCATTGAAGGATCACACTAGCACACAGTGATGCTGTTACTGGAGAGTCAGGAAAAATCAGCTGGTAGCCTGAGAGAAGAGGTGAGACTGCTCTGCTCTGGGGTGCCATAGTCTAAACCAGCTTGTGAAAATGGTCTTTCAGCTGTGCTGGCACAACTCTTTGTGGGGCTGTGCAGTCAGGCTTATCAGTCTCTCGGTGAAAGATGATTATTAACCCAGTTTATAGCCACAGATAATTGTAAGAGCACAACCAAAGGGGTAGAGAGCAGTGGGCAAAGGAACTGGGAGCAAGTAGGCAGGGTTACAGAGAGCAGGGATCTGGAGCTTCCCCAGCTGCCTTCACCATCAGAGAAAATGTTCTGCAGAACTGAACCTACATCTGCAGTTCCTATTGTACCCAATGTGCTTCAATGATCATCTCGAGACATTCTGAAGATAAATTTAAAAAATAACACCTGTTTTATTAAAAAGCTCATAAGCAAAAGTGAAATCTCCCCTTCATCAAAACCTGCCCCCCGAGGGAATGTTGAGTGATCACAGAGTTAAATAACAAAACCAATACAGAAACATTTTATCATTGGAGAAATGCTCACCAGCCAATCTGTTGGAAAGCAGGAAATTAACACTCATAACTTCTGATCAGCTCCATCAGCAGTGTCGTGCTCCTCTCCGTGCTGTGTTTCTCACAGAATGAAACACAAAGGTGCAGAATGATCACCTGGGCTGTTGATTTTCCAAGGAGTGCTTTTCCCTCTATAAACTCCTTGTCCTTCCCTCACAGAACCTATATATCTGTTAAACTAGAACATAAAGTTCTGGAAATGTGGAGATCTTACACATGGTATAAATCAGCCTAAGTCACTTTCCTGATGTAATGTCTTGGACAGGTCCCTCCTGACTTCCTGGACAGGATTTTGGAACAACCAAAGAGAAAATAGCCTGCCCTAATTAGTGCACCCCATTGTTTACACTGGGCCTTGTAAGACAGGACTTCATGAGTTTTATTGAGCATTGCATTAATGCCCAGACACATTGTACGTGTTCGGTAAGTTAACATGAGGTGAAACACAACAACAGGGAGATGATAGAAATGCTTATGTAAGAAACTGTGGAAAACTCAAAGCCATTGGAATCCAGTTATGAGCAGACAGCTCAAATAGACAATAATTTTCAATCTCTTAAGCAATGAAAATGTAAAATATGTAATAAACCCCACACCATGTGTCTTGTTTACGGTCAGCTTAAGGAACGAGTGCACAGTTGATTACATGCTATGGCAACCTGCTCTGGATCTATGTCTCCGCAAAATTAAGAGAAATGGGATGCAAAGGAAATGTTTGTAGCTATTTTTCTGAGAAAATGCTTTCATCCTGAGCCTTCTTAAAAATATATTTAACATATACAAATAGAATCACATAGATAACTGCCAGCAATTAATGCAATATCATTAAGAGACGCATAAAAAATATCTTGTAAGATCAAGCTGCCTGCTTATAGGAAATGTTAGACTCTCATTATTAATAGGATGGCAGTTATTAAGGGGATGATTCACACATGCTATAACCCCTATGAACTGAATGAACTAACCTCTTTTGAGTCAATCCAGTCACACGTAGCTAGGAGAACAGAGTCCGACCCAAATAATCCATAATTAGATCATCAGCTGCTAACGCTATTGATCTCCTGAGATTTGGGGTGCCCTCAGCTGCCCTCATTCTTCAACTCAGAGAATGGTTTTCATTCTTGAAAGAAAAGAGAATTTTTTTAAAGCAATGTGGAATACTAAAATAGTGATGCTGGATATTCATCTTCTTGGAAGTATCTAATTTGTTGTTGTTAATATATAATCAGAAATCAGCTCATGACCTTGCCAAGCAGAACAGCAATTATATCATCGCTTAGCTAATTGAGGCTCTGCTTGGTGCCTTTTATTATACCTTGCAGGAAAATTCAGGTGCTGTTCAAACAGAAAACAGATTTAAGTTCTGGATATAGGGTTCAACCTGCCAAAATCACTACACAAAACTCACCTGCACAGATGACCTTTTCACAAATCCATAGGAAGCCATAAAACTGGATCAATACTGAAGTTATAAAAGAATTAATTTCCATATTATTCCTATATATTAGGTATTTAATGTCTATTGTCTTTAAAGAACACGATAATCTTGGAACGATTCAGATCGTACCAATCTTGTTTCTCATGCTGCTTTTCCAGTGGTCAGTACATAAAGGGCCTTGAAATTTCACAATTCTTAACATAAAAATGTTGCAATTCTTAACAAATATTTCAATTTTAGTGGCTTATGATGTAATAAAATTTAAAATGTTACTGTTAGATTTATATTTAGAATTCACAGCATAGCTCTAAGGACTATTAAAACTGTTTGAAAAAGACAGTTTCATTGGTATCAGGTACAAATAAATCTCACTCCTCTCCAAAACCATCTATACAAAATCCTTTCAAGTGCTGCCATACTGAGGCACACAGTCTCCTTCAGAAAGATCAGGAGGCACTCACACCAACTGCAGGGATTTTTTTTCCCCCTCATTTCTATGGCATATGTTGTATCAGAAATCACAGTTAAAAGAAATTCATGCTCAAAATTGAAGTATTTTCTCACATTTAACTCAGCCAAAATTCCTGTGATGGCAGAATTAAGCCTGGGGTTGTTTTCAAGTGGTAAGGGAGCTACAAAATGGAATTTTTTTTTTTTCTTGATTCCTAACTACAAAGACTGTTACTTTCTGTGAACATTTATGATCACTCAAAAGAGTCATTGGTAGCTGCCAAATATGTTCATTGTCTCTGCCTACAATTTCTTATGTATTCTTTAGAGGAACTTGCATATGTCTGATCTGGAAGGAATAATTAATCCTTTTTCGTAAAATGTGATGAGCAGAGCAGATGGCAAGTGATATTCACTTACAAACACTTACATGTGAGCAGCATCTTAACCTCAGCTGAGATTCTTTTCCCCACAACAGACAGAAAGGTGGACAGCTACTGTAAGGCCAGACCAGGCACCACATCCAAACATTACATTCCAGACTGATCAGACTCAAACTGAGCAGAGAACAATCTCAATGATTTCAGAGTCTTTGTCCTCTGCCAATATTTTTATTTTCTTGCAGTAAAAATATCCCTAGAGGAAACGATCTCATTGCATGTAACTTTTTTCTGTTGAGTCATTTGGTTTGTTTATGTATCCTATATAGAGGTGTAGTTTTACCAAATGCATTCTGCAAGTAGGAAGAACTCCCCTCCGAACTGATTCTCTACCTGAGCATCAGGGAAAGAAAGAAATCTGTGACTGATGACATTTCAAGGGCAAGGAAAACAACTGCTCAGGGGAGAATTATCTGATTTGGTTGGTGTTTATTTTTGCTTCCATCAAGCAATCTGTCCTCCAACAGAAGATGCATTATTTGCAGAAGAGAAGACTGTCTCCTTTTTGGATGGATGCCTGATCAGAAAAGGTGCCACTAAGGACCAGAGGTAAGTTTTAAGCGTTGTTAGCTAATGTAAGCAGTGCCTGCTATTGTAAAAGCAATTCTGTATGTCATATATGTTAGTTAATGATAAATTCTTCATGTCTTCCCATCTCACTTAGCCAACATAGGCTAAGTCTACCTTCCACTCAGGAGTATATAGTCCAAAGTAAAATATTTCACATGTGGAATGTTTTAGAATTAATTATTCCCAAATAACTTGTGTAGAGAAGCTCTAGGGTACAGCTTGGCTATTTTTTTTTTCACACATGCTCACTGCCAACTTAAGAGGGCTTTACAATTTCACAAGATATTTTTTTCCTTTCAGGAACTGTTTGGTGAAATGTTTCCAATCCTAGTATCTTGTAATGAAGGGCTGAATAACTCCAGGCTGCAAACTGAGGTAAAACAGATTGTAGCAGACTGGAAAACAGGTTAAGAAGTAGAAAAGACCAGATAGTTCTTGCTGCAATTGAATCACTGAGAAAAATGCAAAAGGGGAAAAAAAATCAACTTTCATCTGCTTAAGGCTCAACCCTTCTTTTTACCTTTATTTCTACTGCAGTGATTTTGTCTTGCAAACTCTTTCACATAAGACATTAAATAATGTGAAGTTACTGGTATGCCAGTCATGGTATCCAGTAGTTACTGAATATAAATCCAAGTGTTTGTGTTCTCCAAGCCTTTGCCTCAGTAATATCCTTAAGCATAGCAGTCTCTGCCTGTTGGCTTGTTTTCTCATGGGGAGGGTGACAGAACATTTTGTGTTCTCTTATCTTCAATAGCAATGAAACAGGAGGAGCTCCACAATGCGAAACCAAATCTACTGCTATTAATACAACATCCCAGCCACAGAGAAGAGATTTGTTTATTTACCAAAGCTAGAGATGCCTGTTGCTGACCTTTCCAGAGCTTGTGTGCTTTAGCTGAGAATAGATTGCTCAGAACTGGGTGCTCTTTTTAAAATTACACTTTAAAAAATACACACACACATACACACACACACACACTCCCCTGAAACAGAGTCCAGGCTGCATCCCAAACTGCATGAAATGACAGCATGGCTTTGGATAGTTAGGATAAGTCTAACTAGGGCACAGGCCATATTCAGGTTTGATTCATTTGCTAGTGCACAGACATCAGTCAGCTCTCCAAAGCTCACTTGCCTTTCTTCCTGCCACTCAGTGACACACTCAGCTGGCTGTAACCATACATGGGCCACTTTCTGTCTGAGACCTAACATCTGTCTGCAGCCTAAAACACCTGTCAGCAGTGATGTGTCTCTTCCCTACATAATTAAAAAAGTGCTTCAGACTAACGCATTTGGTTTTAATAAAACCCCAAACAACAGAGATTGTCTTCTGGAATTCACCCTGCTTTACTTCTGCTTTAAACCAGAAAAATCATGGCAGAGACAAATCCAAACGTCTTTAAATACATTTTTCACAGTTTGTTGTATTTAGTGAGCTGTCTGTACAACATAGTATCTGCAAGAGTTAAATCTTGCACTAGTTTTAAAGACTCAACCTGGTTTAACCTCACCCAGACTCAAAATCCATTTTGTTACACCTCCAGTATGGAAAGAGCCTCAGAGTGCTTCAAGGCCAGTTTGGTGAGCCTTATGGGACACCTTAAGCTCCCTAGCTGTCTGTTTGCCAGAAGCAGCTGCCAAAAACAAGTTTGGGCTGGCACCTTGGTTCTGCAGTTTGACATATTAGTTCAAACCACCACTGGTTTTGGTACCTGCTCCATTAATGTTTGATATTTTAGTCTAAGCAGGCTATTCACGAAGTACAGAAGGAGATCTGGGAATAGGAACTGGAAACCAGGGAAGGAACCAGCCCTACGTGTCATGATTCCAAAGCAATAATCACTAAACAATGTACAAAAGGAAATTTATTTTTAGGCCATCTCCTCCTCCAACAGAGGCACAACAGAAGGCAGCACACAGTCTTAGGAAGACTGAGTCTTATCTGAGAGTTGCCAGATAAGCTCTCAGCATGCTTTCTTAATTGAACCCTCCAAAGACTAAGGCATCTTGAAATCTCAGCCTGGGCTTAAGGCACTGCAGCTGTTTCCCTGCCTCTGATGTCCATGCCCCTGTGCAGCTCTGCCATCCCTCCATCCTGTTGGCACCAGTACTCACACAGCAGAACTCCAAACTACATCACAGAGCTGTTCACCTGAAAAGTAATGCAGGGAAGAAAAGTTCAGACAGCCCTGTTCAGCATTCAGTTCACAGGGTGACTTAACTGTCTGTCAGCTGTATTGCTAGAATTGCTTATAGGGCTCGACACTGAATAAAATCAACTTTTCCTTTCCTGGATATCTTTCCAGTGCCTGTGTCCATACAATGAGAGATGATACAGGGGTGGAAGCAAGCAACTAGGGGTAAGGTGGGAGCAGGATAAATTCTTTTGGCAGAAATACCTGATTTGAGGGAGATTTGATTTGTTGAACTATGTATTATGCCAAAGTCTTGTTTTAACTATCATATATTACATACTGTGTTCTAGACTTTACATACAGGGTCCTGTGATTTGACAAAGCATATCACCTGTAGAATTAGAAAGAAAAGTGAGGGGTCCAAAATTGTCTTTTCTCTATAGCCATTGTGTGACATTATCCATAAATAAAATTTTCCAAATATTATTCTCAACCATACAGCAGCTTAGAAGGCCAAAAAACTGTCTTTCACTATTCTAGAAGCTTCTTCACACTTTGAAGGAACTGGTTTAGCAGTGATGCATCCCCTCATGCTTTGACCAACTTCACACTTTATTTTTTATACAAATCCAAGTAACAGGCTTTGGGGACCTTGCCTATATTCCTTCCTACTCATGTCTGTTCCCATCTGCCTGATCCCCTCAGTGACTTTATAATACTTCTTTTGTGTCACCAGAACTACTGCTGCCTCCCAGTCAAACTTCCCACACTGGGCTCTAAAACTGCACTCCCTGCTTTTGTGTCTTCATTTTCTGTATCTGCAAATGCATGAATAAGGACTTGTTTGTATGCACAAAATTTACTATGACTGTTTGCACAATTTGGGTTCAGGCAGAGAACTCTGTACGCATAGCAAAGCTCTGTCCCCATGGAAATCTTCCAGAAAGCATCTGGTCCTGGTAATCAGGGGAAGGTATTGTGAGAAACCTGTGGAAAGAGATCCCTCACCCTGCCTGATTCGTGGCTGGGGTTTCTTCCTGGCAGTTGAGACCGGTGATGTGAGAGGTTAGTCAAGAGTGGGAGCAGATTCCTGTGGGGCTTCACCAGCCAAATTCCTATCTAGCAAAAGGTTGCTACAGCAACTCTGAGCCTCCTGAGATACAGAAATTACTGTAATAGCTGTTCAAATGCCTCCCTACTGCTCTGAGACAGGATAAGGAAAATCCTTCCCTTTGATATAGAACGGTTCCCCACTGCTACACTTTTCCCGTCAGCTCTATACCAGCACCAGGTCTCCTGAACTCGCTCAGGAGTTGGTGGCTACCTTTTCCTCCAAACCAAGATACAATTCCTTGTTTTCATGTAATGCAAGCATAAAAATAATACACCTGAACACCACACAAGGACTACGCTTCCAACACTTTTTTCCCATGGAGACAGTGAGAGAAAGAAATAAATCATATGACAAAAGTTAATATGCTGCTGAGTGGGCTGAACAGAATATAGAGACCTGTACAAAGCCAAAACATGTCTTTTTCCTGACTAGAGTATTTGAGTCTCAAAACTCACATATATATAATTTTTTTAGTTTTATTTTTATATCTATCTATCTATATAGATATACACAAAGCAAAACAGGACAAAACCCCTCAGAGCTTCCCAATGAGTGTCCAATAGTTTTTTTGGCTGCTTAAAGCCTGCACATGTTTTTCTTTGGCACCTGGCCCGCTCACAGGTCGTTCAGTCCACTGAACTGTGGAATAAATACCAGAGATGATACTACAGACAGAAGGGAACAATTCTGACCTGAACGGGTCATGAATCTAGAATGGGGTGGACTGAGGATAATTGAAGCATAAACAAAAACAAATAGCAGCATACTTTAAGTGGAAAAACCTTTTCAATATTTCCCTTTTCTCCTTCCTTTTCATTTTTCAGCAACTCACTTTGCTTTAGGAGTCAAAGATGAGAACAACAGAATGAATTATTTGAAATACTACCTGTGCTTACCTGGAATAAATGGATGGCTTTTAGAATTATTTATTTGAAAAAACAAATCATGGCTTTTGTGCAGCTGCTCAGTTTAAACCCAAGCATTGCATCATAGGCACAACAAAAAGGACCAAATTCCTCTGGGTATAAATCCAGTAAAATCAGTAATACAGTTACCTCCTGGCTAAATTTGGCCCCTCCTGCAGTTACCAACCCTCACAGCGTTTGGCATCAGCATGTAGCATTTTAGATTTTTTCTGACACAAGCTTGGTCACTCATTAATAGAGTATTTCATTGGTTTTTACCTTTCCCGAGGTCTATGAGCTGTGGATTAACTCTGAAAACCTTGAGAACAAACAATGCTTTTGGTATGTCAAAACATCTCACTCAAGTCAGAGAAAAACTTTTTTCATTTCCCTCAGCTTAGTTATCTACTGTGAAGATGATTCTCAGAGAACAAGAAAAGCATATAATGTTTAAAATAAAACATTTGTTAACTGAGGATTTCCTGGATTTTTCTGCTTTTTTATTTATACTATGTCCTGGACCTTGTGAAATCACTGTTTAACTTGCAGTATTATTTATGGAAGCCAGCCTGTTGCTCTTTCCAGATCTTACAGAGAACTTTCAGTTTTCAGTTTCAGTACCAGGTGCATAGTCCTGGCTTAAATTAATCAACTAAAAAGTAACATACAGTGTGTGTTTAACTCTTTCACACCCTGTCTGAATCTTCACAGATAGGATCTTTTCGTGCCTCTTAGCCATCTTATCAGAGTCAGCTTTCTCAGTCCTGAAATCTCCTTTTCTGTGACAATTTAGAATTTGGGACTGCAGAGCCTTTTCAGTGCAGCAGGAGTGAACATTAGTTTTGGAGCATTTCTGTTGCGCACAGAAAGATCTGAAAGATTACTTTTTCAGTTATCAATACAAAAGATTAACTGCCTGAGCATGGAAATAGATGTTAAGAAATGATCATTTTTTTATGAGGCTTTGCATGGTTAAAAGTCTCCAATCCACAATAAAAAGAAGCAGACAAAGGACACTGGATCCAACTTCCAACTTCTCTTACAACTGTGATGGAAAACACAGCTTGAAGTGTAACCTCCCTCAGCATATGGGCCCTGGACTTGCATGCTCTATCATCATGTGCCACCATTCACAACTGCAGAAAGTAGGTGCAAAGTAGCTTTAAATGCTAGCAAATATTACATTAATTTTGCATGAGTAGAAATGACCCTGCATATGGAATGATGGAATGAGGCAGTACAGAGTCAGGTCGATGAAGTTCATGTGACTGCTGTCTAAGCAAGGTTGTTAATGATTGCACAACACAGAGCATTAATGAATAGAGAAGGATGACAGCAATAATGAATGACTTATCTGTTCCTGTGCTCCCTTTCCTTACAGTCCTCTTGTCTGACACCTGTAACTTTATGCCACCTGATGGAAGACACATGGCATCAATGGCTAGACTACATCACACCAATACCAGCTACAAACTCAGGAGTCCCCTAGTATGAGAGGTAAAGGTCATTATCTGGATGTTAGTAGGGTGGAATAGGATCATTTTCAAATGTTCTTCTGAAAACTTGGGGAAATACATCCCCAAAGTCTTTATTTAAAAGATAAAAGTATTAAGACTGCAGAAGACTAGAAAATTTCAGTTAGAAAAAGCAGCCAGAAATCGTGTAATTAGAGATTACTTTAGGGCATATACATGGAAAGGCAACCTTTATTCTGGCATTTTCTGACTTCTGCATGCTCACAAATTATTCATATTTTGGCAAAGACTTTGTATATGTAAAATGTATATATTATATATAGAACTTAATTAATTTCTGATATATTTTTGCCTCACAAATAGCTTCCTGTTTCTGTGCTAGAATCTATACCATTAATATATTCAAATGTCAGTGTCTGGATTTATTTGCTTCTTGATAATCCAAAATCTGAGCCTAGACGTGCTCAGCCTTTCCAAATTTCAGTCTTATCTAGCATTTTTGTTGTAAGCCAGTCTGATAAATTATCTGTGTCCTGCGGTGAAGTGGTTCTCTTGCCCAGGGGCTCTGGATTGCTCCAATTTTATTTATTTATTTATTTATTTTCACCTGCCACACAAACATTAAGGCTGACAGACAGTAAATTTTTCCTCTATTTCACTAAATTAACTTGCCAAAAAGGTGTAATGCTGTATCAATAACTTCTAAATAAAAAAAAACTAGCTTTAAAAACATTGCTTTAGCAAAAGTTTGGCCAAGTTATTTCAGTGTGCAATAGGCCACATGAAGACAGACTAACACAGTGACCCTGAAAATAATCTTTGTGTAGAGTTAGAAAAGTGGAAGAAAGACTGGAGAAGGAGGCCAAATAATATATGTCCTTGAAAATAATCTAAGAATGTTACACATTCATTTGCACTTGAATGGATTATTTCATTTTCCAGAGGAAAGCAAAAAAAAAAAAAGTTTCCTATAATTTTTTTTCCATCAATTTTTAAAAACTTCTTGGAGTTAATTGATTCTAAAAGAAAAATAAACCTTTTATTGCATTAAAATTTGAAATTACACACATGGTTCATTTTCATTCACCTCCTCTTTCTGTAATACAAATGTTCTGCAAAAGCAGGGAAACTGCTCTTTGTTGCTCTGATAGTGTTCATTACCTCACAGCTTTTTAAGTGGAAGTTTGTGTATTACGCAAACACTTCAGTCCTATTTCATACAGTGAAAACTGAGGCACACAGAGGCGGGCACTGAGGCTTCTGTTAAATCTGAGAGCAGAGCACAAAGCCTTCGGTATACCATCTGCATACCCATTCCTTAGCTGCCTGCCTTCTTTCCTGCATATGCACACTTTCAGGACAAAAAAAGGCAGGCACTGCACTAAGCATCCTCTGACACGCTCAGAGAACAAATGTGTATGCAGACCACAGACAACATATACTGAAGATGCCAAGAACGCTAACACACTGGGATCAGGAAATCCTGATTGCCTCCATTGAGAGGTTAATGAAAGATAATTGTGTACATTTGCTGTTTGTTACTCAAATATCACTTCCTTATGACAATATGCATTACTTAATCTGCAAAGGTCAATGAATTACTCTTTAGTTCCTTTTAATGCCTGCGCAATGAACTTTGTCATTTTTAATAGAGATTTCTCAGCAAAGAACTGGTGGTACAGGTTTAGACTGCTTCTCAAACCTGCAAACACCTTTCATCACAAGGTATTTCTAACAGTACTCCTACATCTCTACAACAGCAGAGACTGCCCTATAGTGATCATTCACAATTTGCAGAGAACCTAGAACAAACTCACCACATAATGAGTTCCATGATTGATTTGTTTGAACCCTCTTGCAATGTAAGTGATTAGCCAATGTATTAAACTTGAAACATAAATGCAAAGCTATCCAAGAGCCCTGAGATATGTATCATCATTACCTGTGTGATCACAGCAGTGAAGGTGAGCAAGTTACATAATCTGCATTGTCAAATGCATCACTTTAAAAAAAAAAAAAAAAAGGACCTAAGGGGGAGACATTCATAGAACCATGGAATTATTTAGGCTGGAAAAGATATTTAAGATCATTGAATGCTACCAAGTCCACTGATGAACCATGCCACTCAGCACCACATCTGTAAGTTTTTTAAATACCTCCAGGAATGCTGATTCCACCACTTCCCTGAGTGACTGGTTCTGGGGCTTGACATCTCCTTTTTTCCTAATGTCCAACTTAAACCTCCACCGG
Source organism: Ramphastos sulfuratus (assembly GCA_013399055.1). Lineage (NCBI taxonomy): Eukaryota > Metazoa > Chordata > Aves > Piciformes > Ramphastidae > Ramphastos > Ramphastos sulfuratus. The sequence goes on along the minus strand of WBNM01045350.1, from coordinate 96,331 downwards.
TGCAACTTGAGGCCTTTTTCTCCCATCCTGTCACTTGTTGCTAGAGAGAAGAGATCAAATCCCACTTCACTCTTTTCAGGGAGTTGTACACAGCCAGAAGGTCCTCCTTCAGACTTTTTCTCCAAGCTGAACAACCCCAGTTCCCTCGGCCCCTCCTCCTCAGACTTGTGTTCTTGACCCTCACCAGCTTCATTGCCCTTCTCTGGACCAGCTCCAGCACCTCAGTGTCTTTCTTGGAGTGAAAGGCTCAACACTGAACCCATTATTCAACATGCAGCTTCACCAGTGCTGGATACAGGGGGAGAATATTGCAGATCAACAGTTTGTCAAAACTACACAAATGCACAAAGAATGGTGTGGGTAAACAGTCCTAACCCTGTGAGCTAAACTACACAGCTGCTGACTCCCCTTGTCACTCTGTGGTGCTCCAGGCATGTTTGTGTGGACACTGAGCACAGAGGGCAGCTTTGGGGGCTGTATTATGAACCCATGCAGATAGTTTGAATAGCACTAGAAGTCTCCATGCAGAACCAGGACAGCAGGGTTTAACTTAGCAGGTAGTGGAATGCACAAGCACAGCACAGAGACAAGACTGGGGAATTAGCCTGCTGGCAAGTAGCAGCTGAAAGCTGATTGAATACAACAGATTGGGCTTTCAGACTGGACAGATAGGCAGCAGCTATTTAAAATGGAGTATTAACAGTTTTGCTCTTAATTATTACCAAACCTTCCAGCTAATGCAAACTCAGTATGACATGTATTTTGGCCTCAATTAATTGTTTGCTGTTGCAGTGTGAATCCAGTTAAAAGAAAGCCGAATGGTTTGTTGAGAATTTCTATTTATCTAAAATCACTCCTGTAAGTGCTTGGCTTCTTCCTTCAAGCAGCTGTCATGTAAGTAATGGAATATATACCTCACAAAAATGTTCACTTTCTCCATTTCAAGGGGGATTTCTTTCTGAAATGACCCTGCCCTGCAAGCCAACAAATGGTCGTCATTCTGGCCCAGTGGCAGGTGGAAGGCCATGAAACTCTGGAGCTAAAAGTAGAAACTTCATGCCTTCAGAAAAAGGAGATTCCTATCTTGCCATTTATATACCATTTGCTTTTTGGGAGGACCTGAGATTATGGCATTTCTAAGTATAGTACAGCTTTTCTAGAAATTTCTGAAAGTATACTTCTCATAAGTTTTATCTCAGCTGCTTACATAGTTAGTCATGGGAAAGCCACAACAGCTGGTTTACACCCCAAAGAATAAACAATTGCTAATAAAAATGCCAAACCTCTCTCAAAACATGTCTGGAACAAGAGAGTAACCTTCTAAAACACATTTCAGCAGGCTGTTTTAATGCAGCTATTTCCAAAAGCGAACACTTGAGTTTTGCTTTCCTCTCTATATTTTCTATACATCTCCCTCGAAACCTGCTTTGTTTGAAGTACAAGGGATCTGTCACTAATGCTAATCCAATACGGGCCCAGGGTAGACAACAGCACTTGTGACAAACGGGACAGAATGTACTATATGACATTTATTCAGCTTGTGAGAGGACAGACACAAAGATTATGGCAGCTCAAGTAAAAAGGGTTCATGTAGACAACACGGGCTCTCGCGTAAAGGCTGCTGACTGGCACAAAGCCAACCCATCAAACATCTCATACATATTTTTACTGCCAGGGTGAATTTATAGCCTGAGAATCTTACATTTCCTTCATAAAAAAAAAAAAAATCTTCAGTGTCTGCTTTTTATCTCATATTCAGGAAAGGAAGAATATCCTCTCACCAAACTGAAGTGAGAATGAATTTAACTGAGACTCCTTCCTAATCAGAATAATTGAATTGATTCTTTGAGCAAAAAAAGTAAACTGCTGGTACTGCTTTGGTCTGCCATGGTCTTCCTGCGGGTTTTTTTTTTTGTTTGTTTTTGGTTTTGGTTTTTTTTTTTTTTTTGGATGATTCAGAAGGACTTAAAATGCACAAAATCAGTAACAAAATATGATCTTGTATCAAACAGAAAGATTAACTGGAAAGTCATGGTTTCAAGTGGCAATCACAGCTTTTGAAGCAAAAGTCATAATGTATAGAAGAGAAGGAGTGTAATTAAAAAGCTGGGCAGAGCATTTAGCAACAGTACAGACTCAGCCCTGGCCCCACAGCAAGAGACAGCTTTCTGCTTCCCATCAGCCTACATGGCTGTACAGACGGAACAAACATAGAAACAACAGAAATTGTTAATAACTCCAAGCACATCATCCTCAGCACAAAATGGCTATAAAATACACAGTTTAAATATTCTGAGGCTTTAATAGGTGTCACAATGTACACATAAGCGTCACAACTACCCTAAACTTGTCTCAACACAAGGATACTGAATGCTCCAAGTTTTCTGTGGACAATGAGGATCCACAGGCTTCTACAAGAGACCTGTCAGATTACCATAGCTTGGTGTCGACATTTAGTAAGGAGTGGTACTTGCCTTTGAAGGTCAGTCTCAGCAGTGGAGATCTTCCAGCTTTGCAGAGCAGCACAGAGTTCAGGACAGCAGATGTGAAAGAATAAATCCACTTCCGCTCTACAGTTGTCAAATAAACAGGTGTTACACGAATGCAGGCCAGAAACAATTCATGTCTTTACCTTTCTCAATAACATTTTCGTTCGTCTTTCTTCTTGGTCTTTTCTGTGGCATTTGAAATGTGAAAACTCTTGTAAATGCAAGGTAATCAAGTTCACATTTGAGAATGGTACATGAACTCAGTGTACTGCCCCGAGGCTGAGGCCTGAGGGAGTTTCAACTGTGCAGAGGTGGAATATGCAGAGACAGAAATACGAGGAACACAGACTCATAGAATTGGTTTGATTGGAAAAGACTTCTAAAATTGAGTCTAACTATCAAGCTAAGACCACCATGGCCATTAAAGCATGTCCACACATTTCTCAAACACATGGTGACACTGGTAACTGTGAGAGTAGATGGGAATTAGTGGATTAGTAAAATAGCAGAGAGAGGTAAAGCTGTAAAATGATATTATCTGGAACATCAAGGGCTTCACATTCCTTTTGCACAGGTACAAAGAGCCACACAAGTATTGTTCTAATTCAGTGCTGCCATAAACTCCCCAAATGAAGGCAGCACCAACCAGTCCAGGTGAGCTAATGCGGGGTAGCAACAATGCTTGCTGTATTCTTTCAGTGACTGCTGCAAAATTTCTGGCCGCCACACCTAAATTATTCCTGGAGTACCTGATGCTCCTCCTCCACCTCCTGCATGGCTGATTGAAGCTACAATCTGGCTCTAATTTTGCAGCCAGTCTCAACAAGTACACTAAACAGTCCAAAGCATTCCTGGCACAATGGAGCAGACGTGAACAAGAACTGTCTTTTAGCAGTTTCTATCCAAAAGAGACAAAATAAATTTTCCAGTTATTAATTCTGGATAAAAGTTATAAATTCCACGTAGATAGTTTATACTGCCCCTTCCATTTCAGCTGCATAACATGAAGTAGATTCTTTAATATGCAGTCAGAACAAGGTAGGGCAAGGACTGCTCATGCTTTTGCTTTCTGTTTGCAAACATTGAAAAGAAAATCTATTTTCTCCACAGTGGAGTCAGTTTTAACCCAAGCTTTGTTTTACTGATCCATTGAAGATAACATTACACAAATGTGTCCAAAAATCACAATTTAGTATGGTTTGTTTTTCATACCTTCTGTGCTATAAAACAACAACAACAAAAAGAGTATTTAATTTTCATTCTGTTTAATCATCCTCTCATACCTCATATTTATTTCTTTGTCTGCATAACACTATATTTTTTTTCAAATGTTGATCCTAAATGCCATTATTTTTATTGTCCAAACATGGCACCAAAATGCTTCTCCACATGGGCCTGAGTTAGAGTTAGAATTATGGGGACCTTCAGCTCTAATCCACTAGTCACTAACAGAAAATTCAGAATCTCATCTACTCTGCAACTGGATTTAAAACATTATTTTGCCCAGTTCAAAGATACTGTATTATGTCTTCATCTGGCTTCTTCTTAGAGCTATACAGCTGGAATAGAAAAGTGTTTTGAAATGTCCCAGCTGAATTTCAAATGAATATCAGAAATAGGCAAGGATATACATGATACATGCAGAATCTGTATCTAGGGAAATCACAGAAGATCTAGTTTCCACTAGTTGGTTATACATAAATTATTTAGGCAATCTTAGTAAGGCTGTTGATGAGCTGGAAGCAAAGATATCTATTTTAGGTGCACTAAGGGCCAGGTTTAACTCCTGAAACTTGGATGGGATTGCCCATGAAACATCCAGAATCACTTCAGCAACCACACTCACAATTCAGGTACTCTCCTTTTTCAATTTCTTTTATTCTGTTTTTTAGCTTTCCTTCACAAAGACAACAAGATTCTTGAAAATCATGTGACAACTGTCTTACAAAACTACACTAGAAACTATTTAGGGTGACTGAAGAAGAAACAGGCCTGGGAGTCAGGAGACTATATCTAGTTCTGCCATAAACTGTGTGACTGTGACTTTGAACCTCCGCTCCCATTTCTGTGAAACAGGGATGATAACACTTGCTGTTCTCTCAGGGATTATTGTATAATATCATTTTCATTAAGGTTTATGAAATGCTTGAGACCCTTGATTAGATGTTGCAAGTGCAAATTATTAATCAAGTAATGACAGCACCAGCATTATTATTATTAGTTTTTTTTAAAGTTTGTCAATAATATTAAATTATTAGGTTGATAGCATTGTTCTCAGAAAAAGCCCAACCTGCACATAGCAGGAAGATCACTGTAGCTCACTTCTAGGAACAAGAATGCTGCCAGCACAGTTTCAGCATGGGAGTGGGAAAGAATCCTTTAAATTCTCTATCTGAGCAATTGTAGGTGGTAAAAATTAGTATCTTTTCAATATCACTTTGTGACATAGAAGAAGAAACAACTTCAAGAGCTTAACAGTATTTTTTTAAATATGACTCAGGAGAGATTTTCTTTTTCCAACAGAATTAAGGGAAATACAATTAAAAAAAAAATAAAAAGGCAACATCAAACCACCCAGGAGTTAAACAATTTTTTAGCAACCCAGACCCTTGAAATAGAACAAGTATTGTAGGTCAATATAATTTCAATTCACATGCAACACCATTGACATATAAGAAATCTATCCATAAACAGCAGAGCAAACCAGATGTCTTACATTAGCAGCCTTGAGCTCTGACAGATTAATTGCAAGAATTTTTCTTCTGTGTGTGACCAAAACCTACCATGGATGACTTAGGAGGTTAAAACTCCTTTGAAAATCTAGAAATTTTGTGAAATACAGATTGCACTGAATGGCAGAAACAAGTGGGGAAAGTGGAAACATGGAAGATCAACATAGCATTTTTTCTACTACAGAAGACCATGTTCAGATTTGGTTAATGTCACAGTAATAAAGAATTAAGGCAGTCTAGAAGTTTTGTTTTTCATCCTGAAGAGCCCATTTAGGAGGCAGGTGTGAAGACCTTAAGAAATGTAGAGGAAGGTGACAGACACAGTGTAACTGCACCCATTAATCTCATCACGAAAATATTGCCTTTTAAAAAGCCAAACCCATGTAGATTGTGAGTTTATGATGGTTTGGATTGGAAGAATCTTACCGGTAAACCAAAGAGAGCATTTGGTTTAAATACATCATTTTGTCTTGTTTCATGAGAGAGAAAGGAATCCAATATGAAAGAATACTATTATAAATAGATTTTAAAAAATTCTATTGAATATTCCACATAACCAATAAAAGAGCTTGTTTGATGGTATAAGATAATTTTATCAGTGTCTGAAATTGAAGTGTGTACTTCACTATGTTACTAAAATTTGTCTGAGTTTGGAGGAAATCCTCCACAAGAAAACAGGAAAAGCAACTTCAGCTTGTGTCATATCACAAAATGTCACAAGTCCAGTAAAAGTGGTAGTCATGTGTCATTAGTTCCAAACAATAGCTGAAAATGAAGTAATCTCCATGACTAAGAAAAGCTTTTCATCCTTTCATTATTGCTACTCACCTGCATGGAGTGCATCTAGATGTCTTCCTTTCAGTCTTGAAAAGTCACCAAGACTGTGACTTTTATTGTGATTCAGTAAATGTATGAAATGACAGACACCTGTTACATGGCTGATTACAGCCTCTGAGTGGGTCAAGAGATGAAAAGAAATTTAAAAAAAGAAAGAAAGAAAAAGAAAAGCTTAAAACCAAGTAGCTCAGATGGTTCATTTTACTCAAAGAGTCTTACTATACAAAGCCAGAGTAAATAGGTGAAAAAAAAAAAGAACCTTACATTACTGAGTTACATTCTGGTTGTCATTGCTGCTTTCAGATGAATATAAACACCAACACATAGAGATTAATACAAACTATGAGAAGTGTAGCTAGCTGTTCATATACCTCTCTTGGACATCCTTTTCTTCATCCATGCCATTGCAGATAGGATCATGCCAAGCACTATCGGCTCGATCCCGTCTGGTTTGCTCTCAGTGTACAAGACTTTGGCTCTGTTTCCATAAATATCAATGAAACAGGAAAGGAACTTGAATTTGTAGTGCCTCTAGAGAGGGATACAAAGGTACTATTAATCCATGGTAATTATTGCCCTACCTTGTAGAAGTAGTTTCTAGGATTTGGCATTAGCCTGCTAAGTACCAGGGTAGTTCACCTCAACCTAATGTACACAGCATGAAGAGAGCACAAGGTAAACTCTAAATGCCATGTTAACATTTCTGTTTCTAACATACTCAAGAATCACAAAAAGAAACCATTCAAATTAATTAACTGAATTTTTAACAACCTTGTAACAAGGTTTGTGTCTAACTTTGAATTGGTACTGTTCAGGAGTACTGATCAGGAGACTTCAAAACAGAAGCACCTTCTATGCTCAGGGTGGCCCACGTCCTACAACAAAGTAATTCACCTTTCACTGAACTCTGAAGTTCTACAGGCAAGTACTATATAGTATGACGATAACTACAATATCCAAATCAGCCATCAACTCCAGAAATAAAATGCAGGACAATTTTATAACACCTTACAAACACCAAACTCTGCTCGTTTATAAACGTTGTGCTTGGCCAAGCAGACCCCTACAGGCTTCAGAGTATCCCTAGCCACTGCCACAGAGAGCAAAGCTGAGATGCAGAAACACACAAGGGATATTTACACAGGGAGAAAATGGCAGCTAGCTGCCAAAGTAATACGAATTAGACCTTAATTAGATGGAAAATTCAGGTCATGATGAGATAAGAATTCAAATCTCATGGGCACCAACCACTGCTTTGTTTCTGAAGCTGTTGTGCATTTTTAAGATAACAGTTGAGCTGATTTCCCTTTAAGAGAAATGAAACTTGGCCATCAAATAAGAATAATTATTTTTTCAGACATGCATGATGGCTCTTGGTTATGATACAATGTTGCTCTTTTTCATACTTCTAGATCTCCTTCTGACACCAGCATGCAATAGAAAGATTTTTCCAAACAGAGAAATGGGGATTATTGTGGCAAATTCTTTAATGGAGTCCTCAGTGACAAACTAAGTGACTGTCAATAGGGTACAGAAATAAAAGAAGAAATCTAACAAACCAAACTGTGATCTCTTTTAGTTACCATCACTGAGATCAAAATGTGTCTCACTGTCTCTTTTACACTACCAAGGCAGCAAGCAGCTGCTTTGTGCAGGAGCAGTGATCCAGTTCTAGAAATCTCCCAGCAGCAACATTATCCTTTGTATTCACAGTCTCTCAGTCTCTGTGGAAGTCAAAATCTATCTGCTGCTGATACAGGAACACACACTGCCTAGAAATAAAAATGATTCAGAATAAAGTCAGATTATCTTAATTATCAAAATTCCAACTCATATTTTATCTCAATTTTTTTATTGCCTTTGTTAATCTCTGTATTTTTTGCATTTTGCTGTTTAAGCTATAAGCTTCTTAAAAGGGGAGAGGGGAGAAAAAAACCCCTTGACATAATACCATGAAATCAAAGAGCAAGCTGACTGGAAAAAATAGTTACTATATTTAAACTGCATTATCCTATGACAGAACTGCAGTTTTAAAACCTTTCCACTTTGATACAGCATTTTTGCAGTATTTTAATGTGTCTTAGTAGATTCCAAGTGGCTGAAACATTTTAATAACAGTAATTTAAGAGGAATAAAATAGTACAGTGGGAGGCAGAAACAATGCCTCCATTTGTCACTCACGAAGACAAGAATTTGAAATCAGATGGGGCAATAAGAGGAATGAGTTTGGTGGTCTCAACCTAAGCCTTGTTAAGCAATTAGCCATTCTGCAAAAATCAGGACATATTTTGGCACATTTAAGGAGAAAAGTATCACTTTGACTATTTTATGTCCATTGCAAGAGATGCAGGCCTGAAATAGGAAGGCTATTGCAGGTCGGCATTCAGGTGTATTGGCATAGTATTACATGCAGTGTTCTTCTGTTCTCTGTTTAGCTCTGGTCAAAACTATTAATCTTCTTTGAAAATTGAGCTACAAAACATATGTTTTTGTGCATAGCAAGAGGCAATTCACATTATGGTTAGTAACTCTACTGTGAATCTGCTTTGCAGCAATAGGGGTGACTTAATGTTATTGCAATTTGAAGGAAAGCATCCTGCAGTCTTCTCTCAGGCCAAATTCCCATTTACTTCAATTAGTAAGCATTACAGGAACCATTTTAATGCTGCTGGCTGATGTGTTGGCTGCTGCTTCTATTATATTACAGTGAAAAAAAAGCCAGTAGGTCAAATGTATGAATGGTACACTTCCATTATGTGAATGGAATTTCATCAAGGCCAATCTCGACCCATTTTGTTGTGTGTCTTTCCAAGGTACCACTCTGGGGGTTCCAAGCTAAACACAAGCTGCAATTTCACTTTGTAGTGCTAAAATAAATGGGTTTCTTTCTTCCTTAAAGATGGAGAATGTAAAGCTATCTCCACCTTCTGGAGAGGGGAGAGTCTCTTCAGTGGTGTCCCGTGATAGGATGAGGAGCAACTGACACAAACTGCAACACAGGAAGTTCCATCTCAACAGGAGAAAAAACTTCTTTACTGTGAGGGTGATGGAGCACTGGAACAGGCTGGAGAGAGGTTGTGGAGTCTCCTTCTCGAGAGCCCTCCAAGAACCATTTGGACGCGTTCTTGCGTGCCCTGCCCTAGGTGATCCAGCTTTGGCAGCTGGAGGTCTCTTCCATTCTATGATTCTATGATTCATGGGCTTAAGGCAGAGCTGAGGTGCTGCCATTGTGATTTGTGCCAAGATAATTGTCTTCTGTAAGAGACAAGACAGATTTCATAGGTAACTTTATGAATCCTTGCATAGTGATGGGAAATAACACCGATTTCAATTCACAATTCTAAATTTGTATGATATCAAGTGATGCCAAAATTAGCAGGTATTGCTTCTACTGCAGTATCTACACGGGTATTTGCGGTTCATTCTGCACTACGCTGTCTAGACCAAGCATTGTATCTGCAAATGTTTTCAAATGTGCAGCCATCAGAAGATCTTTAATCATTTGGAAGGTATCACCTGCAAAGAAATCCTCACTGGTCACCTAGCATTGGTCTTGCACATCTGTAGAAAGAGAGAAGCAGCCTTGATGGAAATGCAGAAGGTTTTTTCTGCTCTGGAAGAGAAAGACCTGCACAGCAGTCCCTAATTCAGTCACTCTCTCAAAATTCCGTAACAGAACACAGGACAGAAATAAACATGGGCAGAGGACTATGCTTTCAGATAATTTCTAGATTTTATCTAGTGTCTATGCTCAAAAAGATGGGGAAAAATAAAAGGAAGAATTGGGGAACAATGGAAGTGGAGTTGTCAAACTGCAGCTGAACTAGTGAACCTCAGGGAATGCCAGAAGTTCCCCAGGATTTACTAGAAGGCAAACTCTGTTTGCTTTCATAGAAGCATTTCCACCTGTTAACAAATTTGACTGAAAGGACACCCTATCTACTTTATTACACACTTTGCCAAGCTCTAATTGAACATGCCATGGTCCTGGTATGCTTAAAATATTTTTTCCATAAGCCTTTTTGGAAAAAGGCACAAAAAGGAAACCAGCAATGACATACAAAGTATATCACAGGGAAAAATAACATAAAATATAACTTGGGTTTGTTTCTAATACCAGTTTGTTTGGAAAACTGCTACTGATGCTTAGTTGTATTGCTCTTCCACAACATTTAAAAATACTACTTAGAATAAGAAAGTGAAATGTGGGACTTTCAAGTCCTTTACAGGTGTCCTTGTACATGAAGGTTAGTAAAACATGTTTGTGTGTAAAAAACATTGTTATGGTAAATTTATTTTTTACAAACAGGTTACATGTAATGCAGGTTGTGTTAACATTATAGAAGGGAAAAGCTACTTATATAGATGTACTGGGCTGATAGTGAAATACATTAATTCAAGAGGCTGTTGTTATGCTGTATACAATGAATATGGAAATGATGTATTCTTTAATGCTGCATATGCACATAACATGGAGATCGACACTGAGGTTATTGTACAGAGGTGTTTAAGACTGAGGTGCATACAGAACCACAAAATAGAATCACAGAATCATTTTGGTTGGAAAAGACCTTTAAGATCAAGTTCAACCATGATCTAACTCTATCAAGGCTGGCAGTATACCACATCCCTCAGCACCACATCTCTTCATCTTTTAAAGACCTCTAGGAATGGGGATTCAACCACCTCCCTGCAGATTGTGTTCCAGTGTTTGAGAACCCTTTCAGTGAAGAAGTTTCTCCTAATATCCAACCTAAACCTCCCCTCATGAAATTTGAAGCCATTCCCTCTCATCTTATCACTTGTTACCAGGTAGAAGAGACGATCACCTCCCTGGTTTCACCTTCCTTTCACAGAGTTTTGAAAAGTGAGAAGATCTCTCCTCAGCTTCCTTTTCTCCAGGCTAAACAACCCCAGCCACTCCTTGTAAGACCTATATACATACTTCTGTGCTAGAGGATACTGAAAACTTTGGTGTGGGTTAGGTGGGCCTGTGATAGACACCAGTCAGTAGGTTTGTTTGCATTGTGTGTTTTTGAAGACGTTTTGTAAGAGTATTAATTTCAGGTGCATGTGTGCCTTGTGATTTCAGTTATGTTTGGGGGATGATGTGATCATATGTTCATACAACATGGAGTAAAGTATTAAAACTAGGTAAGAAACTTACAGTATACTGTATAAAACCATCATGTCGACATTCTTTACCTCTGTAACAGGGTATGTCTACAAACTTATGGTGTGAGGCAGTGATATGAGAAGCAACATAACTGTTTTCAAGCAACATTTGGCCACGCTGATTAATCCTGTTGATAAACAAGATAAAATTGACACATGTAAGGCATGGAATAAGTAATTACCATACTTCAACTAGATTATCCAATCTAACCCATGAACTGTTATGTAAAAGTGCCCTGTGAAGTGTGGGCTTGTTGGTAATTATCTTCATCTAGATATTGGTTCGTTACAGAGGAGCCTCTTTCTGGGCAGTTGTACTTTTGCTAGAAGGGAGCCACACATACCCTAGAACATCATAATTTTATGTTGGCTGTCCCTCTCCTTACTCCTTTGACTAATATAGAGGTAAGATCAAGATATTTTCCTTCCAGATCAGACATACAGTTTCTTAAAAATGTGGTACTGTGGGTGATTCGTATCAGTGATGGATATAGAGATTGTATGCAGGATCTGCATTTATGTAAGCCAGCACACATGTGGAGATCAGCTTTTTTTTATTTGCACCTACATACACAAAAACATCCTTCGGCATCAAGTGTATTTAAGGGAAGATGTATTGTGTACTGAATTGCTTGCTATATTTGGTTTGTATTGCAGGTGTTACCAATGTCAGTTAGTGCAGATCTCTGTACTTCCGTGTTCACTGAAGTTCACTGAAGTGAATTATTGGGTGGGATGGGTAAATCAGTCAGTTTTCTGTTCTATATTGGTTTGGGAGTCTATGTCAGTTATCGAGATACTGTGCTGAGGAAAGCTGGTATCTCACACCACACACGCTGCTGAAATCGCACTGTGCAGTTTATACCTCCTTACGTTATCTCTGTGCAAGCCAGGGCTGAGTGTGCGTGTCACTGTTATGCTGATGGGGCAGCGAGTGATGGCTTCAGAGGGAATTAGGGAAGTTGCGCAGAGGACATTGCTTGGGGTCAGTGCAGGGCATGTCGGAGCAGGGCCAGAACCTCTGGGGAACAAACCCCTTCAGTGGGTTTTGAGGCCCATCGAGGGCCTCAAAACTCACACCTCTGCCATACCCATGGCTGGATGTGGCACCACACACCCCCTGACAGGATGAGGCTCCTGTCATGACAGAGGTGAGAGCACCTCCACACTCATTGATTCAATGAGGGTTGTCATGACAGAGATGGAAGCAAGCCCACACTCACCCTTTGACTCGATGACCTCCAGTCACGACAGGAATGAGACAATGCGCCCGGCAGGCTGCCACTCCCGTCACGACACGCGGCTGGGCGGCTGCTGCGCGCCAAACCTTGCGCCCTATCGCGACAGCGCGCAAATGACGAGGCGGGCGGCGGGAAGCTCCGGCCCCCAGCCCCTCACAAGCCGCGGGTTGACGCCAGGACAGAGCGCGGCCGCGGCAGGTCACGGCGGGGCAAGGGGAGGGGGAGCGGGAAAGCAGCCATCCCACCTGCAGGCCTCTCCCACTGCAGAGCGGAAGCTCTCCCGCCGCCGCATGAGGCCTGCATCACCCGCCTCCGCCGAGCAGAGGGCGGGCGGACGACAGGCCGCGCTGCGCAGGGCCACGCCACACTCCGGCGCCACCGCTACCGCCACCACTACCTAAGTGCCGCGGGCGGAGCTGCGCCTTTCCTCCGCCCCGTGCTGCGCGTCCCGCCAATGAGCGGCGTCCACATGCCGCGGCGGTGAGAGGAGACCGGGCAGCCCAGCTCCCATAAGTTACATTAGAGCAGCCGCTGCCGGTGCGCGAGTGGAGTGAGCGGGAGTCAGCGGCGAGGCCAGGCGAGGGGGCGGGCGAGCCCAAGCCGTGACGGCGACAGCGGCCTGGGCTGGCGAGGGGAGGATCGGGCTGCTAGAGAGAGGAGGGGGCGGCAATTCCGACCCTTCCTGGCTGAGGCTGGGCGGATAGAGGGGCAACTATCCGCCCTCTATCCGTTTTTTTCTTCCTCCTCCGCTTACTGGAGGCGAGCGGACTGAGACGTGCCGTTATCGCCCTCCGCAGGGGCGGCTCGGAGCCCGGCGAGGCAAACGGAGAGGCCGTTCGGCCACCTGGACGCGGCCCATCCCCTCGCGGGCAACCGCCGCGCCCTGCAGCCGGCGTCGCCGAGCCCTCTGCGCGCCCTCCCACGTCCCTGAGGCAAGAGCGGCTGCGAGGGCCCGCACTTCTGTTCTCGACTGTCCGCCCGAGGCCCGGGATCGCCTGAAGCTCCGCTGATCCCCGCCGGAGAGGCCGCTCGGCTGCCTTGGAGGGGGTGTGGGGTGGGAGGGGGGCAGGGGATTACTTTTTTTATTTTTCCTGCGACTTTTTTTTTTTCTGTTTTTCCTAAAAAATATTCTAAATATTCTTCCCCTTCTGCCTCCTTCGGGAAGAGCGAGGCGTTAAAGTGGGGTCGGGTCCTCTCTGTCACGGGAGGGGGTCTATGGTAATAGCACGGGGGTGGTGGAGGAGACAGCGAGGGGCTGAGGAGGGGGCTTGTCGCCGCGCCCGCGGCTGCTGAGGAGGAAGAAGAAGAGGCGAGGCACCATTTGCTGCTCCCTGCCCCACCAGCCATGGAGAACGCACACACAAAGACTGTGGAGGAAGTTTTGGCTTATTTCGGCGTCAACGAAAGCACCGGGCTCAGCCTCGAGCAAGTCAAGAAGCTGAAGGAGAAATGGGGCTCCAACGGTAGGTGAAACGGCCCCTCGCCTCCCTCGCGGGGATGCTGTCACTGGCAATTCGTCGTCTTCCTCCCCCTGTGCTCCGTTTTCAACCCCTTACTCTTTTTCGCTCATCCTTCTCGAGGCCCTTTTCAAGGCCTAACGTGTGTGTATTTGCAAAGCCGGCATCTCTTACAGGACCCGGAATAGGAGCGAGGGAGAGAAGATGGCTGACTTGAACTCCACCTCGTGGGTTTCTTTCATACCCCAAGCTCACAGGGCTGCTTTGGAAAGGAGGATGTCACCTCCGTTTCCTTTCACCTTAACGGTGGGAAATCTTTTTCCATTCTGAAATGAAGCGCTGTGGGTTGGTTGCTTGGGTTTTTTTGTCCGTCTTGACCTTCATTTTCCCCTGCTTTTCAATGCCTTTCTATACCTTATTTTACATTCCTCTTTCGAGCTGGGGCACAAAATTCAGGCGACAAGATGTTGCTTTCTCAAAATCCTTGCTGCTTGTCTTTTATAGTCCCTCTTGAACTTCCATCCCGTTGTGTAAAAATTAAAAACTATGAGAAGATTATATGGTGGGTTAGTTTTTTTAGCTTTAATGCTGCTTTTATACTTAAATTTCTAAATCTAATTGTGAGGAAATAAGAGAGAGGAGAAACAATAAAATATCCTTAAAATGGAGGAAGGACTTTCAACAAAATTTGGGTTGCGGGCTTGGTTTTGTTTTTTTTTTTTAAGTGAATGTAGAGGAAGACCTTTGTCAGGATCTGAAAAACGTTTTGAGCCTTTGACCCTTTGTGTGCAGTAACAGCAGGAGTCCCACAGCTGGCTGGAGTGATGACTTGGCTGAATTATAACCCTTAGCACATTCCGGCTAACCTGTATGTCTTAAAATCCAAAACTGTTGGGCCCGTTGAGATTCTTTAATGAAAGAGTAACCTCACTGGGGCTTTCAGTGTCAAATCCAACCCAGCTGAGCGTGCAGTTCAGGACCGATGTGTGGTGGATGCTTTATAATGCTCTAATGTGTTTCTTCAATTATTTCTTTTCTTTGACATGTTTCTTGGAAAAAAAAATCTTCCACTGGCAGAGTTACCAGCTGAGGAAGGTAAGCATGTTCATGAAATCTTCTGCTAATTATTGTTGCTAATATTTTTAAGTGCATACTTAAAGTGGCTTTGTTACATATTGCAGGAAAAACCTTGCTTGAGCTTGTGATTGAACAATTTGAAGACTTACTCGTTAGAATTTTGTTACTGGCAGCTTGCATATCTTTTGTAAGTATGAATTATTTTTGTTTCATAGGCTCCTGTATCACAGTGTGACACACATTCCATTGTATAACAATTGCATGTACTAAAGTTAATATTTCCTAAAGGTAGAAGTACAGTATGTGAAGCAAATGGCCATTGCTTTAATTAGTTGCCTTGTGAAGATGTTACTGTATGCTAGAAAACAAAATCTCAGAATATCTTTCATTGCGTGAGTCATAAGTACGTAACTACACTAGACAGGTATTAAAGTGCTGCTCATTCAACCCAGTTTGCTTATTTAAGGTGGGATTTCCCAATGCTTTTGTTGGCTTTGAAAACTAACCTTGAGTAAGCAAGCGTTGAACTGGACATTCTTCTTGCTTTTGAGTTAATCGTTATCAAGCTCAATGTATAATCATTGGAAGACATTTTTGGATGCGGTGCAGACTGTAAATAGAATGTACATGGCGAATATTCCAGTTGCCTTTCCTTCCTGATAATAGCAAGGTGACAGTTGTTGCTTTTGACAGTGACAAGAATGGTGACGGCTGTGATGGCACCATTGTTGACCAAATTTGGTAACTGACCTTTGAATAGTCTAGTCATGGAATGGACATCTTGCTTTGCATACAGAATTAAAAATCAAGAACACTTTTAACTGAATTTTGTTGTTTTTGAAAGCATCTTTAGGCAATCTTTACATAATGCGTGGAGGAGATGCTTGCTGAAAAACTGGAAAAATGAGCAAAGGCCAAGTATAGAGAGAAGATGAGGGCTGTTTGTCTTGGGGAGCTAAGCAACAAACAAAAATGTGCAGTGTATTAAATTGTTTAGGTAGGAGTAAAAGTTTGTTGTAGACTTTGTCCTGGAGTTGTAATTAACTACTTGGAAAGATAATAAAATGCTGCAGCTCTTGGGGGGAGTGGAAATTATGGTGACTCTTCTGCTAAACGCAAGCTAATTAAGATGGGTAGAGGAGAATGTCCTCTGAAGCTGTTCTGTTTAATGGGGGAAGGGTTGCCCTGTGGTGGCTGCTGCAGTATGTGCTGTGCTGCTGATCTTCCACCAAGAGAGGCTGCAGCTCTCCCTGTGCTGATCCCTTTCAGTGGACTTTGGGTTCTGGTGTGCATATACCCAAAAGTCATTGAGCTATGATTGATTGGCAGTAGCATTGATCTTGACCATGGAGACAGATGTGCTTTGCTCACTCTTCTATTACCTGAAAATCAAGTTGGCTATAGAAAATTGAATAAACAGGTTGTTCATTTTCTCCTCCTAGGGGGTGAAAAGGGTGTGCCAGGGTTCATCATTTGTTTTTTCATAGAACCAAGCAAAAAATTGAATTCACCAAACTTGAATCTTTTAATTTCTGAATCGAATTACGGTACCAGATAGAGGTCATAGAACATACACTGCTATGCCTTTGTTGAAAACTTGGTTAGTAACTGAATTCAGTTCCTTTTTTCAGTATGCTTAATTTTTCTATACAATTAAGAGAAGACTGTAGTCTAATGGAGTGTGGGATAGATCTGGGTTCTCTGCTTCTGTGCAGCTAGCATGGTATCTGTATGACCTTGGGATACTGCTCTGCCTTTTCTATCCCCTATTATTACAACTACCCACTATAAATTCATGTTAGTTGCTAAGATTGTCTTTTTGATGAAATGTAAAGAAAAAAAAAATCTAGATATCTTCTAGTTTTGGTGCTTTAAAAGTGCTTTTGTTTGTTTCTGGCTTTTTCCTTGCTCAGAAGGTGATCATCTGTTGTTGTTATTGGGTTTTAACACTTTTTTTTTTGTGAAAGCACATTAGAGACTTTTGTAGTAGCTGTAAAGAACTGTTGAGTATGTTGATAGAAAGACTGTATTGCTGCAAAAATTGGATGTAATTAACATCCTCTCAAATGCTGGTGTCCTTTACCAGCTGCACATCATCAAATAAAGTTGAAAATTCAGGTATGACAGAGTCTGAAGGTATGCAGAACATTGCTTTGTGTCGTGGAAGCTCTTCTAGTGATTGTGGTCATAAATCATATTAGAATCTGACTGCACAGAAACAACAATTTCTAACACCTGGATCTGCTTTAGATGTTTGTGCACAAACATCCTCTCTTATTTACAATACAGACTCTGTGTTCTAAGTGCCTTTTGTGTCCTCTGCTCCCACCACTACCTGTAAAAGAAATCAGACTTAACAGCTGAATCTGTGTCACCCTGGCTGATTGTAGGGGTCATATGCTGTGGGTTTGTTGGCTGTAGATATGATGTCCTACATTCCAAGTCAGAACTGCTGTTACAGATGTGCTTTGTTAGTAAAAGCCTTAAGTATGGCTTTGAAAAGAAACTATATAAATGATTTCTAATGGTAAGTAAGTAGATCTATGTATAGGCTTTGAGCTTATCTCAGTGCTGAATCTGAGAAGCCTGTGTAGAAATGTATCTCTGGAGTGTATCAGCAGCTCAAGAGCCTTCATAGCCTGACTTTATAGGTGCAAGTGAGAGAGTGTTTAATTTTCAATGAACTATGGCTTTTAATTCTTGCTATTCATGTAGCATGTACTCAGATATACTGTATTCCCATAAAGGAATAGCTTTCTTTTCTGAAGCAATGACACTGACAAGTTGTAAGATGTTAACTGTGCATCCGATGGAGAATAATTCTTTGGTAAAGTATATGTGCTTCAAACAGTGATGTATGCTTAACTGTGCAATCTTATCACAGTTACAGTAAATTTTCTTCTACAAGAGGCAGCACAGGCTATAAACTCTGCCCAGAACTTCACTGTTAATACAGCATCCCAAGAGCATTTTCCTCTTTCTCTTTCCAATTATTTTCTTGATTCCTAAACTGTCTTAGAAGTGAATGTTTTGGGAATATTTTCTAGTAGCAGATATCTGTGTTGAGATTAAAACTATCTATCATATTTTATTCCAGAGATTACTATAAGCTGTAAATTAGCATGAGTGTAACCTAATCTATGTTAAAAGGTGAGCAAAGTTACTCTTGAAAAAAGTAACATGCCAATAAAAATGTTGAAGGTTTTGCCCTGAAATCACCCAAAAAGTACTTGTTAAGGACAGTAGCAGTGAGTATGTGGCAGAAGATAAAGACACTAGAATATGACACTGACTTACTTTTAGTTAAACTCAGATGACTCAAGATGCCAGCTGATGAGTAGGGGTGATAAAATTCTGAGAATTGTCACTGCATTTTACTTTGTAGAAATGAAACTTGTGTATCTGTACTAAGTAGTTTGTGTTTTTTGTTCTTAATGCTACAGGAAAATGTTGTGCTTATTTTCAGAAACAGGGAGTAGCATACCTGGGTGCTTACAGTCTGCTAACCCAGTGAAGTTCTTAGTTTTGAACTTGTATGTGGTCAAGATTCATTGGGGTGTTTTATGTTTTCCCTCCTCTCTCCTTGGGTAGCAAATTAAATCTCTAATGAATAATGGAATGAAAATCACGAGGCTTTTCTTCAGTATTTCCTAAAATCAGTATAACAAGGAACACATATCAGGACTACTGAAATAACTGACACTTGCTTAAGTTTAAGCTAATATGTATTGAAAAGAGAAATCATTAAGACAGCTTTCTGAGGAGTAGTTAGTACTCTGCCCAAAATATACTAAATCTGAATTCACAGTATCCTGCAAGAATAATACTCTCTTAAAAAGCAGTCCATAGTTTTACATGATCTGCTTTAATTAGTCTAGGGTTTCTCTTTGTTAGGGTGAAATCTTACTCTCTCAGTTTGCTTCTAAGTTTCTATTGTCAAAATGTAAAATAAACAAAATCTGGATGGGTTGCTGACAACAAATGGTTTGCTTTTCCTCTGTTAGTGGTAAGTGGGTACTGCCTGCTGGGCAACGGAATTCTGTCTTGAAGGTTCTGTTCTCCAATTCTGTTTTGTTGCTTCGCGATAGTTACGAGACAACTTGCCTCTGTAACCTACCTGACAATACAGAGATACTCTCCTTGTAGGAATGTAGAAAGCTGTAAAGATACTTCTGTTTCAGTCATCTTCATCAATAGTTACCTCGTTGCTAGCTGACTTCTGCATTGTACCTCTGCCCTCTTTTTTTCAAATAACCATGAAAAACTAAGGGCTATTTGCCTGTCATTGTGTGTTTTTCAGCTTAGTGTCGTGCAAGTCAATTCCATTAGGCTCTGACTAAAATAGGCTCCTGCAAGCTATAGCTCTAGCAGCCCTGAAGCAAATATGCTGAATGAAAGTTGTCCTTTTAAGCTACTTACGTTGGCTGTTGGTATGAGACTTTTGTGTCTTACTATTAATTTCCTTTATATATTGAGTCTTGCATTTCTCCTGAGTGATGATCTTCTTCTTTTTCCTGCTCTTTCAAGCTTTTTTAACACATGGTAACTTTACTTACTGACCATACTTCCTTGAACGGTACATTGGAGATCAATGACCTGGAAATTAAGCTGTTGTACATGTGAGCCTTAGTGATTAGGGCTGAAATATGGTGGGGCCCTTCTGAATAGTTTTCAGATAAAAGATCTCTCCATTGTAAAACTCTCTAGGGTCTTAAAAGTGTGCTAGTGGAAATGCTTTGCCAAGGACTCTAAATGCCTTGGACAAGAATTGTCTAGTCTACACCAGGCTTCAGTGTATGATCTGTTGTTACTAAACACACCTTATATTCCTTGTTCTGCTTTCTCTTTGTTTTTTATTGTGGTTTTGTTTTCACTTCAGGCTACTATCAAATAATAAACCTGATCTGTTACACAAGCATGTGTTGTGTATCACGGATGTCCTAAAAGAAGTGTTAATATAGCTGTAGTCTGCTATAATAAAGCAAACTACTCAAAACATATTCTGTTATTTCTAAGTCTATATTTACTAAAACATTCTGGAACTAGAGCTTAGATTGTGTGGGAACTTTATGGGAGAGAGATATGTGTTGCTGGCTTGCAGGACCAGCTAGGTAGTTCATTTTAATCTCCTCACAAATTGATAAATTTGCCTAAAGCCAACAATAAAGCTCTCTACTGTCAGGATCTCAAATCTGAGTTCATCTACTCATTTTGAAATAATGGCTTATTGAAAGAAAAGATCCGTTAGAAACTTAAATTCGGTTCTCCTTGATAAGCTTGGATCTTGCTGTCACTGTAGCTGTTGCCCTTCCCTCTTAAAGCTGCTGCTTTCTCAGTGTTATTTTACAACACATGTAGTCTGCAACCTGAAAAAGATTATGGTTTAGCATTGTGTAAAGCAGATGTTTTATTCCAGTTAACCTTGTAGGTGCCTGCTTTAAGAATGTCACAAAATGATTGAATTTACTCGTTTTGGAAGCAAAAATGGGCTCTACAGAATTCCAATAAAGAGAGAAGAAACAGATAGTAAGCAGCTCTTCTGGTGGCAGTGTGTGACCTTGTATGTGCTAAGAAAACTGGAAGCATATCATTACTCTTATCTGTAGCTCCACAAGAGGCAATGGTGCTCTGGTGCAGAGTGAAAACTCTACGTAATACAAGGGGTAATACATGGAGTGAAGACCACAGCGTAGGTCTGTATGACCATTCTGGCAGGTCAAATGCCAGAAGTTGTTACTGGGAATTGGAGATTAGTGGCGTGGGAAGAGAAAAGAAATACCAAGATGTAGAGAGTGTAAGAGATCCTAAGAAAATCTGTTCTTCAGAGGGATTACACGGCCCCTCAAAATGTTGTGTTGCTGGTTGGAACATTTCCATCTTAATCATAACCTGGATCTTAAAAGTTTATTCTTTTGCAATAAAAATTTGTTGTTGCATTGGATTTGCTTGACAGTCTGTTTTCTGCTTGAGGCTTTCATGCTGCTGCTCCTTCCTTTTAACATCCTGGAGTGTTTCACAATTGAGCAATAGCTCTGAGCAGCATGTTGGTGGAATTACAGCACTTGCTTTAGTAACGGTTTGCTCGCTGCAGTCTTTGAGTGATTCAGAGTGCTGTTGTCTGACTACCAGCCCTAATTATCTGAACACGTTGTTCCTATTTACTGTCACTTTCCAGACTTCCTGTTGTTCAACGTGTTGACAAAAACCTCTTCCTCTCTGGTCATGTTAGTTTGACTTTAGTAACTACAGAACTCTACAGAGGCACTGACACAAACCCATTCAAGTCAAATGAATGGCAGGAGCCTAAAACTAGAGTGTAATTTTAAAGCAAATGAATTAAAATAAAAATCTGTGTGGAGCTTTTTGTTCAAGTTGATACGCTTTTTTAAAATCCAGTTTTACATTTTATCAGCTACTTGAAGTGTAACTGCACAATTCACTTAGATGCCTCAGTAAGGCTGCTCTTAAATAAGTAGATGCTTATTTTTAGTATCTCCCTGAAAACTTGTGAAACTACTTCTGAGTGTCTAAGTTACTGGTAAAGAACAATTAGTTTGGTTAAAACTCTGGCTCTCTCAAAGTTCTGATATTCTATGTAGTCAAAGTAATGTGCATCCTCTTTTGGGCAGTAATGACAAATATTTTTTTTTAAACTTTGTACTGCTGTAGCTGTTGTCACAACTTCTGCTTTCATTAGTGAAGCAAAAGTGACAATTAAGTTTCCCAAATAAATATCTTGCTCCTTTAACAGAAGAGCAGCCTTGGAAATGACCTTTGTACTGTTTTAGTAAAGATTCTTTTCCTCCTTTTCCATTGCATATTGCCAACTCATTCACAAGCTACAAAACTATACCTTGGAAGATTGAGAGACTTCCAGAACTGCTCAAGTCTAAACAGTTAAACCTCAGACTGAAATTTACCTGGTCTTCCGTTTGCAAAGTGTCTTGTGTAAAGCAGTAATTTTAAAATCATTCTTTCTCTCTTCCAGGTCCTGGCCTGGTTTGAAGAAGGTGAAGAAACTATCACAGCATTTGTAGAGCCTTTTGTAATCTTACTTATATTAGTAGCCAATGCAATTGTAGGAGTGTGGCAGGTATGCAATTATTTTTACAACATCAAATCTCAAATGTTTTGGGTTGTGTGTTTGTGTGTGGGGTGGGTTTGGTTGGTTTTTTGTTTTGTTTAAGAGGAAGGACTGTGCAGTGTAAAGTGCTTCATTCAATGCAAGTAAAACACGTTGCTAACTTTAGATTCTTGTGAGTCAACATACCATAAAACTCCTGGACAGAAAGTGTTGGCTTAAAGGTGAAACGAAAGCTTCAGAAGTATTGCCAAAGAAACAAAGTGCCCATCAGTGTTTGGCCACACACTGGTAAGCACGTGAACTAGACAGTGCAGAATGAGGGCCTGAATTCAGGGAATAGGTCAAATACTACATAGCTAAGAAACAGTCACTTGGATCAGCTTGACAGAAAGGGATTTGTCCGACTAAAGAACAAAAGATGGAACACTTGTAATCTAGTTCCTTTTCTGCTTCCTCTTGAGTCAAATGCTGTGTTTTAGAACCTATGTTAATACACTCAATTCTATTCAGTTACTACAATACCTATTAAGTGTACATCTAAAGACTCCTGCCTGTCAAAAAGCAGAGGTTTCTTCTGATTATATCTAAATACCATGACAATTTTCCCATATTGTCAGCTGTGTGATGCAATAGATGGCTTTTTATAAATCCTATCAGGGTAACATTGTAATGCTTCTTGATGCTGAAACAAAATTACTCATATCACTTTTGCATGCTAGTTTGATAATTTCAGACAGGGCATTGCTTTGTTAATTTTTTTTTCCCTAGGATTTTAGGGTAACTTAATATTTTTATAAATTTGAGGGGAGTTGTGGAGTGGGTTGGTTTGTTGTGGGTTGATTTGCTGTGGTTTTATGTTCAGTTGTTTTTTTTTTATTAAGGGATGATGTTGGGTTGACATATTTAGTATGCTAAGACAGCAAGTAAATTTCATGCTTTAGAAAAGACAAGTGAATCTGTCCAATATAACAACAAAACTTAGAGGAAGAGCCTTGTTAACAGGTTAAAACAGGTTAGAGAGGAGCCTACACCCTGAAAACCACCAGAGGTGACATTTAATGGAATTTCTGCCCATTCCTGCTCTCTGCTTCATATTAGCATAAGTAAGCTAACTGAAGTCTAACCCTCAAAACTCAGTTTTTAGCAGTACCCAGCTTGCACAAATGCTAGAGCTTGTATGGAGGGAAGAGGGAATGTCAATCACAGGATGACAGCACTGCCTTCTTAAGTGTTATCTTTTATTTAAATCTTCATAAATCAGTTGTGCATGAATCAATCTTTAATTTGAAACTTTGACTTAAAATTTTGCATATAGTAATTCTAATCATTAAATGTAAGGTAAAGCTGTATAGTTTGATTATCTTCTGTCATTGAGTACAAAATACTCATATATAGAGCTTGGTGCAGTGAACTTTTAGTTGTGAAATAGGATAGCTGTATGGATGAAGTGACTCATTCTCGTCTCTTAATGGGCATGGAAAATAAGTCACAGCAGGTAGTCTCCACCCATAAATGTATCTGTTTCTACAGGTACTAGATTTGAGCAACTGAGTTACTGTCTTAGCTCAGCTCTCCTCAAGCTTTCCTGTCACATGTGTTTTTCCATAAGTACCATCTGCTAGTACTTCAGTGGTTGGCAAGATAGTCTGACTAGCATAACTTCAAGCAAACTGGGAACAAAAAGATGCAGTCTAACACTAAGCTGGCTGTCCTAGCTGAATCATCTTTAATTCTTCCTTCTTCTCTTGGAAGGCAAAATTCTGTTTAGCATATATGTATGAAAGAAATAAAAGTTTTTGCCTAATGTTAACACTTAATTGGCCCAGAGAGGGACAATATTAGCATTATTGTGCTGAGGAGCAGAATTAACTTACCTGGTGGAATACAAGTCTAGTATTAATTAATAGCTTTCTGGGTCTGTGCCGATATATCTGCTGTGCCAGGTAAATACTAGTCCTTCAATGTGGTTTTGGTTATGCTGTTTTTACACCTGCATTGTTATGTGACAGTACCTCAGCCTTTCAGTTTCTGAAGTTTAGACTTGTTCTTTGATATATGCAGGAGAAACTTTTTTACTATCTGGAAAGGGTGGTATATATTTGAAGGGCAGACATTCTCAAAACTCTGTGCACCCTTAGCATTATCTGTAATCAGCAAGACTGTATGACATTTGTACTTGTCAATAGGCAGGAAAATGGAAAATAAGTTACTTTTCCAAGAAGTAGGCAAGGAACACTGGTAAGCTGTTGGTTTCTTATGTGGTCCTTTATCTAGGTGGCATCACAGTATTGGTGCCAATCTCTGGTAGTGCTTAGCTGAGAGAACTGCACTTGAGATAGGAAAGCCATTGTGTTAGGTTAGCAGAAATAAAAGGGTTGACACGTGGCGATTCATCAAAGCTTAATCTGCTAAAAGACTCTATGGAAGTTTCTATTTTATATGTTTTAATTTCACATTAGTGTGACTTTATTTAGAATGAAACAAAGTTGGTAATATGGTGTTTTGAGCTTTGTCTTCACTTAATCAGAAATCAAAGTTCAAGTAAAATTCAGTCCCCTTCAATCTGAGTTGTAAGTAGCTCCAGCTGGTAAGGTACAGGTGAGGCAAGTCTACACCATGAGTGAATTCTGCTTAGTGTTTGTGCCAGAAGGCATCTGTATGTTATATAGAACACTTTGCGTGGCTCCCCCATAACGAGAGACAGTGAGATATTCTTGATGGAAAGTGATGCAGGGTTTAAACAAACAAGTTCTAGGTTCTGAATTACCACTAATACCTTAATGACATTGTCATGATTTGCAGTCAGCAACCTCATAAGGGATGAGGCTATGTTGAGCTAAGTCAGTAGTATTCATGTAGATAATGCATTGAAAAGTCAGATCTGACAATTTGTTTTTCCTTGAACTTTAAAAATTGTGTATTTTTGTTGTTTTTTTAGGAAAGAAATGCTGAAAATGCTATTGAAGCTCTTAAAGAATACGAGCCGGAAATGGGCAAAGTGTATCGACAAGACCGGAAGAGTGTACAGAGGATTAAAGCAAGAGACATTGTCCCGGGTGACATTGTAGAAGTGGCAGGTAAGGCTCAATTATGTAGTACATACATGTATTGTAAAATTATTGTGGGGACCTTGTCTTAATCATTTAAGACCCTGGGGGGAGTTTTCAAAGACTTAAGTATATGCTTTACTTGCAAGTAGTCTTGCTTCTTTTCATCTGTAATTACTTCAAATGTGCATTTGCACTGAGGGGATTGTTTTTCAAATTGCCAGTTAGTTTAATTGGTAGGTGTAAATGCAAAGTGTCTTAATTGGAGTTACAGGTCTTAATACTTGTCACAACTCTAAACTTTTGTTTTCTGAACTGGGTTCAGAGTGTCTAATAATCTATCTGGTTTTGATCACAAAACACTGTTTTCTTTAATTTGAAATGTGTTCAGGTTCCTTAGGTTCTGTAAGGCAGAAATTTATATATCGTTGTTTTTTAGTCATGCTCTGTCCTTTATTTAAGGAAAGATAATTTCTTCTAAAGGCTTTTTCCATCTCTTAACACATGGAGTATCAGTGCCTTCCAACTTCACACAAATGTCTTCCTTTCTACTCTCAGCTAGTATGACTACCATGTGATGACATTGTTTTCTCATCTTTCATCATTCTTCATTGCTGCTTTTGCCTATTGCTCTGTAGGAGACCGCAAATAGATAACTGCAAGCATCTGAAGTACTGGTCTTTAAAGATTGGACTTCTGCCTCAAGCTTTCTAATATTGTGGGTTTTCCTTAAAAGGTGTATCTTTATTTGGAAGGAGTGCAAAATTATAGAAGTGTCATATGAATCTAGCTAAAACTTCCATTTTGGTAATAATGTCATACCAATAACTTTTTCTCCAAACTGGACTTGTCAGTGACTTAAATGTTTCTTATTCCTTCCCAGATAAAGCTAGGTGGTTCTCATTGTGTGTCAGGAGTGATAACGTACTTGTAGGTCATTATCAACTGTTAACTATGTGACTATTCCTTTGGGAGCAATTTAGGGTGTACATCAAACTTTCTGTAAGTGTCATTTTGCTTTTAGAGGTGGTAGCGGTCTCAGGAGGAGATAAATATATACCCTTAAACTTGACTATCCTATTTTAATTAGCAGGCAGAGAGAATACGCACTCAAAATGAAGTTGCTGTTGGCTGTCTGCCCAGCTTTCGTTCCTTGAGAAACTTTACTGTTTGCTTGAGCCCCGTTTTGGGCCCATTTTGTGCATAGGATGATTCAGCTACAACAGCCCTAGCTGGGGTAACTCAGAGCGTGAAACTCCTGAAAGCTGAAGCTAGTGACGTCTTAGCATCTGTTGGTGAAGAACAAGTACAAATATGAAGTGCTGAGAAGTGAAATAAAGGGGGAATTATAATACCTTGTCACTTACCTTGCTGTTTTGACTGTCTATTACTGACTGTACAATTGAATCCCTGGCTTGTGCAATTAGATTTTTGTTCTGGCAGCTGATGTTTTCTGTGTCCTTTTGAGGCAAACAGAACTGTATAAATTACAGATTCTGCAGTGCATGTCTACTCCAAATCTTTTTCCTGTTTTTTTAAATGTCAGCAATAGAATGGTAGTTTTGGAAGCAGTTTATGTTGTGGGAATACCTTGTGGTTGTGTGTTTTGGTACTTCAAAGCAGTATTGGTGGTATTGCAAGTAGATGACTGTGTATTTGTACTGTTTTGGGATGTCTTACTGAGGAAAAATGCTGGATTTTGGTGGTTTGCCAGGTGTGTAGAGCACAGAAAATTTTCTGTTTGATTCTTTGAGATTTCAGAAGTAGCAGAGGTAGAATTTTCATCTTAAGGGAAGACAAAGCTAAATTTGCATGTGAAAAACCCTGGGGTGTGCAAGAGCTTTCACTCCTTGCTGTATATTGTCAGTATCAATAAAATCAATTACTTGGGTCATATCTTTAAAAGGTCTGTGTTCAAAGGAGAGAAAGGAATTGGAGAATTTTGTCTTGAACAAACATAATACTCTATTTTTTTCATAGAGTTACTGTCGAATTATTTTAAAATCTTCACGTAGAACAGTGCATGTGTTGAACTGATCCTAATTTTTAAAGACATGCTTAAACTAGTATGTTCATGTAGAGAACCAAAAATTGTCCAACTTCTGTAACTCCCCTTTAAAATGGGTGATTAAGCTTGTTGACTGACTGTAGAAGCTCATGCTCATTGAAATACTCAAACTGGCATGTGAAACAGTCCCAAACTAGTCTTTAGTCTTAAGCACTCATCATGATTTTATTTAATTAGCGAGTAGAATAAACTGCAGCTTCAAGTGAAGGTGACTTAAGTGTAAATCATGTGGATGTTTAATACAGAACTAAGTGTTTCAGTGAATTGTGAACTCTGATACTGAAACAAATTTGAACTTTTGGATAGACGGTGATGAAGTTTTAATTCTAATCAAACTGGTAAAAGCCACTGAGGCAGCAGAGAAGAGCAATACACCCTGTACCAGTGTTAGTGTCAAGAGCTAGAGGTGAGAGAGACTGTGTGCATGCCCTTGCCTCCAGCGTAAGAGTACTGCGATGGCCTTTGACATGGTGTTTGCAAAAAGATGGCCATGTAGGGAAGTGACAGAGCACTTCATACTAGGATACTTATCTGGATATGGAATTCTGGGCAAAGTGCCAATGACATTTGTGTGTCCAGGCAAATAACTTTGAACCAAGTGGCATAAATAGCCAGGTGATGGGTTTCTCCCCTATGCCGATACCTAATTTTGAACAACTTCCTACAGGCCTTCCATTATGATATAGCTGTATATAACAAAGCTGTTACAGCGTGAAACTGAAGTAGCTATATGTGAATCTGACACAGAGAACTCTTTGTGGTAGGAATGTGTGGATTGGTATTGCAGTTTGGGGGAAGTAGGGGAATATGCTTGTCTTGCAAGGGTTCCCTGAGAATAATTAGCATTGAACCATTTCCAAAATAATTCTCTACTTTCAGTAGTTTTGAACCTTTTAAAAATAATCTGTGTGGCTTAGCCTAACCCAAAGACATTGCAGTATGGTTTATGCTACTAGTTTTTATTTGAGCTCTATAGGCTATTTGCAGATCTTTACTGTTTGTTATAAAAACTGTTTGGTCTACTTCATCTAAAATTTCCTGAAAGGTGGGTTCTTTAATTGATCTGTCAGCAGAGGAAATAGATGCTGGTTTATTTCACTTGCAGTAATAGGGAGAAAGAGCAGGTCTGCGTTGTCACATTGCAGTTAATATGGAATAACCTGAATTAGACTATTCCTGAAGTGATAGATAACCTGTCTGACGTGGCTTCTGGGAATCAGCGTGCATAGAGATACTGCACAACTCTTGATGAGCAATTACTGGTCCTTATGTCTAGTAGCTACAAATTCAAAATCAAAAACTATGCTAAAATTTTGCAGGTGTGTTAACAGGTACTAAGTCCATGTTTGCTGAGCAGCTGTGCAGAAAGGAATTCCTTAACTGTATATGTTAGGAAGACTTTCTTCCGTGTCCATTTAAACAGAGATGGTGAAAAAGATACTTCACAATTAACAGGAGCTCTTTGGGATGAAGTTGGGGTGACAGGTTTGGGATGTCTGCTTTAAACGTGTTTGCAGACCTCTGGTGGGCATAGTTCTCGGAAGTGTCGTGTATGAGGGTTACTAAGCTACACTGTTTGTTTAGAATTGATGAACTGAAAAAAATCCAGATGCTGTCCTCAAATGGCTTTTTAGTTGGCCTGTCTTAAAATGGATTATCATGTGCTATAAAAGCTTAGGTTTACAGGAGGATGCACTCTAAATTTGTAACTAGTGGCTATCATAATAGATTCAAGGTGCCCTTTGTTTTAGATGAGTTTTTGTTTGCCTTGCTTAAAGTGACACTTTAAAGAGAAACTTAAAACCAGAGCTCTTAGTTCTTAGAAGTTTTGTACAAAGTCCAGTCTGACAAATTGGGATAAACTAATTGCAAATAACTTATTTTTAATGAAGCACGTTTGGGAACAGAAATGAACTTTGTTCACTTCTGTGTTATTTTTCAGTCTCAAATATTCTGTTTTAGATGCAGCTTATCTGGGTTCTTGTAATTTATTAAATGAATGTTCATTAGTTGCAATCTGTAAGTGACCAAACTGCAGTCACAGTAGTTCCTCTTTTCCCTGGAGTGCTGAATGATGTTTCTTGTCACCCGTTATTATATCTGTAAGTACTTAGCTTAAATACACACAGAGGTCCCAGAAGCTGTTGCTTACTAAATTAGTGCGTACTGCAGAAGACGTGGTTTTAAGTTTATACTTGACATAAAATAGGCAAGAACTGCATTCTGAGACTTCTAATTCTAGAGCACCTTCAGACTTCTCTTGAACTACAGGTAACTTTAAGGAAAGATAAATTTTGGAGGTGAAGAAGATTGGGAAGGAATATTCTTAAAGGTGAATTACATCAAACTCCAGTGTGGTTATGGAGAGCTACAAGGTCTCCATAATCAACAGACATGATGTTGCAGATCTTGCTGCTGGCTGTGTTACTTTTCTAATAACCGATTTTTGGACGCAGTGCTAGAAATGCAGGTTGTTTTGGTTTTTGTTTGGGTTTTTTTAAGTATTGAGATTAGAAAAAAGAACAATGAGAAGAACAGAGGGCAGATCACTGGGCTTTGTTTTTAAAGGTTTTTCCTCTTTCCATAAAGCACTGCTTTTGAAAGAGTATGGAAGCAAGATCAATTGTTAAGAAATACACACACAAGCAGTGCATAAATCTGTGAGCTTCAGTGAGTGTTATGTCACATCAGAGGCAGCTTTGAGATAACCATAGGCAGGCCAAACTCCATTCCATACTCCACTGAAGTCTGGGGTTATGTGAGGTTCAAGTCAGGGCACAGCCTAAACTTGTATGGCTTTCAATATGCTTTAGAAAACTTAAGAAAGAGGGCTTTATTTTTTTTTCTAGTTTTTGTGGCATTTTCCTCCATAGTTGCCAAACTGTTAAGTAAAAATAGTGAAAGTAATTCTGTTTTAATTGTTTGAATTCAGAACATATCTGATGTTCTATACTTTGATTAGAACTGATACTGCAGCAGAGTTTTATTAAAAGCACAAATAGTACTGAACAAAGTGCTTGAACATCAAGATAATGTTCTGTTAATATCATAGCACCCTGGCAAAGGAAGCATTTTCAAAGCTAAAGAAAACTTAAACTTGGAGCTATGCTGCACTTCCAGAATTTTTACTGTTTGTTTTTGTGTTAAATGCAGGCTAACTGGAAATCAGCTTTGACATGGAGATACCATTGTTCTTTGCCTGATCAGTAGTTGAAGCTTAACTTACCAATTTGTTCTTTCTGCTGTTATATATTTTCATAGTCTCATTATGAGAGTTTTCCATTTAAAAGACAGTGATAGAAATAGATTAGAAATAAATGCAAACTTACAAGCAGGGTACTAGTGCCTGTCCACTGGCACATCTTATGTTCTGGTGCCTTCTTCAGAGGAATAACACTTAGATGTTTTTACAGAATGAGAAATAAAGCAGAAAGTGAAAAATACATAATAAATTAAAATCTTGTGTATTGTTCAGTACAGTATATAGATTTTGCTCAATAGAACCTGCAGTTCTGATCTTAAAATACTTTGCTCCCAGAAAGCTAAATTCTTTGTGTCTCTTTGATTTTTATTGATTAGAATGCAGTATAAGTGGGGGTTTTGAGGGTTTTGGTTTTTTTAACCATTCGTAGGATTATCATACTTCTCTATGCACTGCACAGTCAGCTCCTTGGATATTTTCTGTCTTTACAGAATGCAGAATGGCTTATGATAGATAAAGAGGGCTGTTTCATAAACCTTGTCCAGAAATGAGTGTTCAAATGTATTGTTTTGTCACCTCAACAGTGAATGTTACTAGTACGGTTAAAACTGAGCAGACTAACACTATTATAATCTTTGTGTTGGAAAATTAATATCTTAGTGGTTTGGAGTGGAAATTCAGGCTGAAAAAATGTTTCATAGTCACTTATGGCCTTTTGTCAAAGTGTAGGTGGACTCAATCTTCCTGGTTAGTAGAGCTGCTGGGTTTTTGGTAGTATTTTATTATACCCTGTTCAGGAAGTGTTAAATACTTAATACCTGTTACTACGGAAGAAAGATGAAGTTTCTGATGATCTCAGGAAATCAAGTACAATAGGAAGACTAGATTGTATGCGTGCAAGAGGGGAAGAGGAGCTAAACTGAGCTCGCGTTAAGGAAGTTTAATATAAAACCCAATTGTGTTGCAACAGCTATAATTCTAAATAGAGGCAGGCCATGCTGTTCTCATGTTTTAACTATTACTCTTCCTCAGCAAAAAAAAAAAAAATCCACTCAGTTCTGCTTGATTAAAGGACGTAACATCCAATCTTTATTATTTTAAGATTACTCATTTTAATTTGTAAACTTTAGGGTGATACCCATACTTTATGTAAGAAGTTTCAGTTGCCTTTATTAGTAAACAGTCACATAGTGGTGCGTGCTCAAATTAGAGTAAGAAACTTATTTTGGGGGGCAAGAGAGTGGACTTGGAAATAACTGACTCTTAGAGACCAAGATTGCATTAGGAAAAGTGGTTTGAGTAGCTGTACCCTAGTACATATATTGTGGCAAAAGAATTAATACCTATTCCTTATCCCATTTCATGGTAAAAACTCATACATAGTGCATTTTGAATTTGAGATATTTTAATAGTGGTGTGGTCAGTTTATATCTGCTGAATTCAGTAGTATTTCTGCCCTAGCTTGTTGAAATTAGAACATCCTAATAAAGCAGGAGAAAACCATAGAGTCTTAATCAAAATAGCATGGAATTTGTCAACAATGAACTTTAATCTGTGAAAGATACTTGAGGGGAAATGACAGTTTTATACATTGAGGGTTTTTTGTCCTCTCGATGTTTTCAGAAGTTGTTTTGGGGATGTTTTTATTCAGGATATAGAACTGTTTGTGTTCTAAGTTGTTCAGACATATGTTGAAATGGTATCTCATTTCTTCAGAACTTGCCTAAAAAGAAACTACAAAGTCTGACAACAGTGGCTGAATAGTTTAGAGTGATACTGATAAATCTTGATTGCAAAAGTCCAGTTCCATCCCCAGCCTAGTGATAGCTGATATAGGTCACTAGCTTTGGTTAATGATAAACACAAATAAGATAGTGTTAAGGTTATGTGTTGTATAGCAACAATCACTCTTAACTTGCACAGGAAAAAATACTTCAATTTACTGTGATCACTTAGATGGGCTTTTTTGCTAACAGATTGCTTTCTTTGCCAAGAAGACAAACTGTTCTTGTAACATGTACATTAACATAAAAAGGAAGCCAAACTTAGCAACTTTTCATAATGTACTTGTCTGTAAACCTCTTAACAAGTCTTCAGTTGTGGGAGGAATCAGAGGCAGTTAACAGAGCTGGTATCAGTGTTCAAAGTACGCACTTGGAGTAGTAGTTTTGTTTTAAGGATGTTCAGATACCATAGTATCTGGCTTGGGGTGAGGATAAAGTTAATACTGCTTCCTGAGCCTGCCATAACCAATAATTTTATTTAGAACACCTAGAATATCATTTGAGACTTGAAAGAGAAGTACAGTCCTGTTGTAGTCTAGAGTTCTTTGTTCATTCACAAAACCAGCTAAAAATATAGAGCCTGAAATCCACATGGCTTTAATAGTTTATTTTCCCTCCAGCTTCATTGCTTGTGCCCCATCACTTCTGCTTGGGGCTGCTTAAACCACAGGCTGATGCAACCTGTAACACACTAATAGTGCATTCTGGTTGTACAGGTCTCCCAGTCAGTGCCTCAAACCATACTCTAACAGAATTCTGAACTTAAATGATTTATATAATTGCTATTGTGGAAACTGTTAAAGTAAAAGGAGTATCAGTTCAGTATTAAAATTCTAAAATTTTAGTGTTCTGGGCATGAATGTGTTCTGTGAACAAAGCTGTAATGATTTGAACCAGATTGTACTCTCTCACTCTTTCAAGAAGCAGTCAGTTTTATAGTTAGAAAGGCAGTTATAATGAGTAGCTAAGTATTTGGCTAAACTATTCTTTACGAACACGTATCTTGGCAGTTTTGAAAGCAGATCATTTGATTTCTTCAGAGCTGTTGGAGAAAGGAAGTGACTATTCGGAGTTTAAAAACTTCGGTTAAAATAATGGATGAAAACACTTCTGCAGCTGAACTTATTATTACATTTTCCACATGTAAAACTGTGCGATTATGACCATTAAGACTGTAGCAGCTCTGTACTGAGCAACACGAATACATGTCCACCTTATTTCTGTTGTCTTTCAAGTCTGGGCCTACTGTTGGTGTGTGGACTGAAATGTAATTAAAACCCCTCCAAAAACCAATAAACTCCCCCCAATTTCTTCACTATGTTGAAGTATATGCAAAAAGCCACCTTAACGTGAATGAGATCTGCCCTAGACTGCTCACTACAAATTTCCTGTGGGGGTCCTATCTATCATGAGATGATTTCCTATCTATATTCCGTTCCAGTTATGCTCATAAAAGTATATTCAAGACTATAAATGACTTGGTGTCATGGCTGTTATTTTGCAAAGAGCTGCTTAAAATAGTTCTGTAACTGACCCTGATGTACAGCTTTCCTGCCTGTTGGAAATGCCTTGAATATTTCACTAGAGCCTTCTCCAAGAGAGATGGCTAGTGAATAATGTCTTGTCTTAAATTGCTGAGATAAACTTAGAAAGCTGCAGTATCATAATAAATTTAACAGTTCAATCCCAGTGATTTGGGCAATTGATAATGAGAGTAGTAGTTTTCATGGAAGTACGAATGCTCAGATAGCAAAAGTCTATTAAGCAGGGCTCTCTCCTAGTACCTTAGGTCTTTTGAATATCCTGTTGGAGTTTGAACAGTTTAGCTGTTAAGAAGTAGGTTGGAAAATCACTTGTAAACACTGCTGTATGTTCTGTCCAGCTACCTCAGTGGTTTAAGATTTTTTTTTTTTTTTTATTTCAGGGGTTTTTTTGTTTAACAGCTTCTCTTTTGTGTTGTGGAGTGAAGTCTTTGACAGTGGTGTCAAACGTGATGGTGTAGTGCAGTTGTCTGTAGCTTCCCAGCTGCTTGAAGTACTTTGAAAACATCTATGCAGATGAACAGGCGTTACACCACATTGCACTGAGGTATTAGCCTGTTGCTCAGTGGTAGCTGAAAACCAGCTACTACTACATGCCTGCATAGAACCGTCCTTGTGACATCAGGAGACCATATTGAATAATTCTGCCATTTCTGGCCTAGGTCACTGTTTGTCTAATGCTATTTTCTCTTGATGCTCAAGGGCATTATGGCTTAAATTAGTTTTCACATTCTATAAGGATACAAAAAGGGAATTTGTGGCTATTTACTGAAAGGCTTCATATATGCATGCTTACAAAAACACAGCTAGGTCTACAAGCAAAACTTCTCAATCTTTTAATGATTTTAGTGGCTGGGATTTCTTTGACCTTACAAAAAAATCACGTGATGCAAGTTTACTTAACATTTGAAGTAGCACTTTATTGTCCTCTTCAGCATTTTCCTCCATGGTTTTCCTGTGTGAGTAGTTCTGTTTTAAGGCTGGGACACCACTCTGGAATTTCTTGTGGTATTATTTACTAATGTGCTTTATTGCTGTTAGTTGCATAAGCAGTTCCTGCAGGAATTGCAGCTTGTTTTAATTTTACTGCAGGGACAGAGAGTCCATCTACTGAGAAGATAAGCTCTTTCTAGCTGGCTATTTTCCCTTGGTTGTTTCTTTGCACTATTTTATAATAAAAAGGAAGCTGTCACTTGAGTACTTGCAGTGCTAAATTGTGTTAAGAGTGCTTGATTATCTGCATTCAATGTGCAGAATGTAGAACCCCCATGAGTCAGAAATGTGACTCATTAATACGCCTTACCAAGTTAATTTGCATGCAACTATTTATATGCAGAAGTCACAAAATGGTGGGGCTTTAGTTCTTTTCTTAAAGTAGGAAGATGAAAGAATTAATTATGAGATGATAGAGGTTCTGGAGCTAAATTGGCCATGTAGCTTTGTCCACTTCATTACTTTCTGCCACCTTTAGTATGCTGTAAACTTGTACTATCTGCTGCTTTGGTGTCTCAAAACATTTGATAGCGGAGGTGTCTTTGATTTATTTGTGGGTTGGTTTACTGGTTTGTTGGTTTGTTGGATTTTTTTTTCTCCACTGTTGTCGTCTTCAAGGTAGAAATACGTATGAGAAGATACACATAGCATAGAGTTCTGTGAAAATCGTAAGTGGGATATAGATTGTGCTATGTTTTATAAAGTGATGTTACTGAAAAATAAAGCTAGTGTATTACCTGCAGTTTACTTCCAACTCTGAAACATCTGGCAGTATTCAAAGTACAACATCAAAAGAGCAGATTTGCAGAAGCATGTTATTATCATAATTGGTGCCAAAGGAAAGGAAAGTACAACTTCTTTTTGTTTCCTCAATAAATAAATCTGGGTAACATACTGATCATTGGAGAGCCCAAGAGTGACTTTGGGCATAGAGAAAACCAGAAGGCTTCCTAGGACAGGAAACTTGATTCACCTTAGCTACAGGCTTTGCTTGTTTATAAATATGCATTCTGAAATGGATATCTTTCTCTTGAGAATGTTTTCCCTTTGCCATCAAGTGGTAATCATGTGATTAGAAAAACAATCCAGTGATTTACAACTTCTTTGTTTGAGGTTAGGTAGGAGTAGAGATCTTGAAAGCAAATCTAAATTGCCCAAGTGTATTGGATACTCAGAAAATGGGAGTATTGCAAACCACAGGAACACTAATCTGTTAGGGATCGTAGTCATCTGAACAGTGACTGGAAAATCGTTTTCTGGATAATACAGACTAGTTAGAAATCTCTCAAATAACTAAATTCTAACTTTGTCTTGTTCATTTCTTTGTAGTTGGAGACAAGGTTCCTGCTGATATAAGAATTACTTCTATCAAGTCTACAACTCTGAGAGTAGACCAATCAATTCTCACAGGTATCATTTCTGTGAATTTTGGACAACTATGTACATGACTGAAAGTGCCTATTCACAATTTGCTTAATCTGTTACAAACAAGCCTATAGCTACTCAAGCACTACATTGCATTCCAGTGCAGCACGTTTCTGATCCAGTAACAACTTTCAGAATGGCTGAATGTGTTGTTTCATTATTGGCTTTACATGTTTACTTTAGCAGGATGAACGTGAGTACTGAGATTTGGAATGCTTTTTTTTAGTCCTTTTTTTTTTTCTTCTTCCCTTTCCCTTCCCCCCTGCCTCCGTGAGAGATACACTAGTAACTTGTAGGAAATTTTTTTTCTTAAATTTCTAGGTTTGAACATGTTGACACTGCTCAAATATGAAAGTATGGAAATCTTACTAATATCTTTTGTAGCAATTAGCTATTTTCTCTCAGAAGAGAGATTAACTTTAGAAACACAGGCAGCTTTTAAACTGCTGTTACTAAAGACTTTCTGTACACTAAAGCCTTATTTGCTGAAATTCTGTGCACACACATTCATGTGTTTTCTGGTACTGGCTCTCAAGTACAGGAGCTATATTTAGAGCCCTTTTCAGATTTGTTGAAAACAAAACAAAGTAGCAGTACTTCTGAATATAGGAAAGAAGCTAGGAATCAAGCATTCTGTAGCAGTTTCAGCTGGAACATGAAGATCTGTCTGCCTGTTTTTGTAGCATAAATTAATGTTAACTAGCCCCTGAATTTTAAAACTGTAAAGTGTTGATAAGAAACCTATTTTTTGATCCTTAAATCTGTCTTGAAACAAGCCCAAATTCTTCTCAGTACATATCCTGGGTAGCACAGAACTGATCAAGCTTACTTAGGCTGAGCATGAGAAAATGTAGGCACTCCATGTTTATCAAGATACCAAAACTAAGCAGAAGAGATCCACTGGAAGCCTGTATAAAGGCTTCTGTTTTCAGCTGTTTTAAGTTGATGCTTGAGTCTCCTAACTACAAAGTAAGATAAAAGCTTAAGATGCTACTTAAAGTTTTTAAAAAGTAGGAAGCTTTGGCTTTGACCTTAGTGTCGTACGTTTTTTGTTTAAGAGCACAACAGACTGAGATTATATCACTTTATTCTTTCTAAGGAAAAGGGCACTCACACTCTTGCTAAATTGGAGATGAATACAGAAAGGTCGTATTTAAAGATGTGCGGGAAAAGATAACAGCATACATGTATCCGTATTAGGTGTTAAGGATTCAGGATACACAAGAATTCCCCCAAAACCTTCAACCCAACCAAACCCACCAAAACCCTTTTCTCCCATCCCCCATTGTCTCCCATTAGGCCCACGCAGGCCAGATTCACTGCAGCCTTGAAAACAGCAGCCCACAGGGTATGTTTACATAGTTACCCAGATAAGGATCCCTCTGAAGAGTTGAAAGGAGAAGGGAAAAAAAGAGAGCGAATTGACTTTGCTGCTTTCTTTTAAAGTATTTGCAGGATTATGGGATTGAATAACATAATTACAATATCCGGGGGTACCTAGTTCATCCCCTGGGACAGATCTTGATTTCTTTAATTCTTTGAGGAAATCTGGGATAACCTGGAACCTGTCAAACCACCACACAAAGAACTGTGCACATGGCTTCAGTCACTGATTTACCACTTTGTGAAATCTGATGTAGTAGTTGACATTTATTTTCATAGAAAAGAAACCTTCCTGTACCTGTGTGAAGTGTATAGAAATGGGTATATTTAAGTTTTTTATGAGAAACTTCTTTGAAGGCATCCAACTAAAGAAGTTAACAGTTGGCTGTATGGCACTTTTTTAAGCTCTGCCAGGATAACTTTGATTATGCCATCACAGATCTATAAGTGTGGTAGGATCTAATGATTTAAATGAGAACATACATCTTAGAGTGCATGGAGAACAGAAACGCTCGTTACTGCACAAGAAACACACGAAATACCTAGTTCATGCAGTAGATCTTGCTGCATTAAAAGGCAGAGTGCAGTACCAGCCACTTACATGACCACTTTCCATCTTCTTTAAAACGTGGTGTATGCACCATTAATTTTCTAACTATAGATAATGTTTATGTAATTCCCATTTTTATTAAAAGCCAGCTGTTCACCAGTTTTGGTCAGCTGAAATACTTCCTGTTTCATGTAACCAATTAAATAATATAATCTGAAGAAAGAAGGTAAATATCTTAAAAAATTTTAGGATTGAGAATTACAACTTTATGATTTCCTCCAGGAGTGAAGATCATGCATGTATAACCTCTTCTTAATCCTATTATCTTTATTTTAGGTGAATCTGTGTCTGTAATTAAGCACACTGACCCTGTGCCTGATCCTCGTGCTGTAAACCAAGACAAGAAGAACATGCTTTTTTCTGTAAGTTATGTGTTCTGAAGTGTTCAAAACTTATCTAAGATAATACTGATGTTGATAAATATGCAGAACTTCACGTCTTCACCTAAAAGCTGTGTTCTCTATATGCATCTGTGTATATGTTGCACCATCCAAATGAATTAAATATTAGAAGTAACTTCTAATAAAAGCTGTCCCCAGGGAAGGTGCTTGTTGAAACCAGTTTTTGAGGAAATTGATTTTTGTCCTTCACAAGAAAGTCTTGAAGGCTGGAGCTCACACACTTTTAAAGGGCTGCTTCTAATAGCTCTTAAGAATGATGAGAATGCCCACACAAATTGTGGTATTGTGTCAAGGGAGCCCAACAGAACACTTTTTTTTTTTCTAGTAAATAACATTAAATCTGGCAAAATACCATCCTAATTAAAAAAAAAAAAAGGAAAAAGTCACTTAAGATTCCAGTTGGAATGTACACTATGGGTTTGACTATGCTTATTATAATAGGTCATTATGGATTCATTTTGAGCCCATTCTCTAAGCAAAAATTCTACACTGATGTATTCTCTTACAGATACTGTGGTAAAGTCGTTCTATTCCTTTTCACCTTTTTCCGTATCCTACCTGAAACACAGCCTGGATTTGACTTTGTTTATAGCAAAATCACTTTATATAAAAATCTATCACCAAAACCTGCTTATAGATGGACTACAAGTTTTCTCTTCCCTTTTCTTCATCTACATTAGGGTACTAATATTGCTGCTGGTAAGGCTATGGGAGTGGTTATTGCAACAGGAGTAAACACTGAAATTGGCAAAATTCGTGATGAGATGGTGGCTACTGAACAAGAGAGAACTCCACTCCAACAGAAACTGGATGAGTTTGGAGAGCAGCTGTCTAAAGTCATCTCCCTCATCTGCATCGCTGTATGGATAATAAACATTGGTCACTTCAATGATCCAGTTCATGGTGGCTCCTGGATTCGAGGTGCTATCTATTACTTTAAAATTGCTGTTGCTCTTGCTGTTGCTGCTATTCCTGAGGGTCTGCCAGCTGTCATTACCACCTGCTTGGCTCTTGGAACCCGGAGAATGGCCAAGAAGAATGCTATTGTTAGAAGTCTTCCCTCTGTGGAAACCTTGGGTTGCACCTCAGTTATTTGTTCTGACAAGACTGGTACTCTGACCACGAATCAGATGTCAGTCTGCAGGGTATGTTCAACTAGCTTCTTCTATTTCTCCTCTGCCACTCTGAATAGTCAGCATTGCTTGAATTCCTTTGATCAAGAGTCTTTTGGTTCTCATATCATCAAAATCTTGCTTTATTTTCCTAAAACAAACTTCCACTTTAAAATCAGTTTTCTGCTCGGTAGTATTTAAGGCCTTTATCTCTTCCCTTATTTAGTTATGGCCAAAAATAGCTATACCCACACTTGATGGAAGAGAAAGTTGCTTGCAAGCAGCCTTCAGCTGGCTTGTCTATAAGCCATTCAGTCTGCTGGTAATGATTTAGTATGATTTATAGAATAGAATCATAGAACAGTTTAGGTTGGAAGGGACCTCAAAGATTATCTAGTTCCAACCCCCCACCATAGGCAGGAAAAATTTATCTCCAGTTCCAGAAAGGTAGTGTAGCTACACTGCAGAAGCAGGATATGTAAAACATTTGCCTCTAGTTTTGCAAGATGCCAAGTCTCTCTGCCACTACCAGTGAGGAAGAGGTAGAAGATTTACAACAGTAACTTGGATAATCTAAGGTATTTTCTCTGCTGAGTGGTTCCACCTTTATTCGGTTATCTTATCTACAATAGCTCTTACTGGTCTGATGTAGATTGTAGTGTTTTCAATGTGCAATATTGGATGACTAATCTGGCAACTTGTAGGTGCAGTTGACCCTGTTACCAGGATTGCCGGGGTCATCTTCAATGAATGGCATGTTTCTAGGTAAAGTTAAGTTATGGGGCCTTCCTCCCTTCCTCCAGTGTTCTTTCTGGTGTTTATAAATTTGAGGCTTTTATAGCTAGTTACTTAATGTATGATCAGTTGCCAGTTCTATGTGCTTCCCGTATACTTGATCCCCTGTGTAGGAGTTTTATGGAGAAAACATTTAGATTCTTCTGTTTGATAACTGTAGATACTCAGTGGCATAGCAACTCCATGACATCAAATGTTCAGAGTCATTACACTGGGTTAGAATTCCAAATGTGTAAATGGTGAGCATGTCGCGCCAGTGGCGAAAGCTTGTAAGCCTTAAGCACTTTGTTCTCCTGTGATTGTTTTTTTCTTTCTAACTCATGATTGACTTGTTCTACTTCCTTAAGTGTTGTAGTATTTATACCTAAGAGACACAAAGCAGCTGCTCATCAGTATTCCAGAGGAGGTTACTTGCAGTAGAGTTGCATAACTGCCCTAGTCTTTGCAGGGATTTTTTTCATCATGCAGATGCCAAAAGCAGAAGGCTTCATGGTTAACTCATCATTTAAGTTGTGTTTATTTAAAAGATGAAAATATTCTACTTGCATTTAAAGGGCTAAATGTTTTAGATCTTGCTCAGTAAAACTTACTTGGTTCCTTGTTAACTTCTGACAGCTACAGAATAACCTTAATTGCAAGATTTTGCAAAACAACAGAACCCTAATACCTGGAAACAATAGGCTTATCTTGGTTTCACTCTACTTAGAGAGAGTGCTTAGCTTTTCAAGAAGACTGGTTTGCAACAGTAATTCCGCTGGTAGTTTTAGTGTTGGTGTTAAGTAGTACCTCCTAAGTGTCTAAAGGAACCCTGTACTAAAATGTTTCAGACAAACAATATTGTTTTTAGGAAGAGACTTGAGAGATTGTTTAATGTCATCTTGTGCTGTCATCTCCTGAGAATGCACTTGCTCTGCTTTGAAGGCTTTTGATTTATCAGCTTGTCTAGCTTTTTTATTTTTTTCAAAATCACCTCAAAGATGATAAGGTCTCCAGACATTGACACAGGTCAGTTGCAGAACACCAAATTAATTAGGCTGTATTTTGTGAAGATGATTGTCTGAAACACGAGGCAGCACAATGAGTGGCATTGATAAAACGTGGTGTGGCAAAATGGCCTATACTAACTAACCAACCAGTGAAAAATCCCACTGAGATACACTACCAATTATTCAGAAAATATTTTCTTCTCAACTACTGCTTCAGCAAATCCATGATAAAAATGTGACAGCTTCAAGAGCTGTATTTTTTTTTTAATCTTAGTCTTCTCAGATGTGGTTCTGCCTGCAACTCTCCTGGAAGGAAAACAGAAACTAAAGAAAAGCCTGAGGTGCGGGTATCTTATTTGGTACTATTGCATCCTTCAGATCAGGGTCTTTATTTGAAAATAACATTTCAGCCTTTTCTAGAAGGGTGCTTGAGTGCTGTCCAGTGCACTGGTACCTTAAAAACATTCTAAGTGTCTTACCTAGAAAACCAGGACAGGAAACACTTTCACTTAGTGGCTGGTATTAAGGGCAACTGGCCATAGTATGGCTCTTGTCTAAAACCTCACCTCTTAGATCTAGAAAGTTCTATATGTAGATGCTTTTATTTTCACTTTGGCAAGAATTGTCATTTCCAGGCTGCCTTATGCTGCTTTTGTTTGCAACTGATGTTTTCAAATGCCCACCAGAAGTAGTTTACATGCCTGAAGTCTAGGAAGAGCTTGAGTGTAGTGAGAATTGTCAAGTGAATGCGTGAGTGGTCTTCACAACTGACTTTTAAGTGTATGTAGTTTATGTATGCTTCAGATCGTTATACTTGTGCCATAATTCTGCTTAGATGTCATCATCTGAAAACTGGAAGTGCTGTTCTCCATACTTAGTTCTTTAGTGTATGATGCTGTTCGAATATGTGAGATTGAAGTGCAGTTTTGTATCTGGTTTGGCCTAGTTTGTTGAACCTGAACTCGCCTCTCATACCTGCTTGCTTAGGGCTTGTCTAAATCTCTTGCATTAATTACAGTTCAAAGGTAGTAACACTTCTAACTCTAATTTCAGATGTTTATCCTGGACAGAGTAGAAGGAGATAACTGTTCTCTGAATGAATTCACTGTAACTGGTTCAACATATGCACCCATGGGAGAAGTGTAAGTGTCTTTTGTTGAAGTTAAATATTTGCTTGTTTATGCACTGACTGCTACTTTAGGCTTGAAAAGTGATGCATGTAATATTCAGTAGTGATTGTTGGTAAGTGAAAGCTCAGCCAGGAAGAATGAACACTGAAGGGCTGGGGAAAATTCCCTAGAATTTCACTTTCTTTAACTGGTAAGTAAACCTTAATGAGGCATACTTAATACAGTTCCAAATACTGCCATGTTCCTTTGATAATTTAGAAATAAATTAAGGGTAGGTTGAGAGGATTTATTTTACCGAAATCTTACTGGACTGAGATTAACTGTCACAGTGCTTCAAAATGAGGTTGTCTTTTTTATTTAAAAAAGACCTGCATAAATCCGAACAGATGAGCCTCTCTTAATCTCTGAACTCAATGCTTCCAGTTCCCCTGCCTCAGAAGGTAGGAGATGTTTTTTTCCAAAGCATTTTCTGAGTGCGTTTGAGTTACTGTAAATTAAAGAATTTAATAGTTAATTGCCGTTCCCCACCCTCAGTATTGGGCTCAGTGCATCTCTACTTGAATAATTGTGTGTTTGTCTCAGCCTTTGGTGTCTGAGATGGTGTTAAACCCACTTCCTTAGGAAAGGAGAGATGTATTTGCTCTACATTATCAGATGCAAGTATCTACTAGTGGAATAGGTGGTTCATCCCGACAACTTGGGAACGGTTAGGGTTCTGCTTCTAGAAGGAAAGTTGCCTCTTACAGCCCCTTTGTACTTGGCCAGTCTTTCTTGTGTTTTTAATCTTATTACTTCAGTTTTACTTGTGGAATAGAATTCTGTATCTGAAGTAGAATTACGATTCAGTTACTGTAAACATCTCAACCTTGCGGAGTTTCACGTGCACGCCTCTGACTCCAAGCAATCTTCATCAATCTCAATAGTGATTATCTCTGTTTAATTTTCTTAGCAGTTAAGATCATGGTGTTCTCAGCAGCAGGAAATCTAATTCCCTGATTCTCTCGTTTCAAAGCTAATTGCTGTCAAAAGCTTATGCTTTCATTTCAGAAGACAGCATTTACTTAGGCAAGGTGACATTCTAGATGTTATAAAGCATCCAGCTATTGTGCTTCAGCTGGTCTCTCAAGAGCACTAGATAAACAAAATAATAAAATAGTATGGTGACAGATGTTGAGTATAAGACAACAGTCATCAATGTATGTTAATGCTCCATTTATACTGGCTGAAATTGGGAAATGTGAACAAGCATGTTAATCCCACTGCGCTCATGGACATAAGGAACAGGAAATTGCCACAGAAAGACTGAGTTTGGAGCAGAAGGAAACAAATTCCCAAACTTTTAGGGCTGATGGACTTCTGTGTTTATGGACAGCTTTTTGAAGTCAGTGGCTTTGTAAGGATTGTAAGTAAGGTTGACTGACATCACCTTGAACAGCAAACAATCACTGAAAACACAGTTTAGGAACCTTGAGAGGCAGGACCTGCTCTAGATATTAACCATTCCAAACAGATGTTTTTTCCTTGTACTTAACTTCAGATGTGTTACACAGCTGTATAGGCAGCCTACTCTATTTCATAACCATTACATGTTTTTACAATAAATCAGTAATTTTTCACTTACTCTTAAAGTATTTGATATATAACTTGCCCCTAAGATGCATTCACAATATAAAGTTACAAATATTTCTTAATAAAAAACTAAAACTAGTAACTGATTTTCCAGAGATTTTAGGAGACACTCATACAATAGTGAGTAGTTTTGTCAAGTCTCATCGACTTAGTCTCCATCTGCAATTGTCATTCTTCAGAAGTTGGTGATAAGGAGCACACAGGCAAGGGGAAAAAAGCAATCTTGGCATAACAAGTTATGGATATTCAAATATGCTGATTTTCTTCAAGTTTAGAACAGGTGAGATCAGGAAGTATGGCTGTGTGATAGATGAGGTGACAAACCAAGACAGACTACAAAGCTTGAAGAGTTCAGAGTTTAAAGTCTCTACTTATGGCTGTAGAATTCTTTGCAAAATGAAATTTAAACACATTTTTTCTCTTAGAATACATTTTGTTCATATGTTGTGTTATACAACACTGGAATT
The DNA here is from genome assembly GCA_013399055.1 of Ramphastos sulfuratus. Lineage (NCBI taxonomy): Eukaryota > Metazoa > Chordata > Aves > Piciformes > Ramphastidae > Ramphastos > Ramphastos sulfuratus. The sequence continues at coordinate 51,666 of WBNM01045350.1, read as the reverse complement.
TGTTTGCAGTACTACAAGAGTCTGGACAAAAGCTTACATAATTGGCCATGTCATAGGCCATGTTATGAATTCTTATGGAGCAATGATCCACATCTTTTTACCACTAGTCTTTTTTTTTTTTTACCCCATTTCTCCCCTCCTTGAGAGCTTTATTGAAAGATGTTATATGTGAGTAGGGGAGAAAATTGAACATTGTCTTAACTCTTACTCTAGAAGTATGTTAATATTCCAGAAAGTGAATTGCTATGTATTTCTAAATATGTAAGCAAAGAAGTTGCTTCTCATTTGCAATGTCCAGATGGTGCTTTAATATTGGAAAATGTACCTTCTCTCTTTTCTTACCCCTCAGATAGTCATTAAGTATGTGACTGCTAGAAAAGAGCATTTCTTTTCTAGTGTAGTTTGTATTGTGAAATGGCTCTTCAGTGATTTAAGAGGTTCACACGCAGTATAGATCAACTTTAAGAAATTCAGTGGGCAAATCTGCTTTTATGCCTGCCCAGTGCATGCATTTCATGCATGGCAGTAAATCTGCAGAACATGCCATAAAGCTAAAGAAGCTAAACTCCTAAGGGATCCAACATTATTCCTCTGCTACTTGAAACTCCCCTCCAGATCCTACACAAACACTAATACTTTCTTATGCCTCTTTACTGAGCTCTTTGCCTCTCCTCTATGTTGCTGTATGACTGTTGCAGGAGGAAATAAGGGTTTGTAATTCAGGTAGTGATGTCAGTGATAATGTCATTCTGTTCATGGCTCTCTGAACTTCAGAACTCACCTTTATCATACTTGCTCTTTTCAACAATTTCTGGTTCTGTAGTTCCAAGTCTAACTAATAAGCATTGTACTAAATGGAAATAAAGTGATTAAGGAAGGAGAAAAGGTGAGCTGTTAATACTAAAGAAATAACTTAAATCTCCCCATTTTCTTCCTTTGGAAAGGCATAAAGATGACAAACTTATTAAATGTAGCCAGTATGATGGCCTGGTGGAACTTGCAACGATCTGTGCACTCTGTAATGATTCCTCTTTGGATTACAATGAAGTAAGTATATATCCTAGAACAGCAGGAGTGTGAGAACGAGGGTGAATGTTTGTTCTCATCTTCTGTGTAATAATTTCCAGTGGTGAATCTCCTAGTCAAGGGAGAAGAGTGTTTAAGTTCTCTTAAGTATTAGTTCTGGGAAAGACTTGTGCATTGAAAACAGAAATTTAAAGACAGGCAGCAAGGGCAGTCTGAAATTTGGATATCTGCTGGTGTGTAGAATGTACTACTGCTTGCTTGCTTTGCCTCGCCTTCTTAAGGTTGCTCAATCTCGTAATTGCTTAAATGCTTCATGATAAAGTACTGACATCCTTCTCTGCCATTTTTGAGAGTAAAAGCTTTGAGATTTTCTGCAAGTCATAGTCTTCAAAGCTCCTTCTTTAAAAATAGTTTTGCTTGTATTATAAGCCACAGTAAGTCTTGTTAAGTTGTTTTGTTTTTTTTCTGTTGTGAAACTTGAACTTTCGTGTCTGGTAGGTACCATGTGAGGTTTATACATTAAACTCCTGTGTTTTTGTTTGCTTTATGTTAACAAAGGCTAAGGGAGTCTATGAAAAAGTTGGTGAAGCTACAGAAACAGCACTTACCTGCCTGGTTGAGAAGATGAATGTATTTGACACAGATCTGAAAGGACTTTCTAGAATTGAACGTGCAAATGCTTGCAACTCGGTCAGTACCCATACCCCTTTTATCTGGAATTCCCTGGAGAGAGAGTTTTGCAGTATGTATTATCTAAATGCATTTTGATGCTATTGTTTTGGTGGTTTTTTTTTTTTAATAAGGTGATAAAACAACTCATGAAGAAAGAATTCACTCTGGAGTTTTCAAGAGACAGAAAGTCTATGTCTGTGTATTGTACGCCAAACAAACCAAGCCGTACGTCCATGAGTAAGATGTTTGTTAAGGTCAGTTCCTCACTTTCTCAAGCTCGAAAATGAAGAAAAGACTTTGTAATTGGATCAAATGTAATAACAAAGTAATTATTAAGCTAAATTGCCTATTCGTTTTTTTTCCCCTCTGCAGGGTGCTCCTGAAGGTGTGATTGACAGATGTACGCATGTCCGTGTTGGAAGTGCTAAAATACCATTAACGCCAGGAATTAAGCAGAAAATAATGTCTGTCATTAGAGAATGGGGAACTGGCAGAGACACACTGCGTTGCTTGGCTCTGGCAACGCATGACAATCCACCCAGAAAAGAGGAAATGAATCTTGAGGACTCCTCAAATTTCATTAACTATGAGGCAAGTTTAGTAAAATAACCTTTCAGCACTTCTCCCCTCTCCCAAACTGAAGAATGGTGACTCCTTATTTAATTTTTGAGAAATTTACATCTGAGAATTTTCTTCTTATAGGTGTTTTTTTGGCAGACACAAGAGCTAGGCTACATGTATGGAGGGAATGCTTAGATTAGATTAAGAAAAGACTCCATATATCATTGAAGAAATTGTTCCTGATAGCTGTTATACAGGCTGCTCCTTGGCTAAAAGTAGAAAAAATCAGTTACTAACAGCTAGCTGGAGCTTGTATTTTATGTATATACATAACAGGATCATAACACCATAAACTGTTCTTGGAGACTGACTCTGAAAAATATTCCAAAAATTGCACTGTGGTTTCAGCTTTAATGGTTTTCAGTTTGACATTGCTCAACTGCAAGACCTCTTTGGGGATTTTGTAATGAAACGTAACTGCCATTTTGTGCTCCAAGAGCCAGGTTTGATTCCGTGCCTCCATACTGTCAGCAGCTAAAGCTTTGTCCATGATTATCATCTTAGCTGCTCTGTAATTTTCCAATGAAATCTNGGGGAAATGACACCAGCTGCATGAGAGTTCTTGGCTTGTGCACTGTGCTCCTGGCACTGATTGCAAAAAAGAAAGACTTGACTGCTTGCAGGTTGGATTTGCAGGGCCGACAGCTAGAGTACATCTTAACTAATAAAAGGAGTGCATTTGAAATAAACTATGTTTGGGAAGGTAGGATCTCATTTCCCATATGCTCATCATGTAGATGGTACCATGTAACATTGTGGTTCCAAAAGCATTAAATTTTCACTTAGCTCCTCTTACTTGTTAATGTGCATATAGATTTGTGAAGACTTGGTTTTTCTCCAGCTGTCTGAATTCAGTGTCAGAGCTAAAGTGCTGTGAAGACTTAGGATGGTGAAACAGATAATCCCTCTGAAGTAACCCTTGCAGGAATAAAACCCTGTCAAGAGCAAGTACATCAATGATAATACACTGGGTTTGGCCAAGTGGCAGGATGACGTAGACCTCACTGTCTCTGCTGAACCACAGGATATTGTGGACAGGAGCGAAATCAAATGTCACCATGCTGAGACATGCATAGCATGCAAGCCAAAAGACTGCTTTGCTAAGGTCAGATGAGAAGTTTGTGGGAGCTTGCATTAAAATTTCATGCTGTCTTGTTTCAGACCAACCTGACCTTTGTTGGCTGTGTTGGTATGCTGGATCCCCCAAGAATTGAAGTAGCTTCATCTATAAAGCTGTGCAGACAAGCTGGCATTAGAGTTATTATGATCACTGGTGATAACAAAGGCACAGCAGTAGCTATTTGCCGCCGCATCGGGATCTTTGTGGAAGATGAAGATGTTTCTACGAAAGCCTTTACTGGCCGTGAATTCGATGAACTCTCGCTTGCTGCCCAGAGAGATGCTTGCCACCATGCCCGCTGCTTTGCTCGTGTGGAGCCTTCCCATAAATCTAAAATTGTTGAGTTTCTTCAGTCTTTTGATGAGATTACAGCTATGGTAAGTCATTGAACTTACACTTTGTTTCAAAGGCACCCTGTGTTTTAAATCCCAATTATGCCTTTTCAGATTAATGCTGTATTCTGGCAAACACTTGCTTCCACATTTCCTTGAACTCAGCTTCAGAACAGTGTTGCACTTCAGTGATTCTTTTTTTAAAAGGTTGAAATGATACTCAGGTAAAACTTAGCATCACAGAATCATTTTGGTTGGAAAAGACCTTTAAGTTTGAGCCCAAACCGTGATCTAACCAGACCAAGTCTGGTGCTAAACCATGTCCCTCAGCACCACATCTCTGCGTCTTTGAAACACCTCCAGAGAAAGGGATTCAATCACCTCCCTGAGGATCCTGTTCCAGTGTTTAAGAATGCTGTTAGTGAAGAAGTTTGGCCTTAAGGCTATTTCTTCTTGTCCTGTCAGTTGTTACTTGGGAGAAGAAATGAAAATCCACCTCAATACAACCTCCTTTGAGGTAGCTGTGTAGAAGGTCTCCCCTTCAGCCCCTCTTTATCGAGACTAAACAATGCCAGTTCTTAGCTGCTTCTCATAAGAGTTCTCTGGACCCTTCACCAGCTTCACTGTCCTTCTCTGGACATGCTCCAGGACCTAAATGTCTCTGTAGTAGAGGGCATAAAACTTAACCAGATACTCAGTGTGTCCCCTCACCAGTGCTGAGTACAGGGGGACAATCTCTTCTCTGCTCCTGCTGGTCACACTATTGCTGATCCAGGCCAGGATGCTGTTGACCGCCTTGGCCACCTGACTGCACGCTGGTTCATGTTCAGCCAGCTGTCAGTCAACACCCCCAGGTCTTTCTCCTCTGGACATCTTTCCAGCCACTCTTCCCCCCCCAACCTGGAGCATTGCATGGATGAATTGCGACAAATTCTTTTCTGGTCCTATATAAGTGCCCTTTTTATTTTTCCAACTTTGAATTCTTGTTTTAGACTGGCGATGGCGTCAATGATGCCCCTGCACTGAAGAAAGCAGAAATTGGAATTGCTATGGGTTCTGGTACTGCAGTGGCTAAAACTGCTTCTGAAATGGTTTTAGCAGATGACAACTTCTCAACAATTGTAGCTGCTGTGGAAGAAGGACGAGCAATCTATAACAACATGAAACAGTTCATCCGTTACTTGATCTCTTCCAATGTTGGAGAAGTTGTTTGGTAGGTTTAGAATATTTTGGTCTTGGTTTTTGTTGTTTTGTGTGTGTGCGTGCGCGTTTTTTGTTTTTGTTTTTTTTTTCCTTTGAACTAGAGTAGTGATGATGGAATCTTTAGTTATTTACTTCCAGTATTTCTCACTAAAACCAGGGAAGCAGGTTCTCCAGGTGATCATTGATTGTGCAGAAATCTGCATACTTCTAGCCTAGTCTTCACCGGGGAATTTCAGCATATCATGGAAGATTTGCATTGCATATAATATTCCAGCTCAGTAGGTAGCTAAATGCTGTACAATTATATCTGTGATTGGAATGGTTTTCTAGAACAGGAAAATAAAATCCTTAAATATTGCAAGACCTGTTATTTAGGTAACTTAGTCACACATCTAACTTAGGTATGTGTTTAAACTTCAAATTACAGAATAATGTGTCTTCTATGTCTTTGGCGACCCCGTACCACAGGATGCATTTCTGTTAACAATGTAAATTTTGATCTCCCAACAGCCAGACCTGATCTAGATTGTATGGTCCTGCTGTGGCAGAGGGGTTGGACTCAGTGATCTCTTTGGGTCCCTTCCAACCTCTGACATCCTGTGAACAGTTTCTTGTATCAAAACACATTTTCAGAGTGAAATATAACACAGCAATTGTCTTGCTTTGTTTCTTGTAAAACTGAAAAGTGCCCTTCGTATGGCTCTTGCTGCAGCCACTGTTTCTGTTCTATTTATTGACACAGGCTTGGAGCCGTGAAATCTACATGCTCATTACATTTTTGCAGGGACTAGCAGTAATCTAGCTAAAGGAAGCTTAATCATTAGCACTGAAAGGCTGTTACATCTGCTAAAGTTCGAGTGTCTCTTAAAAAGTGGCTTGCAAGCCTTTATCTACTTTATAGGGACAAGGAGAATGGGCAGAAACTCCTCAATTCCTGAAGTTACTAGAAGATAATGCTTCAAAACTTAGATTCCAGCGGTTAGAGTTTGCACTTGGATGTATTTTTGGTGTTCTAAATGCAGATGTTCACCTTGCGATATTAAATGAGTGACTCTACAGAGAGAAACAAAAGGATGCTGCAGTTTTAGACTTGAGTGTAAAAAGGACTTATTTGCATGCACAAGAATAAGCTTATAATTGGTGGGGTTTTTTTATAGTATCTTCTTGACTGCTGCCCTGGGTTTCCCTGAAGCTCTAATTCCTGTCCAACTGTTGTGGGTAAACCTTGTGACGGATGGTCTCCCTGCCACTGCTCTGGGCTTCAACCCTCCTGATCTCGATATCATGAACAAGCCACCACGTAACCCTAAAGAGCCACTGATCAGTGGATGGCTCTTCTTCCGTTACCTAGCTATTGGATGTAAGTAATGAGAGCTTTTGTTTCTGCAGTAAACTTAGGTGGGTAACTTTGTGGGACTGAGGCCTGTCCACTAAAAACAAGTTTGTCTGATCTCCTTGTACGCTGAAGTCTTTAAAGCTAGCAATAGGTGTTCCATGGAATTGGTATTCTTTTTAAAACCCACACTTTGTTTTGCCTGCTTGCAGATGATGCCATGAGAGGAATAGTAAAGTTGTGATTTTTTATAAATTACTATTACCTTACTAATTTATTACTGTTTATCTTACTAATTTATTATTGCTATGATAGCAACCAAGATGCCAAAAGCCCTGGTTGCATCAGATCACTATGACATTTACCATTTTGTCAGAATCTTGATTTTTTTTTTTTTTTTTTTTTTT
>WBNM01045350.1:0-44942 GCA_013399055.1 Ramphastos sulfuratus | reverse complement strand
TTTTTTTTTTTTTTTTTGCAAACCAAGAAACCATTTGAATTTTAACTGCCGTACTGGGTTAGACTTTCAATTGTCTGACAGTGTCTAGTGTTACAGTCCTCAAAGGGAGCCCTTCAGGCACAGGTGAACTTAGAGATGAGCCTGATTTCTGCTCTCAAGAAGCCACCTAATTCCCTTTTCCCATTTGATTCATTACAAACTGAAGTAGTTTTATCTCAAAGCTCCAAGACATCAGGTTTTAGCTGGTCTATGCAGTAGCTGTGAGTGTTAGGAAGATGAGCATGTTGTGGGGTTGGGAGTAAGAACCAAGGCACACACTTGTATTAGCTGTTGGCGTTGTACCTAGAACTACTTCTAAATCTGAATGTGACTGACTCATCTCATGTATCTGACTTACCCTTTTCCTGCTTAAGTAGAACACAACAGCTTTACTGACCATAACTGGGGAGAATGATGGCATATCAACTTGTGAAATGACTGGATGTAGATTTAAACGTTAAATGTGTCTATAGAGCTGTAAAGCTAGAATAAGTGCGTGGATACTTAATGTATGCTGGCCTTACGACAGAAATTACTGCCTTAAGACCCTAACTTCATAGATTTTTACATTAACTAATACTAAGGTTTACTTTAAGCAGAGACACAGAGGGTTTTAGGAGGAAAAGAACAATTGCAGGTTTGTTATTCTAACTTAAATAAGCATTAATTATTGTACTATTGGACAGGTTCTAATAATACCTGCTTACTGAAGCTGACAGCTAGAACTTAAGGCAAACAAGGATCTCACTTGGAGCAAATAGATGGAGCAGATTTCTTGTCTAGGAGACAGAAATTACAATCTATTGTTTTACAGTATTTGAAGTCTTGAGGTAGAAGTTCAAATATGGCAAGTGAGATCTTCTCTTGATGAGATTTTTCTCTTGAATACAGTTCACAACACTGAAAAAGGCACTTTTGTTTTCCTTAAGGTTATGTTGGTGCTGCCACAGTGGGTGCTGCTGCTTGGTGGTTTATCGCTGCTGATGGTGGTCCAAGAGTTTCCTTCTATCAGCTGGTATTGTTCAGTTTGATATCTCTGGGGGAGGGGGGTGGTGCATGCTGCTTCCATATTGCTACTGTAGAAAAACAGCAGGAGACAAACTCTATGAGATGTTTCCAGACTTGTTACTGTAAAACTTGATCATAGATAATTATTCTCAATACTGAAGCTCAAAGGTGGGATACCTGAGCTAAGGCAATTCGAAGGACTGATTGTTGTCATGCCAAATAAAAGGCTAATGGAGGTTCCTTCAAAGCTGGTGCTTTAAAGGAGTCATATTGGAAAGCTGTTTCCATATACTCCCTGCTTAGTTCAGAATTGTCTGTTACACCTAACAAAAGTTAACAAGCTGTGGAAGTGAGTTCACATTGTTCTGTTCTAGAGCCATTTCCTGCAGTGCAAAGAGGACAATCCAGATTTTGATGGTATTGACTGTGTCGTTTTTGAGTCTCCATATCCAATGACAATGGCTCTTTCTGTACTGGTCACCATAGAGATGTGTAATGCTCTCAACAGGTTCGTATGTCCAAATGGGAAAGTGCATAGCTTATCCCAAATCTTTCTTTGTGTTGTTTGATTTCTAATGTCTGTAGCTCAGCTAATGAAGAATGAGTCACATTTCCTTTCCGAGTCCTGGTTGTACAAACAAAATGACTCTCTTAGATAACATGTGAGCCTTCTTAGCATAAGGTGTATTTTTAAGTCTGCCAATTCACTCTGGTGTTGGACTGAGCATGAACAACTGAAATACTTTCCATTATTTCTAATCTAAACTTAATCAATCAGATTATCCCTTCTATGTTGGTATAAAGTGATATCAAGGAGAACTAAAATAAGAATGCTGAAAATATGGAAAATAGTTTTTTTTTCTTGCCCTAAGGGAATGTGGGTTTAGCCAATTATTAAAAGATTATAAATGGAAACCACTAAATAGCACAATGTCAAGGGTATTTTTCTTCAAATAGCTTAGAGGTCAGTTAATTTAAAAACAAATAAACCTTAAATACAAGTGTCCTGTGGTAGCCCTACATAGTATGATGTTGCTCTACATCTGATGTTCTGGATCTTGGCCTCTTCTACAGCATAGCCTAAATGAAGACTACATCTGAAGAAGAGAGTTTAAAGCACAAACATAAAGGTGCAGGTCCTTGACCCTTGATACCCAGTCTTTAAGTGAGCTTAAGAAGGGGAGTGCATTAGGTCCCCAGGTGTACAACAGACTGGGGAGGGTTCTGTCTTGTGTTAACATTCCCGTCTTTCCCTCACCCCTCCCATGGAGGAGAGGTCATCAAGGTCTTAGTGAAAAAGGTGAAATAGATCGGGAATGAGCTTTCACAAAGAAATGCAAGGCTGAATTGTGACCGCTTTGCTAAGCAGATTTCCAAGGCAGTTTGAAGTTATGACCTACACATGAACCATATCTTAGTGTCTTTCTTTCCTTCACAACTGGGATAATGGTCATGTGCCATGCTGCTTTCCTCTCCAGCTAGTTTTCTGATTTACTGAATTTCCTGTTGACTGTTTAATGTGCAACGCTGTACTGTGCTTCTGTTGCAGTCTATCAGAAAACCAGTCCTTGATGAGGATGCCCCCATGGGAGAACATCTGGCTGGTGGGCGCTATTTGCTTATCCATGTCACTCCACTTCCTTATCCTTTATGTGGAACCATTGCCAGTAAGTGCACACCTATCTTACTTCCATCCCTGAGCTCAGAGTTAGAGCAGAAACTTGACCAGAGCTTAAGGCAAGGGATGGAGGGGGAGATGTAATGCTTGGCTTTTCTTTCAGATTATCTTCCAGATCACACCTTTGAACGTGACACAATGGCTGATGGTATTGAAAATCTCCCTACCTGTCATTCTGCTGGATGAAACACTTAAATATGTGGCCCGTAACTACCTGGAACCTGGTAAAGATAGTGTGCGGCCTGCCACCAAACCCTGTTCTTTGTCAGCATGCACCGAAGGAGTTTCCTGGCCATTCGTGTTCATTACTATGCCCTTGGTTATCTGGCTTTACAGCACAGACACTAACTTTAGTGATATGTTCTGGTCTTGACTGACATGGTGACGAGTTTTACATTCAAAGAAAAAGTTTAACTTAATTTTTTTATTGTTTAGAGCAACTGTCTATTTCTGCTGAATTTTCACATGAACATATTTGCCGGTGATGGAGGTTTCATAATCTAGATTTTGGTTGTTTGGTTTTTTGCTTTTTCTGACTTCAGTGGGGGCAATATATTCCTCTTTTATACACAGTTAAAGTGTCCATTGACATGTACAGAGAACTAACACTATTTTATGCGAATATTTTTTTGTAGATGAAAAGCATGTACAGTGTTCTGTTCAATAGTCTATTCATTATGTAAAGAAAAAAAGTAAATTTTTTTCTTTTTGAGCCAGCGGACACTATCAAACTAAATTGGCAGCAGATTTTAGGGAATGAATGTGTATCGTCTAAAACTAAAAAAGCATGTAACTGTTTGTCTTCTGCATGATCATCCAAACTTAATTTGTCACAAAGTCAGGTGTTTTTTTTTTAGTCATAAGCAGAACTTTCTGCACTGGGTAGAGAGTCCTGCTACCTCGGTGAGGATTTCTTCTCCCTTTCCCCTCTTCCTGCTCCTTCACTCTTGTTTCTTGACTGTCCTTGTTTACACCAGTTTCTGTATGAGGTATGCCTAATCTTGCTCGTGCAGAAAATACCATTACAGGTGCAGCCTGCTGGGTTCTTCCATACTCTCAACACACATAGGGTTGTTTTTTAAGATTATTTATTTAAGTGTCTATTGTATTTTATTTTGTAACAGACCTTATTTTGCCAGTGTTGCCCAGTATGCAGGGATAGGGAGGGCTACTTCTGCCTACTTAAATCTAAACCAAGCGTTTTTAACAAACACAATCTGTTTTAATTAAAAAAAGTTTAAGTTGGGTTTTAACACCTTATTTACATCTGTCAGATCCTTTTTTTTTTTTTGTGGTGTTTTTGGTTTTGTGTTTTTTTCCCCCCTTTAAGATCAAAACTTGTAATGAGACCTGGAAAATAACTTGCACTGCATAGCTAGAAATTGGAATTCCTACACTTCAGGCACTAATGATCAGTTGTATACATGGAGTTACTCTGCTGGCCTGTTGTTAGCCTGACTTGAAGTAACAAGCTCGTGTGTGTGTTTTGTAAAATCTGTAAATAGCACATGACCAAATTGAACATATTGTATAGAACTATTTTTATTTTAATGTGGCACTAACCACCTTCATTATTACGGTAAATGTTAAAGCATGTTTTCAAATTCAGTCCTGTATCAACAATGTGTAAGTCATTAACAGTCCTAACTGTGGTGTTTTTCTCCAATGCCTTCCAACTTTCATCGACTAAAGTGAGTATTTCTCTTCCATTTCACCATGCCAGTGGTGACTTGCTGTAAAATAGCATATGCTGTATACATGTTGAAGAATAAATAGTAATTTCCTTCATTCCCATGCTGTGTTTTTGTCAAATTCTGCTGTGCTACATTATTATCACCACTTTAGACTCTCTGTTTTGTGGTCTGAAGCTCAAATTACTGAGTCCAAAGGCAAAGCCCCTTGCTTTTGGTTTAGTGTATTTTAGGTCCTTTTTTTTTATAGCACCCAGGAGCCTTAGTGCCCCAAGATCTTGCAGCTTTTGGTCTTAAGTTTGAGATAAAATTGGACAAATCTGTAACTTAATACAGTGACAGCTGTTCACATGAATGTTTAGTGTCCAAAACACTCTGGTACTTGTAGTCAGGTGCTGGTCCAAAGCTGCTTTTTTTTCTTGCTCTGAAACAGGGGATGCCCCTCTGAGCTGAGCACCCTTCTCTAGTCTTTGATATCTGCAGTGCTCAAAGTGCAGACAGTCTTCTTTGCAAAACCAGCTTGTTTACAGTGAGTGGAAACTTTGTACAGTGGTCATATAAAAGGATAAAAGGACAGCCTTGGCTTAACAGGATAGTCTTTGAAAATAGTACTGGGGTCACCATGTCTCTGTGGAGTAGCAGGTGCTGTGTTATCTTCTGCTGTTACTGTCTGCTTTAGTAACCAAATTCAAACAGTTTTCCTGTTCCTCGCAGAGGAAAAGCCATTATTAAAAGCTATATTCTGTTGGTGCCAGCTGGAATCCAGTGAGCACAGATAATTCTCCAGGTTTCAACCTTTCAAATATAGCTGCTATCCTCAAAATACACAGACCCCATCTGAGATTCCACTGTGTTGTAAATACTTGCTGTTTACGTAGACTTGAAGTTGATGCTGAAGTGACTCTGGTAGGGGAGCTGGACCTGATGATGTTGTAGGGGTGTGCCAAGCTGTAAGCATTTAAGTCCCACTGAATGCCCTCTTTAGTGTGGGGGGAACCTGTCTTTGCCAAACTAAGGTTTTGTGTACCAGAAAACCAATGGCCAGCACCAGCCATTTGCTGTTTCAATAACAAATGAGCAGTAGAAGACTTGTTCCTATTTCTTGATCATCTGATTTAGGATTCCTTGAGATGAAAATATGTTCATGCATGTTGCTTGTTGGGGGAAAAAAATATTAGCAACCTAGTTCTGTGTGCTCCCAAAATCATGGACAGATTTTTCCAGGGCCACTGAATTGTTGAACATTGTTTCTGTGTGAACTTCCAGAGCACCATATTGGTGGACTTTAGAAAGTATCTGTCACTATGAAGGATTCTGCTTCTTGTAGTCTCATTCCTGTCTATTACACCAAGCAATCCTGCTTTTCCCCATATCTAAGAAGCCTAAGGGGAAAATGACTGCTGATAAGTAGAATTCAGTCTTCAACACCACTTTTGTTGGCTCTCTGTCTGTGTTGAAGACTAATTTCTCTGCTTGTGTCATGGATTTCCATACTGACATCTGAGAGCTCATTCATCAGATGTCTCCAGGCACTTGCATTAAGGGCTTTTGTGTTCCTTGGAGTTTGCCTTTGAAAGCTGGATGCCTGATAGGTAGTAGATGGAGCAGAATTCATCCCTACAGGCTCCTGAGGGTTTCCAAACATCAGCATTTACTTCTCCTGGGTTCAGTGACAGCTGTTGCTCTGCTTCCAGTACTTCTGTTCCAAGTAATGCCACTACATGGTAAACACCAGGCTTGTGGGGTCTGCCCTGGCCAAATATTAAGACCCACCCCATGAACTTCCTTGTGGTCTTGGAGGTCCAGTACTGTGGATCTGGTCTTAACCCTGTTCTAGTTGAGTATGCTGGCAGAGATTGCTTGAGTGTGTTTCTGGCTTTAGAACAGCATAGTGCAGTTGATGGCTTTTGAATTGCAGAACTCCAGAAATTCAGTGCCAGGTTAGTAATGCACCGCAAGAGGCGGTGTTGGCTGACATTACTCTCCTTAACTGTGTAGACCCTGTCATTCTGTAGCTATCAGACCTTTCATCTAGGGAGGCCAAAGAGATAGGACTTCTCAAATTTGAAACTCTTTGTTCCCTACATATTTCTCCTCCATCCTTCTCCCTGTATGAAGGTCATCTAGGGATAGACAGCTCCTATTTACAGGGCTAACGTATTAAAAATAGAAAATCAGAAGCACACACTTCAGCAGAAATAAATTCTGAGTTGTTCAAGCTTTTATTTTCCACCCCATTTTCAGATAATAACTTCATACTTTGTTTCCCTTTGCTCTGCTCTCATTGAGCTTTTTCATCTCCACTGTCTTCTGAATTTTTCAGTGTCCTCACTTATCACTACTTATTTTCTACTATTGGAGAGGTTTGCAAGGCTGGAATCAATTATATGATAGCCAGGAAGGAGCTAAGCTTATCCTGGGATACCAGTGAGGTTTGTTACAAGAGAATATCTTCCTGAATTCAGGGTCCTGTAGCCTAGTCCAAATGAGAGCAAAAAAAGGTGGTCAGGCAGCTGCAGTCATACATCAAATATTGAGACAGGGTTTTTTATCTTTGTAGTGCCTCAGGCCCTCTCTGCTTTCAAATGTGTGATCCAAAGTACTGTTTGTTAGCTACACAACGAGCTTTTTGCTGGCATCCGAGTAATAAAAATAGTTCATACTTGGTTTCCTAAAGTATTACTGTAAACAAATAAACATGAGAGAGGCTGCAGAAAAATACCAGTCTGTCAAAATGCTATGAGGCTTATGTTTGTAGGGAGGCCATTTTGGAGAAGCCTAATGGTAAGAAAATGAGTTTTTAATCTGATGATAAAATGCAGTACAGCAGTCCTCTGTCACTGTGCCAAGAACACAGCCAGTGTGCAGAATGTACATGGTAAACAGCTTAAAGGTGGTTGAATTTGCTGAGATGAAGGGAGGTAAAACTGATACCAAGTTGTCTGTCTCTTGCACCCATCTTGTTTTACTTTTTTTGCACTTCTAACCATTAACTGTTTCCCTAATCTCTGCTAATTACATCCTTAATTACATTAATATGCATTTTCAAATCTTAGGAGAGCCTAAATTTCAGTGTAGAAGCAGTGTTTTTGGAGAGCCACCATTGAGTGCTAGAGACTTGGAGTACCCAGTTAGTTGTCCTCTCCTAGATGCAAGGCTAACCTTAAGCTGTGGTTTAGGGGTAAAGTACAGTGGTAGCTTTATTACCTTGTAGTCTACCCTTTGCCTACACGTTAATCTGTGTAGTTTAATGACTTTAAAGCTTTCCTTCTGCTTCCCAGAATGAGCTACATAACTTGGAAAAGGGACATTGTTAGGTCACTTTGGGGCCAAAGTTGCAATGTAATGCTGTAGAAAAACACCCTTAAAGTTCTTAAAAACAAGCTCAAACTGTGTAATGTAGAACTTGAAAGGAAAAACTACAAATAAGTGAGATTTGTCTATTGCCACTAGCCAGGCAGAGAGAGACAAAAGCTGTCCAAACAAATCTGCATTCCTTTTCACTGCAGTCCTCTCTAGCAAGTGCTGGCGTTGCTGAGGGTGAGGGTAAAGGCTGCTTGGTGCCTTCAAAAGAGCTGAGCCATGATCCAGAGGGTTCTGGCCCTTAAGAACAAAGTAACCTGAGAGTGTCCCTTCAATAACAGAGCAGGCAGTTGTGAAACTTAACATTCTTTTCTTCTGTCACTGTTGATCTTAGTCTTGCTTGTATAATGGTACTTAGCATTCATCCTTTCATTAACTGATGCCTTTTCTTTCTTTCCTTTTCAGCAATACTGGAGTAATCGCTTCCTAAACAATTTTGCAGAAATGTAAGGTTGTTTTGTTGCGTGCATGTGTTTTTAGCAACACATCTACCACAACTTCTGCATGTATCATGTGTAAAGATTCTTTGCTTTCCTTAAAAAACAAAACAAACAAAAAAAAACCTCATTGTGTTCTCTGTGGAAGAAATGTGTGGTACCATTAGGACTTCATTATACAGATGTACAAATGTGCAATATAGCTTACTGAATCGGAAACTCTCTCCAGAGAAGTTTGGGTTCTGTGCTGCGTGGAGAAGAGTTTGTTTATCCTTGAACCAGAATGGTGGAGCTGTCAGCCAATTTTCCATTTTTCTGTATGTAAAATGTCAGTTTATACAATGTACAATATCAAAACAATGCATGCCTTGGGTTGTAGACGAGTCTCTCTCTGTATTGTATCATCCAAACATCCTATTCTATAACAGCTTATGTACAATGCTCTCCTATTTATAAAATCCATGAACAAGATTACTGATGAATGTTAAACCGTAAGCCTCCAGTTCATACCTTTTGGGGTGGGGTTGGGTTGATTTTTTTTTTTTTTTTTTTAAATCATTTGTGCAAATTGATCTCTTTTGCACTGTAATGTAACTTTATTTAAATCTAAGGCAGTAAGACAGATGTTGGTGCAATACAAAAAATATTGTGATATCTTAAAAAGACAACAACTGACCTAGCCAGCCCCCACAGAACTGCATGTACGACCTTTAGAACCTGTAAATAAGATGAGTTGTCTCTTTACATGCTGACAGTACAAAGCATCACATCTAGTTCCACTTGTATCAGGTAAATAAATCTATTCTCCAATATCTACTTGGCGTGTTATTTTATGCACTTTTGTTTTCTGCAGGTACATGCGTGCGTAATTCTTACGTTAATGCCAGGATACCACTTTCTAGCACCAACACCATTGCAATCTTTCCTCCTAGAACTATGCAGATGCCAGCTGCTCTTCCAGCAGTATTGATCTCCTCGCTGGTGTGATTTCCTATGTCCAGGGGCTTGTGTGTGTAAGGGACACTGTCAAGTACTTTGATCACTCAATTTTTTAAAAATGCTCCATTGTTTGTAAAATCCCTCTGAGAAACTTAAAATAAACATTTCTTTCCCAACTACATGTTTTTTTTTTCCTTGTCCTCCTCTGTTTTCTAAATTGTCCCAACCTCAGGTAGCTGCTAGGCCTTTCCCCCTTCACTGTACACAAGACAGACAGGCCAGACCTCTTTCATACAAAATACACACCAGGAGTACTGCTCCTGTCGGTTACGGCTTACTCCAACCCCCAAACCATGGATTCTGTCATGACCTCAGTGTGCAGCTGTCTGTGCTGAGCATTAAGCAAAGGTGAAGCAATCCAAGGGCAAAAGCACTTTCCAAGTGTCCTGTAATGCTGTGCTTCAACGCCCATAAACTGAGTTTTGTTTGGAGTAAGAGGAGGGGGAGCCTCTAAATGTGTTTAAAATTAAATGTGCTGCTTCTTGCCCTCCAGCCTGATACTAGCACACTGCTAGCAAGCAGTGTTACCCAGATGAGGTGAGATGACTGAGACCCTTCAAACAGCATGAGGTTTAATACAAGGGTTGAATTCTGCTGTTAGGTGAGTTTAAGATAGCGGAAAATGAACTAATATATGGGGCTGAACTGCTTATGGCTGCTTCCTGCTATGGTAGTGTTGTTCTAAGCAAGCTGAGCTCTGCTCCTAACCTCTGGGCTGAGGCTGTCAGAACCAAGCTCAGCACTCAGCTGTTATCTCCAACTGCAGCTCTTTCCACCAGCTTATTTATAGCCTCTCCAGTACAGGCCAGAAGCACTTCTCAGCTGGGCAACTGTGGGCATCACACTCAAGGCTTTACATGGACATCTGGGCTGCATGATTAAAGTCACTTGTTCAGAACATAGTGGAAGAAGCCACCCCATTAGCACCTCTTCCCTTGTCATAACCTCTGTTCCTCTTGTTGCTTCCCAATTAAGCCTCATTAGCCTTGCTTTATGTCTTTCTCAGCAGAAGGTTGCTCCACTCCAATTTCTCACCCTTGTGTGTTGTACCAGCACACCCTTGTGTAAGTTCTTCCTTGTTAGTCCTGCTGCCCAGCTCATCTGCTGCCCGTTTTCCAACTTGCAGAACTTCTTGTCACTGGTACCAAATGTGAAAATTAGCAATGATGTGATGTCATTACTCAGCTCTCACTCCCAGTCTCTG
Source organism: Ramphastos sulfuratus (assembly GCA_013399055.1). Classification (NCBI taxonomy): domain Eukaryota; kingdom Metazoa; phylum Chordata; class Aves; order Piciformes; family Ramphastidae; genus Ramphastos; species Ramphastos sulfuratus. Next base: position 34,523 of record WBNM01045350.1, on the reverse strand, counting down.
CTGCTGTCACAGCAAGCTACATTCCAGGGATGGTTTTGGCATCTCTGCATTGAGACAGTGCCTCCCTGGTGAGCAAACAGATCAAACTCTGAACTTATTTTTAAACATTTCTCTGAAATTGTGATCTGCAATCACCATTAAACAACTCAGTTGGTCACTCAAGCAAACTGTAAGCAGTGCTTTGGAGTACAGCCATGTGAACAAAACATGATGCTCAGTGGGTTGCTGGGTACTTCAGTGCAGAAAAGGTAAAAGATGCTGAGGTAATGAGCTTCATCCTCCCCCCTCCTCAGCAAATCCCTGTCTCTAAAGCATCACACAGATGAGCTCACTGACAGCCACAGAGCAAGGACACAGCTCCCCACAGCTCAGGTTTTGGGGCACTATAGACAAATTACATCAAGCTCTAAATACAGAGGGCAGAAAACAGCCCTATTTGTACATTGAAGTGAATCTCTGAGTAGAACTCACATTCACCCCCGAGTAAGTGGGCGAGAAACGAGAAAAGCCTCTAGGGTAAGAGATGGCAAATTTTCTTTAACTTCAGCTAAGAGACATGAAAAAGGTGCCAAGACTGCAGAAGAGCAGCGGTCAATCCCCTTGTGGCCTGCAGAACTGAGCACCTGAACCGGGTTTCTGAATTATTTCACCCCAACAGTTCAACCACATCGAAGTGCAGAGAAGCCTTGGGACATTGCCTCATCAGTTCACTTCCACCTGAACTGGTACTTTTAGTGCAACCTGCACATAAGCCAAATACAAGATTTTGGTGACATCACCATTATGAGGTAACATGTACCCAGCTAGTTCTTCAGGCATGCAGAAAGGACTTCTAAATGAATTTTACACATGCATGTTCAGAAGCCTAAGGAAAGCAACTGAAAGGCAGGAGCTTTCAGCATGTGAGGTGTGAGCTGCCCTCCACATGTGGGTCTGAAGGCCTTGTCCATGCCCCTGTCAGCATTCAAGAACCGCTTTGTGTGTTCCATTCAGCCTCTCTGAAGCATGATGAACCAAAATAAAGTTCAGAAACAACAACCAATTCCCCAACCCCACTTAGCCCAGGCTGCTACAACCCTCCTGCTCTTTATGCAGGTGGCAGAGCCATTTTTTTGCTGCAGAGGCAGGCAGAGAACACCTTTACTTCTGGGGCAAGATAACATCAGTGGTCAACAACGATCAAGCTGCAACCAGCTCAGGCCTTTGTAACCCAGTCACGCAGCTCCAGTGCGCTGCGACTGCAGAACACAGAACGTCTTCATCTTGCACTTGCTGCCACCCTGCACACAGCCTGACAGGACATCCCAGACAGATGGCCTGACTCAAGTTTCTCTGGTCTCTGCCTTTCACTGTGACAAGCATGAAAACAGGCCTTCAGTTTAGGTAGAAGACTGACCTGCTGCTGTCAAACCATGGTCAGGAAAGCTCCCTTTAACTCATCAAATGTGTATTGTTTCCCTTCCTGGAAGAACCACCTCACTGTCCATAATGGACTAACTCAGGGCTACCACACCAATGGCAATTCATGATGGAGATCTTCCTCTTTCCAGATTGTTGCCAAGTATCATCTCACCATGCTTCAAACAGCAATTCCAGTCCTGTTTTGCACTGGCCACTTTGCTGTGGACACAGTTCACTGCTGGCTGTAAGCTATGGGCAAATCCTGTACCATTACCAAATCTGAGCTTGTTTGTATCAAATCTAAAGTTTGTGGGCCCTATCAGCTTCTTGGGACAACCCACCAAGGGGCTTTATACCTTCAGTGAACTGACGGCACAAGAACTCAGGTTCATACTCACAAACTAGCCATGAGGTGTTGGAAACTTCAGCCTCAACCAGAAGTACAGACTCACAAGGGGCTGCTTGCCAAACCCCACCTCAGAAGGCAATTGCTGTAGTATCAACTCAGTCATCACTCCATCAGACAAGGCATGCAAATCACAGGTGGCCTGTCAGAAACCAAGGCCAAGTTTCCAAAGCACCCAGAATCTGCTTTAACAAGTCCTCTGCCTCCCAGAGATAGAGAACCTGCCCAAGCAACACTGCTGATGTTTCTGCCCACAGCCCAGCATTGCATCGACCAGATTCTGCAATAAACTGGCAAAAGGCTGCATGTGATGTGCCAACAAGAACCTGAAGAATAAATGTGCACAATGCACAGCACCAGATCTACATCATCAACATCTGTAACTGAAACAGAGACAGGACACTGCTGCTTGTGGCTGGCTACCACATCTGAGAACCAGGCACTGGTTCCCAAACGACCGAGTGGATAAAGGTGTTGAAAGTGAAATTCAAGCATCTAAAATTGAACACCTGAATTCAAGTAACACTGACCTTGGAGCACACTGACTTCCCAGGATTCTTTTCTCCTCTTGGAAATTGCTCTAATGCCTGAAGTTTTCTTTTCTGCATCTACTCAGAACTGCAATGGTAGGACCAGCTCGGCATTTAGCTCTCCCCTTAATCAGGTTCCACAAGACTAACAACATCCAACCTTTCACAAAATGGAGTTGCTGATGCTCTGATCTTGAAGCCTAAAGGAATTAAGAGCTCCCTCAGCAGCAGGCGTTGGTCTTTGAAGTCTTCACCAAGACGCTTCATCTTGGTGAAAGCCTCACTGGCATTGCCCCAAAACTACTTCAGTCCTCTCTTACCTGCCACTAACAGCTGGGTAGAAAGGCAATCCTCAGTGGGACTAGACCAGGGTTAAGAACAGGCTTTCCCCTTCCCTCAGGGCAGAGGAGATGAGCAGGTGAGTCCTGCCTGTGACAGGCAAGGCTTCCCTTGCTGCCATGGCTGCATGCCCAGCAACTCCATGTCCTACCCAAGTTGTAAATGTCTCTCTGCCTATTTAAAGCCAGGTGATGGATGTTCTTACTTCCACCATGTAAAGCCATGTAAAGTTTATAGCATGGGTAGTAAATCACTGCACAAAAGGAGATGAAACCCATTTCCTCATCACCCTTTTCGGGCAATAGAGACACCAGGAACAAAAGCAGAAATCAAAGCACAGCACAGGAAGCGTTAAATCCTTTAAAAAGAACTCAACTATTTCCAGTGTCACTGGGTGGAAGTTCCTTCAGACTCATCAGACCCCAGTATTTCCCTAAGGGGAGCAAACACTTGACTGAGTCCTCCAGCCTTATCAAATTGGACAAGTTTCAATGTGACCTCCACAGAACAGCCATCAAAAGGTGAGCTGGACCCATCTCCTCTTCTCCTACCTGTTAAAAGTTGAGCTCCTGGAGAGTGAGAAAAGGTTAAAGTCTGTCTCTATACATTTTTCCTTCTCCTGTAACAGCCAGCAGCACCACCAGGATGTGACCCGGGCCAGCTAGAACTGGAGCTAACACAGGAATTATTAAGAATTATGCCAATTTTTCCCCCGCTGGCCAAACCTGCACTCCAGGCCATGTGGGACTACCAGATCAAGAGATGATTCCATCCATACAAACACTGACCCATCTTACTGTGGAACTCAGCAGGAAAAACAGAAACTCAGGATATGCTGCCTTCTCACTCCATCACTGACTATCCAGGATCCTGTCAAGTTCTACAAGGCAAAAAAAAGCTCCTCAGTCACAGACCACAGCTTTCCACTGGCTTCCTGACAGCCAAACATTTATCTCAAGAACCATATGGACAGCAGCTTACACAGCCCAGCCTAGGGAAGATGTGTATCCATGGACTGTTGTTCTTCCTCTGCTGATGTCATCACACTTCATTTTCCTGGAAAACTATTCAGTGTTGAAAGAGAATGAAGCCAATTTACCAGCTTCAACTCATCAAACTATACTGCATGTCACGTAGTAATGCAATAGATTATGCACTAAACATTAGGAAAAAAACAGGAGGAACAAAAATTAGGGGATGTTTTAAGTTAAAACAGCTCAGGGAGAGAGCTGGCACCTAAAGGCCTTCACAGCAGAGCATGGGGCAATGTGCTGCCTCTCCAGAATAGGAACAGGCTCTTTTGTGTTGCCAGATCAACCCAAGTTTTTGGATCAACTGCCAAAGTAAGTAGCTCACTTCTGACAACCCTTAAACTCCCCCAGCCCTGGGAGTCCAGCTGGGAGATATTCCAAATCGCTGAACCCATCATTAGCTAAGCAGTGTGCTGCTACTGCTGCTGCCTGCCTGGCCAGCCACTGCCATGTAATTGGACTTTTTGTTCTCTGTAAGTATTTAAGAAATTTATATCAAGTCCAAGTCCCAGGAGTTTTCCTCCCCTTTGTCCTCCAGACAAGGCTGGCAGCACCCTGGAGCACATATCTGACAGCTGATAAAAGGGCAACTGAAGTGTCCACAGGCCGACAATCAGCAGGCAAGGTCAGCATTCCCTGCCACACCATGCTCTGGACTAACACACCACAGCAGGACATGCTGCAGGGCAGGCAGCTCAGCAATGGCATCTGCTGTCCTTTAAGAAGTGGCCAGATAAAGGAAATGCAATCCCTTCTAAAATTCTAGGTCAGGAAGTGCATTGCTTGTTAGATCCCCAATCCATCACTCTATTTGCATGTATTGGTGTTCCGATGGGATGAAAAAGGAAGAAAAGGAATCTGCACTCCAAGCTTACAGAGTTCTGGGGAAGCTATTTGAAAGGCAGGCTCTTACAGTGTAAACATCCCTCAGTGACCCACCGCAGCGGAGGCTTCCCCTGCACATTCCATACCCAGCATTACACAACCATTAAGGTCTGCAGAGTAAGTGCAAGGCTCAAGACAGTAAGTGAAAACATAATTACTCTTTCTGCTTTGTTGTTGTCATCAGCAGTGAGGGACACTGACTAGCCAAAGGGCTTTACTTAATATAGAAATTCTTACCCTGAAGTTCCCCACATAAACATTTTTTGTCTCTCCCAAGTTCTATTTGCATCAGAGTAACTTTTTATCCTCTTCACCCAAATATGCAGCCCCAGGCATCTCCCTGCCTCTTCTTGGCCAGCTTCCAAATGACATCCTAAGCAGCCTGTGGGCCCTAGGAAGGCAGCAGGAACTGCACCAGTTGTCCCCCTGCCCAGGCCAGCATTCCTCCCCACCCATCACCCTTCCCTCTGAGACCTGGTTACTAGACCAACACAAACATGTTAATTATCACCAAAGCCTTGGGCCAGGGCTCAGCAACTCAACAACAGCTTTACAGTTCTTGCCTTTCCTCCTCAGCATGCTGAAACCAACCAACCTTCTTGCAGGTCTGTGAACAGATAAAGGATTTAAAAATACAGCAGAGTTAAAAAAGAGGCAGCAAAAATGTTTGCAGAATTTAAAAGGAAATGAAGAATGGGAGCGGAAATATTTTAGAGGTAGGCTCAGGCATAATTTCACAGGATTACTTTTCAAGATCTTACCCTGACAGTACAGGAACATAACAGGTAGGGGAATCACTCTTTAGGGCCATAGTGTGTCCTCTAGTTGAAGAAACTACAGCAAAATCTGCTGTAGAGTCCTTGAGTTCTGCTGGGTACTACACACAGTTGTTATCAACTGTTAGGCAGCCCTGAACACTTGTTACCTAGAATGTGCTACTTTAAGCCCTGCCTAAGGCTATTTACTTTGATATCACAGGTTTATAGTGAGTTTAAGCCCACATAGATGGACTTAACTAAATTTAGTAGACTGACTTAGACTAAATGTAAGCCCGCTGGAGACTGCACTGATTTAGATCTGGTTTGTAAGAGCCATTTGGTTACAGGGTACAATGAAGTTATAATGGCAAACACAGCCTTTGAGATTTCCTTACAGATGAGATCTAAGTGAGGAAATAAGGTTTCTGACTAAGAAATACTCCGTGATTCTGTCCTGCATGGATCAGTTTCCACATCACTGAGCTCCTTGGAAAGCAAGGAAAGAAGAATCACCACACAGAAGCAGGCCTAATGAGGAAGACAGTTACTGAAAGGAGAAAAATAGTCCCAGTTAATCAGAAACCTCTCTACAATTGGCAGTAACAGAAACGGATGAAGTACCTCCCCTAGACAGAAAACATTTATATTGGCCAGTACTCCTCAGTTTCTTGTTATCTGTGTTTCACAATTCTTGGATTGCCAAGATCTGGAAACCCAAATTAGAAATCCTGCCAGTATTGCAGGTGCTATCAGCACCCTCCAGAATAGAGCTTGAGCCAGTCTCCTGCTCCAGACCACGCATGCTATAGACAACTCCCAGCTTATCATGAACGTGCCCTGCTTCTAGGCTCTGGTAAGTGAAGTGTTCTAGCCCTTACCAAGCCTACAAAAGGTCTGAAGAAACTCTGTCCCTTTGCATCACTTCTGTGTTTTATTTATCAGAAAGCAGGAAACAATAAGAAGTCACTAATGACCTCTGTGATTTAAGTGTAAGGAATTCGATCAGACAGGGCACTCCTTATGGAGCCCCAGACATGCCACTGCTGTACAGTACAACTGCATAGCAGCAGCTTTCTCACCTCACCCAGGAATTGCTTCACTTTGGGGAGTTACATCATGGTTTTGCTGTAGTCTGAACTTCAGGATTGGGTTTTATAATTTTTTCTTCTAGGCTGCACAGCACATGGTTAAAGGACAGAACAAGGTCAGCTGCTTATTACGGGCTAATTGTTATATTCCCCAAACTACAATACGAGTAACTGAGTCTGAAAGTACAAGACCTCTGCAAAAGCAGAGATTGTGTTCTAAAATTAGAGCACTAATGAAGGCTCATTAATAGGCAAGAAGAATCCCTCTGGAATTCTGAGGCTCATGCTAAATATATCTATATAATCTCAAATGCACTTGACATGTATGGCATGCTGAAGTCCCTTACTCACTCACTGTACAACTATTAGGAACGACTAATCACAAGACACATAACCCAAATACATACAGAGGTTTTACTTGCAGGATTAGACCTAACTTCTCACTTTGAAAAGAAGCCAAGTTCTCAGAAACACAAAGCAGCAAAGACTCAGCTCTACTTTTGGAAGCTACCTCAAGATGTTCTTAGGTGTACCTGGACTGGTTTGCTAAAGCTGCACAAAACCACACCCATGTTTTCTTCATAGCACACTAATCTTGAAGTAGTTTTAGCATCCTGTCTGCTTTAAAAGGAGAGATGAGATTATTTACAAGCATGCAACAGAATGAGTTTAGTAAAACTGTGGTTCTCCCATTTCCTTTTCTATGCAAATATTTCAGAGAGACACTTAAGGCCGTTGGCTTCCATCTGCAACTAACAACCTGTTCAAAGGAATCAGAGTAAAATGGCTAAGCAGCTTGTAGAACACACATCATATACCTCACCTGATTCTCTCATCACAGTTAAATGTGTCTTGTCTTTACTACCATCAAGAATTCCCTTCACCCACAATAGAGGCTGGGAATACAACTGCAAAGCCAAGGGAGCTCCCCAAGGTTCAGATGCAGAACATTCTGATGAACACTTGAGTGCATCAAAGAGATGCTTTGAATTTGCTGTACATGTGCATTTCTTTGTTACAGAAGACTTGCCACAAGCTGAACTCTATTCACTGCAGCACACAGTGATGGTGTAAACAGATTCTTCATAGAAGAACAGGATCAGGGCTCTCGCCCACCAGAATGCAATTAACAAGATGTTTGCTCTAACTGAAAGGCAGCCATTTGGGGTGTTTGTTTAATGAAGGAGCAGCAACAGCTTATGCCAGTTCCATCACCAAGACAGCAGCACATGCTTTCCTATTCTTCCCATACAGTCCTCAAATAGCCATAATTCAATTTGGTGTTTTGGAAAGTCTAAAGCCTGCAAAATTCCACAGAGAACAGACACACAGCTGCTTCCTTTTTTAAAAAATGGATTTTAAAAAAAATGGATATTAAGACTTCTCCTTTGCAAGATATGACATACTAAAGTATTTCCCAAATAGACAATAATAGGAGTAATCTGCCTGTTCCTTTTGTTGTGCATTTTTCCAAGTGATATAATGCACAGATTTTACTCTTATCTACATGATGCATCCACAGCTAGGAGGAAACTTGTTTTCCATGTCATGTATTTGTACCAAAGAGAGATTTTTAACTCTGATACTCAAACGTGGTTTTCGGCTTTGTAAAAAGTCTGTGTGCTCCAGCATACCTGTGGTAACAGAATAAATAAAAAAGGAATCAAACTGCCAATGTAAAGAAAAAAAATGCATGGTTTTAGTAAAGAATAAGGAAATCAGAACTGTAAGAAAAATAAGAGCAAGAAGTAATTCCTCCTCCCACACATCAAGCCCACAGACCTGAAACAGTTTCTAGATGACACAAAGCAGCTCACCCTTGGAATGATGATGTTGAGAATTTGTAGGTGAAGCAAGGCAACTATGCTTCAAAAGGTGAGGGAAAACACATGACTTCAAACATTACCTGAGCAAAACACAAAGTATGGAAACAGGGCAAACCCAACACTAAGTGTGTTTGCATATTTAACATTTCTACAGTAATGCAGCTGAAAAGAGAGGAATTCCTTCTGTACTGTTCTAAACGCCAGCGCTGCATAGAGAATGAGAAGTGCTTTGAGTCACCGCTGTGAAATCTTTTAGCAACACACTGAAATAAAACTAAACTGCATTTAAAAATAAACATTCATGTACAGACTTTAAGTGATTACAGGGTTTAGTAAGGACTGAGAAAGTGACTGTAATTCTCCAACACTGACTCAATTCTGCACACACAAAAATCATCTAGCTAAAAAAGTGACCTGAAAATCAAAGATGCCATGGACCAAACTCTTCCTTTTCAGCACACTTAATGCCTCAGAAAAAGACAAAATAATTCAATAAACCCAGCAAGAGAAGAAGGATGCTTTCAGTCACACCCAAGCAATCCCTCCAAGGCTTCAACAGGAGTGTGAACCCACAAGGGAGTACAGCAAGATCTTTTCCATGAAGGAGTACAAACCACTGTATTTACAGATGGATCACGCACACTCGGCCCTAGACAGAATTCAGGCATTGCTTTCATAGCGAACAGATTTCATGACTTCAGACTCTAATGCTTCTAGTTTCAGCATGGATTTTTTTTTAAATTAAAATTGCAAGTAACCTCAGGTTAGTCTCTCAATAAATAAGAAGCATCAAGAATCTTCATGGCATTGAGATGTGTAGAACTGTAAAATTATTTCAGTCTATTTATTAAAAAAAAAAAAAAAAGCCAAAAAAAAAAAAAAAAAAGCCCAAAGAAAAGTTCTTTGTAACTGCAAACCCCATAGTTTATGTTCTTCAAAGCATGGCCCTGGTGGTTACGTTCCAGTGCCAAAACACACAGCAGGATATGAGGCCATTACTGCATTCCAAACCACTGCTCTTGATCTGCCCACTGAGCTGCCTCACTGTCACTGCCTTCCAAGTCCCCCTCTTCTCCACTTCCCTCCATATCATCCACATCTTCCTCCTGGGTTGCATCTGTTGGACTTTCCTCTTTTTCCATTTTCTGCATTCCTTCTAGTGACTTCTGATCATTTGGATCCAAACTAAGGAAAGTAAGAAAAAGAAAGCATTGTCCTAAAACTTTTCTCTTCATTTGTTCTGTTACTGTTTGAAAAAAACCAAACTCATCTTGTTTGTGCTTCCCACTGAGCATCATCAAAGAGTTTAATTTAGTAGATGATGCAACTTTACCTCAGGGTGACCATAACACTAAGCATTAAATCTTTATATATAAATTAATTCTAATCCTCAAAACCACCCTTATCTAAACATCACATTCTTCCAGAAAATTTAGTCAATTCTTCAAGACAATAATAAAGTAACACAAAAGCAGTAGAAATGTATATGACAATGACTAAATATGCAAAGGAAAAAAATACTTGACCTATTTAAGCTATGTAAGTCTATAGTGGATGTAATATGCTAGATTTAAGGTAAATTTAACTAATTGAAATCAAAACATGGCAACATTTAACACACTAACACCCTAAAATAGCATTCAGGTGATGTTAAATTTAATCATGTTGTTTAAATTTACTTAATAGCTCATTTTTATATAGCATCTTCTAAGCAAATGGTTCTTAAGGTTCCTGACTATATAATAATTAATAACTATAAATAAATCCATGCCTTAATCCCTTCATTAGTCAAGGGAACACATGCCTAGTCACATGCTTAGCATTAATGTAGTCCCTAAATTTTGCACTTTTTCACTTTGAAGACTAATAACAAATTCAAATTCATTAACAGGACATCATTTGTATGTTTTAAGGGAGAATAAAGTAAAGCTACCTCTGATGCATGTCCCAATCAATTAGCGGCTCAACTTTTTACTCAGTAAAGTTGATTACTGGTTCTCTCTGCTTTACCTCAGGGCAATACTGTACTGGTCCATCGCTTCCTGATATTCATTGACAGCCACAAGAAAGTCTCCCAGTATTCGGTGCAGAACACAGTCACTTTGGTTAGCTAGGGCGTTCCTCAGCAGAGCAATTCCATCCTCATACTTTTGTTCTCTACCTGTTTGTAAACAAAACTGCAGTTTTAAGTGTTGAGATAAATCTGCAACCACTCGGAGCGCACACAGTGAGTCATTACAAGGTGATTTCTTCCTTCAGAACTGCCAGGATGAGGAACAGCAATCTACTTTCAGCAAGATCCAACTCCTAAACACTTTTTTAGTTGCAATAGCTGTCGCATTCACGGTTACACATACTTTGAAGTCCACGCCTTTTGTTTGCAGTTATTTTAAATGCTGGCAAAATTAATTCCTGTGATTTTCCTTTCAGGATAGAACTGATAAAATCCCTACACTGCAAGATCACTGTTACATTCCCTACATCAATGAGGCTGAAGAGCACAATTACATGTAAAACAGTATGCTTTAAATAAGTCAGCGAGGGAAAGAACTAGGAACTTACTGAGCAGTTCTGCCTTCTTCACCACAGCTTTAATGTAATCAGGTCGTTGCGTTAGCGCTTTGTCCAGTAATGTTTTTGCTTTCTCCTGTGTGACAGGGTCTTCCAGACAGACTGTTGCCAACAGGGTGAGTGTCTGTGCATTAGCTCCCAGAGTTTTATAGACATTATTTGCCATCACCATGGCTTCACGGATGCTGTTGGATGCCAGGTAACATTCAATGAGACCTTATGATATAGAAGGAAAACACTTTGGGTGAGTCAGCACTACAGACACTCACCTTCTCAATTATTTGCACTCAGTAGCACTCAGGCTCTCACCATCTGATGCTCCCAATAAGCAAAAACAAGCTGCAGCTGAGAAAATGACTCTGTAACACTTCTAACAAATCCACTCAATTGACTTCTTCAGTTGTATTTATGGGCAGGCACTAAGAAAACAACCCAGCCTAAGACGAAGCACACCTGATCTAAGATTTTTGTCCAGTTCCCGTATTGAGATATTAAGACTCCACCTGTATTTTTCACAGCTCATGATATACTTAAAGCTGTTGTTGGGATCAACAAGATTTAAACAAGACACAAATATGAAAAAACAAAGCTCCCAGTGGAACTAACCTACAGTTAACATTATCATCCCAAAGTGATCTGCTTAAAAACACCCATTTATTTATATCCAGATTAAACAATACAAAACAAACAAACAAAACCTTTAAAAAAAAAAAATCTTAGGATATGTGTATTCTCTTTTACCCCTCATCTGATCAATTCTACCAGAGCTTTCTAGGTTTTGGGTAATAACAACCTACTAGAAAGTCAACAGGAGAAAAGAACCCCTGTCTATTCCCTTGCTCAGTCATCACTATGTCACCTTCCACACCAAGCCAATACTGCAGATGTGAGTAGTTTCACCTCCCTCACCCTCATAGCAATCCAGCCTGCACGGTGCCAGCCGTATGGCTTCACGGAAGTGGATAATTGCCTCCTGCACTCTGCCCATGTTCCTGAGCGCTGCTCCTTTCAGCAGCAGGGCCTGAACGCTGTTGCTATTAAGCTGGATAGCTTTGGCTCCTAAGTATAAGGCACGAGAGTATCGTTTACTGTAGAAACTGTGACACCTAGGGAAAGACAAGACAGATTGTAAACATCTACTGCTGTGATTCAGAGAGGTTTAAGAGACACCAAGAGAAAAAAGAAAGAATTACAGGCAACTAGTGAACTATTTTCAAAAGCAGCATGGCCAGCAGGTGAAGGGAGGTGACTCTCCCTCTCTGCTCCACCCTCATGAGACCCCACCTGGAGGCCTGTGTCCAGCTCTGGAGCCCCGAGCACAAGAAGGACATGGAACTGTTACAGAAAAGTCCAGAGGAGGACCATGGAGATGATCAGAGGGCTTGAGCACCTCTCCTATGAGGACAGGCTGAGAAAGTTAGGGTTGTTCCACCTGGAGAACAGCAGGCTCCAAGAAGACCTTAGAGCAGCCTTACAGTATTTGAAGGGGGCTACAGAAGAGCTAAGGAGGGACTTCTTCCCAAGGCATGGGGTAACAGGACAAGGGGTAATGGCTTCAAACTGGAAGAAGCTTAATTTAGGTTACACAACAGGAAGAAATTCTTCTCCATGAGGGTGGTGAGGCACTGGAACAAGTTGTCCAGAAAAGCTGTGGAGGCTCCAACCCTGAAAGTGTTCAAAACTAGGTTGCATGAAGCCTTGAGCAACCTGGTCTAGTAGGAGATGTCTCTACTAAGGACATGGCAGTGAGGTTTGCACTAACTGATCCTTACTATCCCTTCCAACCCAAACCATTCTGCAGTTCTTGAATTTGAGAATAAGTTAAAAACTTATGTTCAGAGAAAACAAAAAATCCAACAAGCTTTTCGGGAGTTTAAATAAAGCAGTATGACTATGAACTGTTACAGCTCTTTCATTTATCACCATTATTGCACATGTGTGGTAGCTAATAGCTTTAAACATGCAGGAAAACAACAAAAATAGATATTTATGGATCACTAATTTTAAGTTACCCCAAGAACAGAATAGATAGGATAGGAAAGCACCTTCTGAACAAAAAAGAATTTGAAGCAACTGTATGAACTGTAATCCACTGTATGCAGCAAATTAAGAGGTAAGAAAGAAAACAAGGTACCCAGATACCACCCAGGGCTCTGCATGTTGATCAGAAATATTGAAGAGGCGGCAGCCCAAGTTCTCCACATCCTCTAGGCGACCTTCACGTGCCAATAAGTAACCATATACATCCATTCCTACAGAGAATATTTAAAGAGTGATCACATAAAATATTCCACTGCATCCCTGACTGCACATAGCTGCTACTCTAATGTTCCTCATCAGACCCATTACACTAGGTAAATTTACTTTTAGAATTTACTCACCTTTTATGAGATAAGGATCCAGCATTTGTGCTTGTTCAAACTTTAGAATAGAGTTTTTATTATCTCCAGCTCTGAAATACAGGTCTGCTAAGCTCCCCAGTAAATCTACATTGTCCCTCAGCAATGACTTTTTCTCTAAAGAGCTTTAAGAAAAGGAAAAAAAAGGTTGTTATATAAGTAATCCCATTTAAAATTTAATTATATACACATATAACTTGATTACATCATGTGCTTTGAACTCTTACCAAATGGTATTTATTGCTCTTGTGTTATCACCAGTATGCACAAAAGCATATGCCTTGATCCACACAGAAAGCCAGTCCAGGTTAGGAATACTCTGAATTATGTTGATTGTCATAGAGGCCACTTCTGCCCCTTTCACTGACAGCGAGAGCAAGCCTGTTCAGAACAGCAGATACATCCACGTCAGCTACCACAAACTGCTCCTCACGCAAATAAACTGTCTGAAGGCCAGAAACTCCACCCCTTGACAAGCATACACAAGCAGGTTGCTACAATGCTTTTATAATTTGCATAAGGCAGGCATTACATGTGGCATACAAACACAAGAGAGTTACCTGCTCCAAGTGTAATTCAAATTATAGTAGTGTTCAACATTGAAATACTAACAGTGTGCAGACACCTACCTAGTATGGCATCAAGTGCTAAAGGGCACTGCCTTAACACTTCTTTGTAGCTTGTGACAGATGAGCGTTCTTGACCTGCCTTCTTGTATAGATTTGCCAACATCATATTGATCTACAAGCAATAGAAATGTGGTAGAATCAGGCATGAGAAAGGAGAAATCCTCACTAAAAGGTCAGCTCTTTTTCCTCAAGCACACCTGCCTCCTTCCCTTCCTCCTGATCTGGGCAGAAGAAAAAATTACCCACACTTCTTCCAAGATCACTATAACCTACCACAGAGCATAGAATGAAGATTGCTGCTACTTTCTGAATCCAAAGATAAAATGTACACCCTTTTATATTTGCAGAGTGCATCTTGAAAGCTCTATGTTTTGCATATACGAAGTCAAAAGATGGGCAAGGGTTTATATATGATGCCAAGAAGGCCCTGTTTGCCGCTAACAGTAGTCTTCTATCAGTTATTCATATCAGTGGAAGCGTTTCTCTGATCAGGAAGGCAGAGAAAGTTTCCACTTAGCTTCTGAATGAGGTCATGATTAATAGACAGAAATTCCTTGAGCTCTACATAAGTAGACACATTTCTGCTACAGTATTTAACCAGTGTGTACAGGCAGAAAGTTTGCTTTTCTCAATCTTTCCTTTTCTGTTCTACAAGTTGGTCTTTAAACAGAACACTTCAATGTTACTAGAGCCTAAGCCTCCCACTGTTAGCATAATACAGGAAAACTGCTAACATGAACCATAGTTGATGGACCTGATGTGTTAATCTTTTAAGCCCTCACAACATAACAAAGGCAGCAAAGACTCAACATTTGACATTGCAGACTGCAATGGGATGTAAATATTTAACATTACCTAAACTGTTATTAAAAGGATGAAAAGATTCTAAAAGATGAAGTACTGGCATTCCTTCTACTTGCCAAAGTTTTCAGCCCTTCAAGGATCTTACATTGCTCAGACTACACAGCAAGACTGAAGTGCTATTTCACACACATTATGGGTTCAAGAATGTTTTAAAACACTTAGTTTGAGCAATCACAATTTAGCAAGTTATGCTGACTGGCTAATAGTGAAAAATACCACAGAACAATCAACCTTGTATGACAACTAGGCTACGACTCTCCCCTTCAGCTCTAGCAGGTGACAGCATCCTCTTCCTGTCCAGTAGTAGAGTCCTAGCCTCTTCCTCAGAGGCTAGGACTCCACTTTGTGAAAAAGCTTTAGTTGAGAGCAGCCATTTTTCTTTGCCCTATGAAAACTATCCAAAAGATACAAAGAACTATCCAATGGATGATGTAGATTTCAAGCCTTATGTATGGATATACAAATATTTTACTAAACTTTAGAAGAATAAAAAAATGGTGTTTCTTGATCCTTGCATGCAAGCAAAATTCCATGTGCAGCACTAAAGAGTTAACCAGGAAATTCACAGAAATTAGCAAAGATGCACACAAACATTTAACTCTATTCACTGTTTTTGAATTCTGAGGGAATACAAAATTTGATTTAAAAGAAAGTAGGTTGGATAAACTAAGGCAATTTAAACATTAGGAAGTGCTTCCAAATAACATGTAACTCATACAAAAGCAAATACCAAGACACAATGCCATTATACCTATGGGTTGTTCTTTTTTTTACTAGCTGCTGGCCTACAGATTAAAAATATGCTGACCAAGGGCTGTGACAAAAATCAGAACTAACCTTTGGGGTCCTCTGTCTGGAAGGAATCCCATCAAGAATAGCAATAGCATCTTTATCTTGCTTCAGCATTGTGTAACATTCAGCCATTTTATATTTCACTTCAATTTCAGATGGTAAACACTAAAATAAAAACCAAAGTTTAAAGTACAACGTTGGTTTAGTCATGTAAAAAAAAAAATGTGAACAAGGTTTCTTCATTAAATGCTTAAATCATGTTGAAAAAAATCAGTGTAATAAAGTGCAACCTACTGCTAGCTTATATCACTCCTGTCTTCATCTAAAAGCATGAACTACACTCACAAAAAAATCTCATGCTTGAGAGCATATTAAGCTTAGCCTTAGAAAACAAAACAGAGATAATTTTCAAAACAAAACACCTTTAAATATGTTTATTTTACGAGATACATCTGCACTCTGATGCTACAATATTGAGTCAGCAATATGCATTGTTAGGGGGAACATGACTGCTTTTTGCAGCGCAATAGTCAGTTTTTAAATACCTGGCTTTGGGGAGTTGATGCAGCATTCCCAGTAGAAGGTCTTACTTTTGAAGTTTTACTTAATGCTTTTTTCTGCTGCAGTGCCATCGTATACTTACTCACAGCATTTCTATATTCTTTATCATGGAAGAGAGAGTCTGCGTGATACACAAGGAGCTGGTACTTCTGAGATGGTGAAAACAGCTCCCTAGAAGAAATGCAAACATAAAGGCTGAGATCAGCTGACTGCACGAGAACCAAAATCGCATAGATCCAAAGTACGTGTAGCTTTGGCTTGCCTCGCTTCAACTTTCAACCATTCCTACTCCTTTACTCCATTGGAAGGACCCTTGAGTAACAGGTATTACCTGCTGCCAAAGGGATCATCTTGTCAATTTCCCTTATCTGTATACAAACAGTCTTAACAGCCGTTCCTGACACCTCATCAGTAACAACAGGTGATATTCACCTACTTGACCACTGTTTTCTAACCGAGCAGCTCCTATCCTCCCCATAACAAACTACACACCACAGCATGTTATTTGAATGGATTTGAGTTTACAAGGCAATCCAGCTCCTTCTACAGCTATCCTGGTCCTAATCCACATGTTCCTACATTTTAAAACACCCCCTTTATAACACTTGCAGTTTGTCTGCAGAAGTGTTGAGGAGCTAAGAGTTTCAGCGAGGGATTTCGACTTCAATTAGTACATCAAAACCCAATCAAAACGTAAAGTAACACCTTAAAGGGAAGTCGTGAAAAATAAAAAGGATCGCTCGAGTCAGGGGAAGAGCTGTGACCTACACAGGGCACCCCTGGAAGGAAAAGAAAAAAAAAAAAAAATCGTTCCATCTACAGGCTCATGTGCCGTGCACCCCAAAGAATACGGAGCCGGGCTTCATGCCCTGTAGGGCCGGGAGCCCTGGGCCCGCATCACAGGGCCCGGCGGGAGGGAAAGCTCTACAACCGAGCCTACCTCCCTCCCCGCCCGTAAGACACACCCCGATACCCCTCGGGGTCCTGTCTGGCTTCTCCCTCAGCACCACTGGTCCTGTCAGCCCGCGGCGCCCGGCGCGCCCTCTCCCGGGAGGGCCACTCACGGGTTATTCCCGCTCATCGTGAGAAGAAGGCCGCTGAGGAGCCGCACGTTAGAGTGGAGCCCAGCGGCTGCCATCTCTCGTACGTGCTCCACCACACTCATGATGACGGCAGAAAGGCGCGGAGCAGATGGATGGTAAAGAGCGAAACACCGCCACCGCCGCAGGCACTCCAAAATGGCGCCACCAAGGGGGCCTCCTTCGTCACCGCCTATAGGCGACCTCACCACTGCCTCCACGGAGAAGGCGCGGCCCGAGAGGCGTATGGAAGGGCAGGCCTAGACGGTCCGAGATGCTCCAGGACCCCGGCACTTCGCGCCTGCGCAGTGCTGAAGCGGGAGGGTGGTGGCTGCTGAGGGGCGAAAGCTACGTGAGGGAGGTAGTAGTTTTACAGCAGAAAGGTCTTTTCCTGGTTCAGTGTAGTTTTACAGAAGAGACACACTCTCTGTGATTGCACAGCACTTGAGTGAAGTCCTTTTTCTCCTGAGAATTTATGTGCTGGTTGCAGCAGCTAAATGTGATACGCATCAGAAATAGTAGCTAAGGAAAAAGCCTTTAAAATCCTGGATTTCTTCTGGGCAACCACCAGGGTAAATGCCTCACTAGGTCCACTGCTAACTACAAAGCATAGACTGAAAGGAAAGCTGAATGATAAATCTCTTTTCTTCTCCGTTTATTAGAAAAATAATTAAATCATGGCTATTCTATTACTGCTGTTACAAACCAAACCATAGCAGTGGGAGCTTTCAGTTTGAACGTGCCTGCTGCCTGAGAGGAATGCACCTCTCAACGAACACAACAGTAAAGCATCACTGGCACACAGAAAAATGTGTTGGTGATGCAAAGTGACAGTGAAACAAGTCACGAAGGGAACTCTGAATAAACCAAACTCAGATTTGTAGTTCTTCAAGAACTGACTATCAATCAGCTTTTGCTGGTATTGTGTGATGGGTGTGCTGGTCTGAATAGGACATCACAAAGGCAGTCTCAGATGAAGCTGTGTGTAATCTGCCTGCTGTACCCTTTGAAGGCCTTTGGGAACAATGGAGCACAGCTCCGTGGAAGCAGACCTGCTAAATAAACACCTTGCTGGAAGCTACAGCCCCTCTATTAGTCCTGCTTTCAAGTGGGAATGATTCACTTCCTCCCCATTACCATGACACAATAATGATGGTCCTTTCACCAAGAACAAAAATCCCCTCTGATTGCTTGAAGGCTATCCACATGGCATAAAGTAGTTACCAAATTAATTACAAGCTAAGTTTATTGAAAACAAGGTAAAAATCACTGCACTCAACAACACAGCGTGAGAAGTATGTTTTCTGTGGACATACAACACCAAAACTCTAGCCAGTAGAGCAATTACACAGCTCCCCCTGCCCCACAGGCAAGCCCATTTCTTCTCTTAAATACAAGCCCTGTTTTAAATGCTAGCTGCCCCCATTGATAATAAAGCAGCTTGCATCTGAAACAGCATGTTAGAAATCACTTATTAAGCACCAGCTTAATAATATTTGCTTACACAAAGGATCTCTTTGCTCTCCCTCTATCCCTCATTGACTGGTTTGTGGGTTTTGTTGTGGTTTTGGTTTTGTTTTTTTCTTCTTCATAAGCACTTAATTCTTCCTTGGTACAAAATGTATCCGAAACAAAGGCAAAATACTTAAAACACTTTGCTGTGGAAATGCTTAATGTTGTTGCTACTTTGCTTCTTCACTGTCCAGGACCTGACAGACTCTTGTTCATGAACTGTCTCTTCACAAAGCAGATCCACCACTGTAGAAGGAAGTACAAAGTCAAACGTGGTTTCCATGCAGTAAACAAAATGGTGAATCTCAAGTATTCAACCTCTGACAAATAACAAATGTTAAGGCTCCAGTTTTGCACATAACATTTTCCATACTGGTTTCTACTGGAGTTTAGGCAAACAAAAGGACAAGAACTGACCCAATGAATTTATAATATAGGACTCAAGTAAAGCAGGCCAGTCTACTTTTTCTTATTTATCTTATTTCTACTGTTTTTTCCAATATATTCATTAAAATATAATTATGAGCAAGGCGTGCAGCTATGCCTTTGAAACTAAATGAGCTTAATATTTTCAGTATTAAATGCACATTTGCACATGAAACATAGGAACCATCAGGAGGTAATTCATGTGTTGATTAGCTTTTTTTTTTTTTAAATCTGAATGTAAGGCAAAATGTTCTACTTCAAAGAAGCTATCAAATCAGAACTGCCTAGGAAGATAAACAGCATCTCTCATGCCTGTGAAAATTTCCATTTGAAAACCCTGCCACCAGCAGATGTGCCTTACTTTGAAGAGTTGAACCAGACACCACTTATTACTGCCCTGCTTTTTCAAGAAACCCAAATTGGCATTTGCTGTCCTACCACATTACAAATTAAATGTATTGATAACTTGCAGCCCTGTGAGTTCACCAGCCTTGTAAAATCAGTGAAGCTTGTCCTGAAGTTCCCCACAGCTGGTTCCCTCTCCCCATCATCTCACTTCTCACATTTCACCTGTGATGACTGCACTAAACTTACCTTACTGGGCTTGTCACTTTGAGGATCAAATACTTTTTCACAAAGGCGAAGTCCAGTTTCTTGCCTCAGCTGCTGCAAATAGGCCCTCATCACCTCTGAAAGACAGCACGGGAAAAAACAATGTAAACTGAGGCAGCAGTAAGTCAAACTGAGTTTAACAGGGAAGCATAAAGTATCACTGCTTAAAGCAGAAAATTAATTTTCACATTGTTGGCTGGCTGAATTTGATTTACAACCGTACCTGGGATTTTTATGATGTTTGTACCAGTAAAAAAAGATCAAACAAACTGTTCATTATTGTGAGCTTCCTAATCTGCCAGTGCAGCTATCTGCTTGAGCTCCATTACAGGGTTTAGCTAGTAATGATGATGAAAAATGCAAACTCAGACCCCTATTCATTTTTCTGTTGGATCTATGGATCCAGGGAAATCACTGTACCCTCCAGGTTAGAAAATCCAGCTTCACTGCCCTTAGAGAACAGCACTGCAGATTTAGAAGATTCAGTTTTAATGTAATTTTTCTAGCTGTAGTCACAGAAATGCAGCTAACAAACTGTGAGCCCAAGGAAGCATTCAGAGGTTCTGGTTTTGCCTTACCTTCCTCCTGTTTGTTGGCAGGCTTGGTGTAAATGGCATTAAGGGGAAAGCCAGGCTCCCCGGGGATTGGGAAGTTAGTGATTCCTAGCGTGTACATTTCTTTCTCTCCTTGACCTTTGGAGTTACACTGGAAGAACCAGACAAAACAATGGATTAACAGTTATAAACAAAAGCAGACCATCAGAGCCAAATATTTTGCCTATATCTAACACATCAAGAATAGTAACACAACTCTTTGGAGAGCCACATCCTTGGGAGTATCTGTGGCTCCAACAGCTGGGACTGTGGTGAACAGGATTTGTGCCAATGGGAGGAGAATATCAGTAAATCCCTTCCTGAGCAGAATCCCCAGAACAGATTCAGGTCCCCTCCTGTGCCAAAATTCAGTTTCCTTACCTTTTGGAGCTTTTTCAAGCACTCAGAAATGTAGAGGGTTATGTAGATCAGTGTTCTGTCAGCCTCGTTCTGCAAAACAAGAGCAAACTCAGAGTCCAGCCACTCTCAGATTAACAAAGTGTGAAACAGGAATGAGTTCAACCATTTTGGCCCACAATTTCCCCATGAGAGAGAAACTTGCAATTTACTACATCTACCCAACTTTAAAAATTAACTGGGAGGGAGTTTTTGTTATCTAGTTGAATTATTTCACAGCACTGCCCTCCAAAGGTCTACTATAAGCACCATGTCTCAAAAAGTTACCTTAATTTCGTAATTTTTGAAGAAGACGTTAGCTTTGAAGTAGTAGATGGCTTCATCTATAATATCTGTGTCCTTAGCTAATAAAAAAAGAAATGGAGAGTTAAACAATGCACCACTATACAACATGTAGCCATCACTTTCACTCACTGAAATACATTAACAAGGATGATTGCAAAGGCAAAATCTTGGTATTTACAAAAAGCAGAAGGCAGCACCCTGTAAGAGTCATTGCTGTGTGAAACACTGGTGACCTCATACCAGAACACACAAGCTTCCTACTCTTAGCAGGAGCTTCATCTCCTTTCTTCTCGTCCCCCTATGACTTCTCACTTCACCAATGGCAGCAATTCATCAGTTCCCTACTTTTCTACCAGTTAAGTAACTCACCAGAGTTTTAACACCATAAAAATTTTCTCAGAATACAATGTTTTTTGAGAAGAGGCAACACCACAATCAAACTCCATTATCCTCTCAAAAAAAAGGGAGGGTGAGCAGAACACAGTGACAGGCTCACCTGTGACTTTCACCTGCTTTTGCTACCACCTAGATTGCTTAAATCAAGAAACATTTCTTTTTTATTTCCTTTTTCAAACTGAACTGCTACACTACCAGGAACATATGCTTGTGAAGTGCTACTTCATGTGCTGAAGAGAAATTCATACTGGGCTCTGTTGGGATGCCCATAACTTCAATTCCTAAACTCCCTACCCTATAGTGCTGCCTATCTTACCCCTCATCCTTCAGAGCAGTTGAGTGTCTTCAGCCACAGACTCAAAGCACAAGTTCTCTGTAGCTAAATCTGCACTTCCTCTGACAGAGGGTTCACACTGCCACATCCTCCTCAACCCCTGCTGAAGAGCACAGTCAGACACAGGAGGAAGCCCGAGAACAGTAACTGTAGGGTTTAGTTACTGAAACAACTGATTTGGCAGGGTGCATATTTATCTGTGCATAATTATTTTCTATGATTTGCACAACTTAAGTATTTGAAAACATTTTTCCTCCTCTCTAAATTGCAAAGTACTCCATTTCCAAGCCACGACGTCTCTCATCACTCTTCCTGGGGCTGGCTTGAGTGGAAGGTTGGACTGGATGGTCTTTGAGGTTTCTTCCAACCAGATTGTTCTGTGTTTTCTGTGGAATCATGAGATGCTGATGAGCTACATACAGGTAGGTTTTCAAAAATTATTATGAACGTACTTTCCCGAGGTGCTGGGCCTTTGAACTGGCTTCTGATGGGTAACAGTGCCATGTTGCCAATTAGCTTGGTGTCCGAGTCCATTAAAGTTGAGTGATAAGCCTAGAGATTGGAGGAAGTCTGGTTATTAATGCTACTGAAAATAGCCATTTTTGTGTCCAAATGCTTCTGAAAATAGACATTTCAGTGTCTTATCACATCTCTCCTGCCTTCATCGACTACAAGTTAAGAGATGAGCTCATTAGTGATGCTTCCAATAATTTTTCCTTGCACAAACAATCACTCTTTTCTAATTAGGCCCAGATCTCAGCACCATTCTGAGGAAGATCACAGAAGCATCATCACTGGCACTATTCACAGTGGTAGGAGAAAATTGCTGTTGCTTCACTCATGGGCAGCATAGCCCCAAAGCTTGTAGCCCTGCTCACCTGCCCAGGTTTCACTGAAGGTTAGTTGGTGATACTTCCTTTTGGTATCTAATTAAATATTAGCAAATAATAGATAAAGCCAGGCTTAACACACAGACAGACACTCGAAAACCTTTCTGTGCACTCTAAAACTGGTCTAAGTGAATTAATAAACAAACAAATCTTCATGGGAAACTCATTTTTAACAACTGGCAAGTTTAGGTTTAGGCACTGCACAGACATTTCCACTATACTGGGAAGCTTCACCTCCTCACAGCCGCGGTTTTGAGGGGAGAAGAGTGGGATGCAACTGGAGGAGTAAGCATCCTGAAGTAGAAAAGCAGTTTATTTCAGCCAAGGGAGGCTGGTGTGAGCAAAGCAACAGCTTTTACCACCCTCTTCCTTGTCGGAGCCGGGAGCTACTACCCTCCCGTCTGCGGGTGGCTCTCTGGGAGGAGGAAGAAGATGTAAGAGGAGGAGGAGGAGGAAAAGGCAGAGGGCGCTGGCCTTGCACCGGTCTCCCATAAAGAGTAATTCCCTGCTCTCCACAGAATTCCCGCAGCTGCAGCCCCTTTTCTCCACCCTAGCAGCTGCCCACAGTCAAGACCCCAGCAGCAGAATCCCTGTCCCCCAGACCGGGGTCGCACCCACCCTGCCCTCCCCGTCCGGGCCCTCTGCCCCAGGCCTTCCTGCCCTGTCTCCCCGCCGTCAGGGGCTGGCCGAGACACGGGTGCGAAGTCCCCTTACCGGCATCTCGAAGGACAGGACGCAGTTCGGTGGGGACAGGAGCAGAGAGGAGCTGGCAGCAAAGCCTTCCTGCTCTGCCTGCGCTGCAGGAAATGAGGCAGCAGAGGCGGTGCGAGCAGGGGAAGTCGCAGCCGCAGCCTGCAGCGTGTACCGCCCCGCAGGCTCCGGTCCTGCCAGCGCGGGGTCGGTGCTGTGACAGCACGCTCAGATGAGGACTCGTTTGCTTTTTCACCCCCCTCCACCTTCTGCCTTTGCTATGGCCAGCAGCGCAAGTAAACCCTCCTCGATTCATCCGTGCCACCCTTTCCCAGCCACAGACCACCTCGCTTCCCTTCAAGCCCCTGTCCTCGGCGAGGGCCAGCACTTGACAAGAGGTGGGGATGCTTTGTTCACAACCTTTTTTCTCTGTGTTCACAGTGCTCCTGTGCGTGGCTTGCCCTGCTCCAACATAAATTGGTGTAAGGAAGCACAGAATGGATCCAAATATGTTGTGTTTGGAGGGACATAGTATTTTAAGGTACACATTCTCGTTACTATCAAGCCATAAAGGTTTTTTGTTAATCCAGCACACTGAATTTGCCCCTTGGTAAGGCTCATTGCATGAGTCAGTGAGAAAAAACAGATTGGGGAGGTGAGTCTAAGTTGGAGTTTGCCCTTTGGAGATACCACAAGTGTGACTCACCCCATGGATGTACCAGTCCAGAGGTGAGTTAAGTCACTGTAGTTTTCCCTATTTTAATTCAGCCAGATCAGGTCCTGTCACAGGATTATTAGCTTTGTGCGGGCATAAAGACTTGCCCCATCATAAGGTTAACCTATGCCGTAACTATTAAAACCCAAATACATTCAGGGCTTTTGGCCCAATGTTTTAAAACTCTGAAGACCTCCTCTTTTTTTTTCCCACATGCCACTCCCTGCCTTCCCTCTTCCTGGTGACCGTAGTGATTACCTTGAAACTGGAAGTTTCAGCACACCTGAATTGTCTGAAACTGGAGAATAACAGCTGTTATGAGGCTGTAGATGTCATAAGGCTAGTAATTTTTGGAAATGTGGCTTTGGAAAATGATTTTAGACGGTATCTTATTTCCCAGTTTTTCGTTGTTCCCATTTAAAAGATCTGCNCTTTGAGGTCCCTTCCAACCTTACCATTCTATGATTCTATCCCATGCAATCATCCCTGACCTCCACATATGGACTCTAGGGAGCCATTTTTCTACAGATAATGCAGGATTTGCTGGTCTTTTGAACATCTCTCCCCATTCTTGACTCTGCTTTGGAAAAAGCAAATCCTTACTTCAAAAATAAGTACTACATCAACAGTGTGACTATTTAACCATTTATTTAAATAGACAAGAACAACCACCTTACTGAGCAGTAAGAAAAAAAAGTTATACCTTCTGGACTAGAGGCAAGAAACTACAAACTCAGCTGTTCCAAGCTGCTATCACACACAGGTTTAGGTAAGTAGAGCTGCCTCCCAATTACTCAGTCCCTGATACTCCTTTTCCCTTAAGGAGTATCTTTGTACTCAGACATTTACTAACCAACCAGTCTGGTCCTACAAAACCACATCGGTTGTTCTTATTGTACCGAAATACTTGGCTGCTCGTATTTTGTGAGGATGGAGTTGATTTCTAATATATAAACTATATATAGATTATATTCCTACATCTAAGCATTCACTGATGTTTACCATGTCAGAACCATGAGGCCCTTCTTGGAAAATACTCCATGGAGTAAATCTTGTTCCATAGAATTATGAAAAAGGAAAGGTTGGTATGTACTTGGACATAGCAGCAAAAAGAAAAAAAACCACCAACTACCACATCCTGAAGTTCAGCTGAATGTAGCTAATAAATTGGACTAATAGATTTCAGGAGAAGCAATGAAACAGGTTTTGAAACAATCAAGACACCCCAGCAACAGCCTGTATATATAAAATAACTGGAAACAGAGGTAAATTCAGCAGTATGTTTTTCCATAGGGCTGGAATTATCTGCTATCAACAGTCTGTTAACAGTTACTCCTAATGACAGAACAGATGCTACTTGCCTGGAAAATTTCTAAGACCATTTTAACACGTATTTAGTTATTTAGGTACGTACTCGGGAAGTAATGTGCTAAAATTTGGCTTGTCTGAAAGCACCACGCTTTATATCATAATGTCTACAGCAGGAAGTTTGAGTTTATTGAGGGGGAAAAAAAAAGCAAGTTATTTGTTGCTGAATTCTTCATTAAGTCAGTCAGTTTCTAATGTGATTGCACAAGACCATCACCAAGTTCTGCTTAAGCTGATTCTAAGTGTTCTGCTGTGTTTAAGATAATATTGATATATAAACCACCTAAAGTCATGTGCAATTTGTATGAAAATCAGTTCTTAAAGCTTACCATCTAGGCTCCAAAGTGAATGTGGAACGCTGATGTTCCTCAAGAAAAGTGAGACCACTCACTGACCAGGTGCACCTTTGAAGTTGCAATTAATTTCTACCTAATTCAGGTTCACAAAGCACAATTTGTACTCTTCAGATCAACTCTTTCCCTCACTTAATTAATGAAACTAACTACCCATGACTGGAAAGAAATATTTATTACAACATACTTATATTCAGCTTTGCATCTTTTGCAAGTAATTTGTGTTTTGTTTTTTTTTTCCAAACATTCCTATGCTTAGATGAGACAGATCTGTATGTAGAGAATTTTTATGTGTACTAACACTAACCTCTATTTACAAACACACAGGCATAAGAATAAAAACTGTTTATTAAAATAATTACAAGGTCATGTAGTTCACTATAAATATTATTTTATGCATAAAAAACATCGAGTGTGGTTGTGTAGGTGTGGATTCCCCCTACTCCGCTCCTTTTAATGTTTTAACACAAGCAATGTATTTTCCTTCCAGTTCTGAGTATCTGTTTTTCACTCATCCACATGATCTTGAAAGTATTCATCCACAAGAGCAGATTTATCCTCTTCAACTTCCTGCCAGAAAGAAAACAACAACAAAAAGGTAAAATCTGACTTTTCTCTAGTGGTTGTTGTACGTTTCCTGTTCTGTCACATTTTATTTTAGAAACCGTAACAGAAACAATCTCTGGCATGGTTCTATAAAACATGTAGCATAAGTGCTTTCTGAAAAGCAATTTGTTTTGAGAGTTATCAAAATCGTGCATGTCAAAATCTAGATCCAGGTATTCTATATACTTGGGAGTACAAAATTGAATGAAAGAAAAATGAGTAAGAGCATTGGACTTGTTCCTTCGGATTTATGAGTTGAATAATAAACCCAGACAGGGCTTGGAACAGATTTTAACCAAACAGTGTTCTATCTTCTATTTCACATGATGAAATTTATTTCTAATCTGTATTTTGTACACAATACAGGGGTACAACACAGGAACTATTGGGGAAGTCTGAACAGTCCTGTAGGAAGAAATCTTAGTGATCTTAATGGCTTTTTCTGACTAGAATTCCATTATTTTTTAAAACAGAAGCATTGTAAACACAACCATTTGATTACTCTGCACATGCAAGATGACATTAGAGAATCAGGATTTCACTTTTGTAACTGTAAATTAAGATGATATAAGGGTTATCAATAAAAGACTAAACATGGCTTATTTTGAACCATACTAAGGCAGTAAATTATCAGCAAGGCAAATATATTTATATTACAATTTGTATTCTGAATACTTTTAAAGTTTTAATCTTACTATCAAAAGTGCATTACCTTTGGTTCTTTAAATTCCAGATCTTCTCCATACTGAATGGTGAAGTCTATGTGCTGTAGAACTATGTTTATACTTTCCTCATCAGAGCGATCAAAAGGCAGAAATCGAACCATACCATAGTCATCAATCTAGGGAAAGGATTCAAAGGATGTTAGTAAGAAAATGCAGTTAAGCAGTTTTCCATCACAGCACTCTAAAATCACTTAAAGAATGTTTTGGGTTGGAACAGTCCTCTAAAGGTCATCTAGTCTAACTCCCCTGCAGTAAGCAGGGATATCTTCAACCAGATTAGATTGCTCAGAGCCTCAGCCAACCTGACCTGGACTGTTCCCAGGGATAGGGCATCTACAACCTCTCTGGGCAACCTGAGCCAGTGTCTCACCGCCCTCAGTGTAAAACAATGTCTTTCTTAGCTCTACTCCAAACCTCCCTTTTTCAGTTTAAAAACCATCACCTCTTGTCCTGTCACAACAGGGCCTACTACAAAGATTGTCCTAATCTTTCTTGTAGGCCACTCTTAAGTACTAAAACATGACAAAGTCTCTTTGGAGCCTTCTCTTCTCCAGGCTAAACAACCCCAAGTCTTTCAGCCTGTCCTCTCAGCAGAAGTGTTCCAGTCCTTGGGTCATCTTTTTGGCCTCCTGTAGATCTGCTCCAACAGGTCCATGTCTTTCTGGTGCTGAGGACGCCAGAGCCAGACACAGGAATCCAGATGGAGTCTTACCAGACCTCACTTCCTTGGACCACACTTAGGGCTTCCCTGTCTGGACTGCTTACATACCATTTAAAGCCCAGCTGCAAACCATGGCTACTCCTCACTCAGAACACCTGGCTAAGTTCTACACAGCAGGAAAAAACATTTTCCCAAACTGCTATTAGAACAGGATTTAGAGAAATTAATTCACTACAATCTCAACATTAGTATCTGATGCTAATTTGAAAAAAAAAAATAAGAAGTTGTGTTAAACCAGGCAAAAAAGCAAAATGCTCAAGTGTCTGAGAATCTTTTAGATCCTGGCTTTGTTAGTAAATACATAGTAAATAATCCACATCCCCCAACTATGTATCTATAACACCAATGAAGTCAGCAGCCATGCAGTATAGTTTATAAATACAGGACTAAATTTATAGATATTGGGTAAAAAGCAATATACCTACCAATCCACATATAGATTTAGTCAGTTTTTTAAACATTTTGCTTTTCAATATATTTGTAGAATCTTCAATCATAGAATACATATCTGGATCCAAGTACCTGGGAGAAACAAAGTCATTGTTAACAAAGGCAGAATCCTTGAACATCTGTCACTCTGTGAACTGAAAGAACTAACTTCCTTTAACTTAAAATGTTTTAAAATAGGTTTTGTACCTACTCGAGTATCTCAGATTACAATTGCTAGTGGAACCAACTAAAGTGATTTTTACTTTCTGTTTTGCTAATCTACTTCTATGCTCAAGAAAGCTTTGAGGAAGACCACAGTGACAAACATTAATTTTGTCATTTTAGCAGAAGTGTGAAAGTAACACCTAAGCAGTGCAGTATATTTAGTATTAAAATTTAAAAAAAAAAATCATAGGATCAGCTCTGGTTTAGGTTCTTAAGTACACGACCCTGGAATGTCATTCAGAATAGATTTTTCTGTAAATAATTATCCTGAATTTATGTCAGAGCTAAGTACAAACATAGCAGACTGACTAAATTCTAACCATCCTATCCAGACATTTAAAGACTATGTTCAATATAAACCAAATGAATCTCCTCCCATTCCAAAAGAGTATGTTTGACTTATGGCAAACACCTGATTGCATTTTGAGTGAGGTTTACGTCAAAATTAATATTACAGTACAGAGTAAGGAATATTTTGGCACTTACTTTTCTATTTCCTTCTTGGCTTTCTTGCTCAGCAAATCCATTTTGGTCATGATGTTAATCTGTGGAATCTCTAAAGATATCATTGCACTGAGTGCTGCCAGAATTCCAGAGATAAACTTAAGGAATATGAAGAATTATGTAGTTAAGTACAAAAAATACCCCACCAACACACAGGGCACTAAGCCACAGACCAACTCTGTCTAATGAGTGTATGAAACCTAGACACACCACCAAGTGGGGAGTCCTGATCTCTGCTACAAACCGGGTGTGGAGCTTCTCATCTGCCATCTTATTTCCAGTGCTTCAGATCTGAATCTCCCTCTGTAAAGGGCATTATGAAACTCAAAGCCCATCTTTGTATTTTTACTTCTAGACAGGGAAAGTGCAGTCCCTCTGCAGATCTGAGAAAGCTCTCACTGAAGAATGTAAGTTGGAAGAACTTTTATTAGACTTTTTTCTTTTCTGCAACCAGTGTCTCAGGCAGCTGAAGATATCTATCACATCTCTTCCAGCTAAGCATTCTTTCCTTTGGACTAAATAAACACAGCTGCCTAATTTGCTTAGATTTCTTGTTCTTTAATGATGTGGACTTTTAAAATAGATTTCAAATTAATACCTTAAAAGATTCCACCATAAACTGTGAATCCACAAGAAAAACTCCACAAACACGGAATTCCCATTGCTGAAGCTGCTCCACCAGCTGTTTCATCACTGGCAGATGTGTATAGAGTTCAATCTGACCTAGGACACACAAGATATTAGTATGCAGAAATGTGAACCTAACAGCAACAGTCACCAGTTATAGCAACATGGACATTGCACTTAATATGAAAAGAAGCTCACAAAGCATCTTTATTTTCAGACAACTCTTATAACTGTATTTGGATGAACTTATAATGGCTAAATGGAAAATAAATGGTAGGGGTTTTTTTCTTCCTTGATCTCCAATTAGTGTTAGTTAGCAGTTGCCAGATGATGCTATTAGAAGTCAGTGCAGTCCTCCACATTATCCTGGGACCAAGTTCACTTTTTAAACATCTGAAAGTGACCCCTGACAGTTGTTAATAGTTAAGCCTGAATGATTACAACCAACAACAAGTACAGCACATTTTACATTGCAGATGAAAAACAATAGAAAAACGTTAACATTTGTTTACCTGGGCAATCAAACAATATATAGTCATCCTCCACATGCCCAAGGCTTTCCTCTAGCCAATTAAAGTTATTGGCAAAGTATTCCATGCAAAACACCAAGCCGCCGTTGGGACCAAACCTTAAGGATTCATCTTCCATGACGTCGTCCACTTCTATTAACTCTCGGATATCTGGAACAACAGACACGCGAAGTATTTTTGGTTCAGGTGCTTACAGCGGCCCCCGAAGTCTCTGTGGGCAGCCTCCCACCGCTCACCTGCCATGACGGGGTAGCTGAAGAGCTCTGCCGCCGGGTCCAGGTTGACCACTTGCACGGCACGGCCTAGCGCCTCGCAGTGCTGCACCATGGTGGAGCAATACGTGCTCTGCAACGCACACACACTGTCAGGCACCGACCTCACCGCTGTCACCTTCCCACCGCTACCCTCCTGCGCTCCCGCCTCACCTTCCCGCTGCCCGCTGGGCCCATCACTAGCTGCGCGTACCGCGGCATAGCGCCGGAAGGGCCGGCGATCTCCGCGCAACGGCGAAAGGGTAGCAAATGGCCACTCCAGCAGCCCGTAGATCCCCTGGCCACGTGCCTCCCATAGCCTATTGGCTTGCACGCTTGAGTACGGCGAGCCGGTAGGCTCAAACTGCGTGCGGCGACGCCTTCTCCCCGTCACACTGCACGGCCCTCGCGAGAGGGTGGCGGCGCTGGGCAGGGCGCGCGTGCAGTACGGGGTGTCGGAGCAGCCGCCGCCGCCTCCCCGCCACCGCGGCCTGAGGGGCCTCCCGGGTAACGTCACACCGCTGCCACCCCGGGCTCCCCCTACCCTACCCCGTCCCAGCGGCGGGCGGCCTGCCCTGGTCTCCCTCCTCGGCCTCTCTCCTCGGCTACTAGCATCCTTCCTTCAGCTCCGACACCTTCCCTCTCCTTCGATACTGTGGCTCTGCTTCCCTTCTCAACAACCCCCCTTGTCTCTTTACAGCATCATTCCCCCGTCAAGTACCCGGCGCCTTCCTTACCCTCAGTTCCGGCAGCTTCCCTGCACTGCGAACCTGCCCCTTCTCAGGTATCCGGCGCCCTCTTTTCAGCTCTGGGCCCCCCTTCTCCGCGCCATCTCACCATGCCTGTCATCCCCGTCACGTCTGGTATTCCAGAATCCTTCCTCGTTCCCCCGACCTGCCCTCACTCTTACTCTGAATCAGCACTCTCCCTCTTCCATTTGGGATCTCCATGGGTACTCCCGCATTCATTCCCTCACTGTGACCGCCTCCGGCCTTTCCCTGCGGTCCCTCTACCGTGAACCCCACATCGTCTGACACCCTGACATTTTCCCTCAGCTCTTCGCTGCCCAAGCGCAGCTTGGAGAGCATCCTGGCTCTGCATCTTACACACACATTCTGGTTGCTACTTGGACCCTGACGGTCTTTTAATGCTTTGGAAACCCCTTCCCTGTTGAGTCCTCTTTTCTAAGCTCCTTGCCCAAAAATTGATGTGTGTGAACCACTATTAAATATAGTGAGTTGAGTTTGTTCTCCTTATTTTGTGGTGGTTGAGCATTTTTGCCAGTATTCTAGGATCAGTTGTAACTCTCCAGACACTCATTTAAGTGACCCCTTTTCACTGCTGGTATATGGGCAGTACACCCATCCACACTCCCTCAGTTCACCTGCTGTTCATATCCCATTGATTTGACACGACAGTTCACATTTTGTGTAACTCAGTATGTTCTGTAATTCCACGTGGTGTTCCTGTAGATACTTCTTCATTTTATACTGCGTTTTGTGACACCGAGCTTTTCCTCTGCCTTATGTGCTGGAATTCCACTCTGCTTGGTATCTTTTGCAGCCATTTTCTCTGTATTTTTTAATTTTCTTGACTCTTTTTGTTTTCCTTCCTGATCTTTCCATCTCTTCTTATTGTACGTTTTTCTCTGGAATTTGTCAATCTCTGGGATTTTTGTGTGATTCTTGTTAAATTGGAAAAGGTATGAATAACTTTAACCCAGAACTTAGGTCTTGATTCTTTTGTTTTGTGACCTCCAGGCTTGTGACATGGCAACAGATGTAGCCGAGCCTGTGGTCCCTGACTGCAAAGGAGACGTAAGGAGCGGTCCCAGGTCAGAAGGAGACTATCCTCTTCGGGTTCTCTACTGCGGAGGCAAGTGCTTAAAGGAGAGTTGTCCCTTACAATGTGCTGATTGTGAGGGGAGCATAGCAGAATGAATGAATTGGAGACTTTCTTTTGGTCAGCTTGACCTTTCTAGTCCTCTTTCTGAAATAGCTTGTGTATTTTATTTGAAATGTTTCTGGTGAAATGTAGTGGTCTTTCCTCTGTGAGATGGAGGTTGTGAACTGTTGAGCAGAGACCTCTATCTCTAGAAAGCCACAGAATCACAGAATGTCAGGGACTAGAAGGGACCCCGAAAGATCATCCAGTCCAAGCCCCCTGCCAGAGCAAGATCACCTATACCAGATCATATTGGAACACATCCAGGCGGGTTTGAGTATCTCCAGAGAGGGAGACTCCACAACCCCCTAGGGCAGCCTGTTCCAGTGTTCTGTCAGCCTTACACTGAAAAAAAATATTCCTTACATTTACATGGAACTTCCTATGCCTCAGCTTCCACCCACTGCCCCTTGCCTGTCATTGGGCATCACCAAGCAGAGCCTGGCTTCATCCTCTTAACATTCACCCTTTAGATATTTATAAACATTAACGAGGTCACCCCTCAGTCTCCTCCTCTCCAAACTAAAGAGACTAGAAAAGGCCCCTAAGCATTAGTGTGACAAGAAGAAAGGTAGAATTTGTGAAAGCAATCACATCACTGTATTTAGAATTATTGACTCATTACACTTGTAGTTATGCTTGAAGAGAAGGAAATAATCTTAACAGGTATGTGTTTTAGATGGGTGTCTTCTTTTGCTTTGGACTTGAATTCAGCTTCAGAGGATTAGGAAAGAAACCCCATTGTGTGTGAAAGTCTTCAGAATGGGTTTGATTTTGTTGTGGGACTGAGCCCCTGTCCTGGACTTTGTCAGCTCTTGTGAAAAAGATAACCAAATTGTGGTAATTTATTAGGTGTATCTTTTGCATCAGGTAGAACTGCTGTTTCTTTCTGCAACTTTTCCCAAAGCTATAGGTGTCTCCTCTTTCTTCATGAACCAATTGCTCTTGATGTGATAGTTTTAACCTGATGTAGATCATGCAAGCAGTTGACCAATGAGAGAAAAATTGCAATGTGTGCTATCATTGAAGTAATGCTTTTGAGTCAGTTTGTGGTATAACCAGAATTACAATGCAAGAAATAATCTCTAAATTCAAAATACCATTTTGCATTTCATGCAAAGCCTATAAGTGAAGAACTTTTTGTAATATCTTTTCCTCTTCTTTTTGCAGTCTGTTCGTTGCCAACAGAGGTAATTCTTTTGTTTTCTGAATTTCTTTTTTCTGTCCTCTTGATTCCTGACTCTGGTGATTTCTGATCTGGTCTCCTTTTTCCTAATGGCTGCGCTTCTGTGCTTCAGTCACTGTCATCTTTAGGATGACATGAGGTTTCTTATGTGCTAGTGTAAAAGTCACATTCAGTCACCTTAAAGAGAAATGGCTGAGCTGACAGGAAATACATTTTGGTGTATTTGTGAGATATTTTGTAGTTATTCTGCTGACAAGATTGATGTGACCTTTCTTCTCTAGTACTGCGAATACATGCCTGATGTTACTAAATGCAGACAATGGTTAGAAAAGAACTTTCCAGATGAGTTTGCAAAACTTACAGTAGGTAAGAATTGTTTCTGTTTTCTAACTGGTGTATGCCCTTAGATGTATTCAGAAACATTTGAGCTTCTCCAATTCTTCCTTCTTCCCTCTACATCAAGTATGAAAATTAATTGTTTTCTTAGGGGTCTGCCAGGACGTTGGATGCTGTGAAAATGTGTGATAATGTCAGAAAACACTGGCTAAACCATGTGTAGTTTAATAATGGTTGAGCTTTCTTAAGGTTTCCACTATAACCAGTCATGCACTATGCTTGTTTCCCATCAGTTTATCAGACTTTACTTGTCTGATGTCCCATGGATGGCTGGAGGAAAGGCCATTCATAATAAAGAACTTAGTGCTTTGCATTTGGAATTTCAGTGTTAATCCTACCATTAATTTCTGTCTCTCTTTGTGAAGAGAGTGTGTTGAAATTGTATCTTTGAGCTAAGGCTTTTGTGGTCTAATTTGCATAAGTATTATTATGAAGGTGTAACGTATGTCAGTCAAGGGGGCTGCTACAGTTAATTTATGAATTTAGCAAAATATGACTGTACCTTGCTTCTTTTACCTGTAAGGCTATGGTTGTCTCACTACTGATTTTGTTCTTTCTCCCCACCCTTTTTCTGATGTATTTAAGAAAATTCACCTAAACAAGAAACTGGGGTTGGAGAAGGCCAAGGA
>WBNM01045349.1:0-16891 GCA_013399055.1 Ramphastos sulfuratus | reverse complement strand
AAGTGGTGTTCCCCTGGGCTCAGCACTGAGGTCAGTATCTTTCAGTATCTTTACCAATGATCCAGATGAGAGAATTGAGTGCACTAGATTTGCAGATGACATTAAACTGGGTAGGAGCACTGATTTGCTTTGAGGGTAGGAAGATTCTGCAAAGAGATTTGGACTGATGGACTGAGTCCAGGTGTATGAGATACAACAAGGCCAAGTCCTGCATTTCAGTCAAAACAAACTTCATGCAATGCTGCAGGCCTGGGGGAGAGTGGATGAAAACCTGTCCATCAGAAAAGGATGTGTGGTGCTGGTTGACAGCTGTCTGAACATGAGCCCGCAGCTGTTCAGGTAGCCAAGAAGGCCAACAGCATCGTGGTCTGTTTCAGGAATACTGTGACCAGCAGTAGTAGAGAAGTGATGGTCGTCCCCCCATACTCAGCACTGGTGAGGCCACATCTTGAGTACTGTGTTCCGTTTTGCAGCCCTCACTGCAAGACATTGAGGTGCTGGAGCTGGTCCAAAGATGTGCAGCAAAGCTGCTGAAAGGTCTAGAGAACAACTGTTACAAGAAGCAGCTGAGGGAACATAGATTGTTTAGTTTGCTGAAGAGGAGGCTGAGGGATACCTCATTGCTTTCCACAACTAACTGAAAGGAAGTTGTAGTGAAGTGGGTGTTGGACTCTTTTCCCTAGCAACAAGTGGTAGGATGAGAATAAATGGCCTCAAGTTGCACCAGGAGAGCGTTAGATTGGATATTAGAAGAAACTTCTTCACTGGAAGGATTATTGAACACTGGACCAGACTCTTCAGAGAGGTGGCTGAATCTCCATCCCTGGAGCTGTTTAAAAGACCCACAGATGCAGTACGAAGGGACATGGATCAGCAGCACACTTGGCAAAGGTAGAGAGTGGTCGGACTCAATGATCTTAAATGTCTTTTCCAGCAGAAACAATTCTGTGATTCTATGATTCTCTCCTATGAAAACTTGTGGAAAACAAGAATGCCTAGCCACAAGAAGGAATTACTGTTTGTTATGAATATATAGCAGAGAAATTACTTTGTTAATTTTATCTGTCTCTGTGCCTCATGAATGAAAACTTGCATCATATAACTAGTTCATCAAAGAAAACACCAAAAAATGTATCTTCACATCTTTATTTAAAGTAATCTGGAAATTATTTACTTCTGCAATAAGTAAATATGTTTGTTGAAATCATGTAAATTTTCATGTGCAGGATTTCTTATGAGACTGTTTTGAATGAAACTGTTTAATATACATAGTCATCAGCTTGAATATCATAATAGCTACAATCTGCACTTGTATTACTTAAAGGTGCACTAAAACAGAGGTGACAAAAATCAAGACTAAATTTGCAACTTGCTTGTAAATTTGATCCCATATTGGAATAAATACAATTAAAATAAATAAAGGTTTTTTGTGTTCTCAATGTGAAAGGCAAAATGCAGTGGTCTTTCAAGCGCTGTTGAATTTCCCTGATGGTCCAGAGATTCTGATATCTCCTGAGCATGCAAAGTAGGCAATTCAAACCCACCATATCCTTCCTGTGGAGTGATCCTCTGAGCTAAGGTTCACAGTAGATTAGAAATATCCAGCCTAGTGTAAAATAAAAACAGAAAGAGAGGATGCTGGAGAATTTGAAACACAGAAATGTGAAAGAAATAATGAGAACAAAGCTGGAGGGGAAGGACTAAAGACAGTTGAGTAATGAAAAACAGCTTAAAGAGCCACAAGAATATCATGACTACATTAGAACTAATGGAAGCTTGCCAAGACTGGCACAAAATTAGTAATATTATCTTCTTCCCAATAGTGGTAGCCACCACAAGTAAAAGGTGACAAGAACTGGAAGACTTCCCAGAATTTAATTTTCTCAGAAAAGCACTCAGTAGATAATTCTATTAAAGTCAAAAATGTTGGATAAGAAAAGTGTAATCCCAAGTTTAAATTGCATGTCTGTATGGACTCTGCAAGGTGATTTTTATATATTTTTTTTTTTAATAGAGCAACATAGAAAAAGAAATATGGATTAAGCTTCTGAGAACAGTCATTAGGGGTCTCAAGAGAAACAGAGGGAAATCCAGGAAATTTGAGTCCAGCATTCTCTCTTGAACTTTAGAGTTTTTTTTCCTATTTTAATTGTTTAAGCATGCACAGGGAGGGTAACATCTAGCTAAAAGATGTAGCTTGTTATTAGAAATGTGTCAATTGGCTTAATTAATAAATGCAATATAATAGGAAATTCCTTAATATGTTACACTAAAAGAAAATAAATTATATTTGCAATTTGCAACAGATCTCAGAGTTTAATTGAAAGATGTAATACTCCAAAAGGACTCTGTTGAATTTACTTTACTACTTCTTTCTAATTTTAACAGGTGGAAATCACTTAAATAGAATTTAGTGTTGACAAATTAGAATCTTTCTATCTATTTATCTCTATATAGGTGTTCCTGGAAGGTGCTTGGGAACTCTTTAGTAAGTAACAGTGAATGTTAATACAAAGTATAAATACTGAACAGTTAGGAGATTCAGACTGGACATGAGGAGGAAGTTGTTCAGCATGAGAGTGGTGAGAGCCTGGCATGGGTTGCCCAGGAAGGTGGTTGAGGCCCCATCCCTGGAGGTGTTTAAGGCCAGGCTGGATGAGGCTGTGGGCAGCCTGGTCTAGGTTAGGGTGTCCCTGCCCATGGCAGGGGCGTTGGAACTGAATGATCCTTGTGGTCCCTCCAACATTAACTGATTCTATGATTCTATGATTCTATGTGTTCTTAAATAGCAGTAAGGTCTGCTGTGAGGTAGCACAATGGAACTTACCCATGAGGTGATACCTGCAATGCTTTATTTATATGAAATCACTTAAGAGTTTATACCTAGTGATAAAACAGAAGTTAGAAGATTAAGATCCTTCGTTATTTTGAGTTTAAGGCTTTTTTCTCAAAGAACTGTCAAATACTTGTGTCAGAGGAGAGGTGGGAGAAGGAATTTTTTTTTTCTATATTAATCAACAGAAACATCTCTAGTAACCACTGTTAAGATACTCAAACAACCCAAAAGATTAGAATTGCATGATGCAGCCAAAAAAGTCTCTAGAATGAAGACATAAATGGAAACACAATCTGCAGACTTACACTAGCAGCAAGTGGGTTTTATTTTTAGTTTGGTTTGGGGTTTTTTGTGGGATTTTTTTTGTTTGTTTGTTTGCTTTTTCTTGTTCTTATTTTGTTTGTGCTTTTTGTTGTTTTTTCATCCCTGCAAAAGAGATACTAGAGACCTATTTCCTCTTATTTCTCACAAAAATGGACTCATTTTCATTTGAATGCGCTTTCAGTGCTCGAGTAAGTCACTGCACAATCTTAATATATAAAAGTCCTATAAATAAACATCTCTTTTAAAAAAGTTTAAAGAAGATAAAAAGCCTAATGAAGATCCATAATTCTTTTCTTCTTTGTCCTACCATAAGTATGTTCAAATTTAGCATTTAGAAGTATTATCTTCAGAAAAATCCATAAAGAAAATTGCAAGGTAAGAGACTATTAATAGGTGTCTAAGTCACTGGGTTTGAATTTTGCATGTCCTCCTATCTAAGTGTATCCAAATATTTCATGAATAATAATGAATTTACCCTAAAACCATACTGAGAGATAATTCTATGTAATGACTTACATAAACAAGTACTTCTGCTTTAATTTGGAGTTTAAGGACTAGACTCTCACTGATATTCTTGAAGTACAAAATTACAGCATTGAGGAAGGGAGAGCAGCAAGTGGGGAGAGGAGACAGAGAAACCAAAGTCTGTTTCCATGTGCCAAAATAACAGAGAACAAAAAAAAATGAATAAAAACTACATAGAAATGCATTGCATGTGCAGTATCACAGATGTGCATACAGGTACCATAAGAGATATCCATGAAGAAAGATTTACTTTGTTTCTATAATCACACAAAAGTGTACAAAATAAAAGGCAAATAACTGATGCTACTTGAGAGGAATGCTTCACATTTTTTTCTGAATGCAAATAGATGTTTACCTTGAAAGTCTTAGATTAAAAAGTGAGTATGTAGATATTTGCAGGTACTACAATGTGCAGTTACAATATTGTGCTGGGTTGAGGTTAATTGGAATATTTTAATTAAAATAACTATATTATAGGCTGTGAAAAGAAAACAATGGTGATGTCTGCTTCACTCATAGGTTTGCTGAGAGGTACAAAAACAAGGACACAAACATAGGTAAGACAGAGAGTTTCTCTCTCTCTGTTGGAGTCAGTGTGTTTTCTCCCTGGGCTTTGGCTGTGTAACTCAACTAATCACTCTGCTTCTAATCCCCCTTGCCCATCCTCCAAACTCACCTTGCACGTAAGGCAGACCCTGGGGTAAGGTAGAGGGGTGGAAAGAAGGTGGAAGGGTGGTTGGGAGCCCCTCCTGGGGACTCTGATTTCTGGGAGGGGGATTGTGTTTCTGTATTCCCCTTAACTTGTATATTTCTGTAACTATTCCTGTCTATTGTGTCTATCTCTGCTTGTACATTGTGCTGAGCTGTAAACAGAGCTTCAGTCCTTAACTTCCAGCCGGCTGAGTCTAGTCTGGGTGATTTTCATAGCAGGAGGGGGGAAGGTAACTCCCAAACCATCACAAATATGATCAAAAAGACAAATACTATATAAAGGGCTTTAAGAAGTGAAAAATAGTACGACTATCATTATATATTTAGGTTGAACAGATATACAGTGGCATATAGTAGTTGTCTAGGAGGAAAGGGGAAAGTATCCTTTTTCATATCAATACAGGCGAGAATTTTTTTGCATTTTCCTTCATATTATAACTACACTACCTGAGTTGTGCTGTGTATTGCAAGTTGGTTTTTAATTTTCAATGGCAATGTACTGATAAATAAACAAGTCAGTAAAACACTTCATGGTTTCTCTTTTTCCTAAAGATTGATCTGTGCCAAAAAAAAGGACTAAAAGAGAAGGTAGTGAGTTGCTATCTTATGTTTTGAAGGATGCATAAATAATTTTACATAGACTTATCTGAAGCAGACAGAATGTAAAAAAGTTTCCTTGAACAAACTTTGACAAAACTATCCATTCAATTCAAGTTCCAGTCAATTATACAGGAAAACTGAGGGAAAAAAGCATATTCATTAATTATTAGGTGTAATTTTTGATAGTACATCAATGTTTTCACAGTGTTTTATTAATAGAAGTGAGCCCCAAAATCCATAGTAAGCAGACAATTATGCAATTATGAATGAATAGCTTGATTTTTTTTTTCAAACACAGTAAGAAAATGCCTCCTTTAAATCCTGTTTAAAAAATTGATTTTAGGCCTTATAATGGGAGATTCTTATTTGCAAGGAGGATATGGAACACTGGAAATTTAGGTATCTCTAATAACAAGTACTATTGGGCATGTTTTCTCAGGACAGAAAAGAAACAGGATAGTAATGAGTATGACAGTATTTCTATTTTGCTATTTCCACAGCCAATATTGACTTCCCATGATACCCTTCAGAATAGTGAGTTGTTGGATAATAACAGAGGTCAGAAAATATATATCTAGTATAAAATGTATCTAGTGGGAATCTCTCAGGGCTCAGAACTGGGAGCAGGACCATTCGATATATTCATCAACGACCTCCATGAGGGAAAAGAGTGCAATGTCAATGTCAACGACTTTGCTGATGACACAAAACTAGGAGGAGAGCTTGGTGGGGAGAAATGTAATGAAATATAACAAAGGCAAGTGCAGAGTCTTGCATCTGGGGAAGAACAATCCCAAGTACCAGTATAGGTTGGGGACTGAGCTGTTGGAGACCAGAAGGATGACCACAAGCCAGCAACGTGCCCTTGCGACCAAGGTCAATGGTATCCTGGGATGCATTAGAAGGGTTGTGATTAAAAGGTCAAGAGCGGTTCTCCTCCCCCTCTACTCTGCCCTGGTGAGGCTGCATCTGCAATACTATGTCCAATTCTGAGCCCCTCAGTTCAAGAAGGACAGGGAACTGAGAGGCACAAAGACGATCAAGAGAGTGGAACATCTCTGTTATGGAGAAGGGTTGAGCGAAGTGGGTCTCTTTAGCTTCCAGAAGAAGAGACTGAGAGGTGATTTCATTACTGTTTATAAATATGTCAAGTAAAAGTGTCAGGAGTATGGAGCCAGGCTCTTCTCAGTGACATCCAATGATAGAATAAGGGGCAACCGAAGCAGGCTGGAGCATAGGAGGTTCCATGTGAACATAAGGAAAAACTTTTTCACTGTGAGGGTGACAGAGCACTGGAACAGGCTGCCCAGAGAGATTGTGGAGTCTCCTCTAGAGACATTCAAACCCCACCTGGATGCATTCCTGTGTGACCTACTCAAGGTGATCCTGTTCTGGCAGGGAGGTTGGACTAGATGATGTTTTGAAGTCTCCTCCAACTCCTAACATTCTGTGATTCTGTAATTTCATCACTCCCTGCATATCTAAACCCATTCCTTAAAAACTTAGGTTTATTTCATGTATGAAACCAACAGCTGAAAGATTCTCAAATCTGCTTTGAGAAATATCTTCCTACTTTAATAAAAAGCAAGAAGTCTGAGGATTAAATTATATCTTCTACGTGTGGCACTTTGGGTTTATCTTTGGGGGGGGGCCTGGGAGAGTGGAGGAAATCACTTAAGAGTGAAATGATAAATCATTTTTAACCAATATAAGTTGGTTTCAAAGTTGACTTCTGCTGGGCAGAGAAAAGTTTTCAATTTAATTCTTTCTAATTGCTTGCCTTAGTTAATACTGTTTCCTGACCCTTTACCATCAAAAATTGGAAAAAACAAGTCATCCTGCTGCCAGTAAGTAAAACACACTGTGCACAGCAGAATACCAATTCAGCCTGCAAAGCTGGTTCCATTCCCATTTGTTGTCTTTTTCTTTCTCTGGTGAAGTACATCATTAATGAAGACTGCAGAAATGCACAGTAATTTGTTTTTCATGTTAACCTCTTCAGCTCACTACTATGCACAGCAAGAGAGACTGCAGCACTACTGGAATGCTGGTATCAAAATGACCTAGCTTCTTTCAACAAAACAATGTTTCTAATAAAACAATGCTATGCATACAAGCAATAAAAAGTCATAATTTTGTCCTAATAATTGGTAAATGAAACTATTTTTGCTACAGTTTACTGGAAGCTCAATTTAAAGAAAATGTATTCACTAAAAGCTTCCCACAGCTGGAATCTCTGTTTAGCACTGTAACAATCTGAAGCCTAGGGTTAGACTTCAAAGACCGATTCATTTGCTTTGTTGGAGACACAATTTTAAATTCACTTCATTCACTCACTTAAATTCAGTTTTCCATAATGGTTAGAATTGAAATGTCTTAATTACCCAGGTGAAACTTAGATATATTGTCTCAGTTTTGAAGGAGGTGATAAAGCCTTCCCCCCTGTTTAACACATAGGGTTATGCTTACAATTTCCCTAATAAATCCATTTCCCAAATTCCTTAAGTAGCAGAATAATTTTGAGTTGCCTTTGAAAAGCAGAAGTGTTATCATTCCTTCAGGTTTTTGAAATAATCAAGAGCACTCTTGGGAGTGTTCTCAGTTGTATTTATCTCTTACATAGGTTAAATAGTCATCCTGGTTGATTTATTCTTGAGCTGAATTCTTTCAGGCTCCTCCATGACACACTGGCTGCTTCTGGAGAACTCCAAAGCATCAGCTACTCCAAGACTCATCAAA
The DNA here is from genome assembly GCA_013399055.1 of Ramphastos sulfuratus. Classification (NCBI taxonomy): domain Eukaryota; kingdom Metazoa; phylum Chordata; class Aves; order Piciformes; family Ramphastidae; genus Ramphastos; species Ramphastos sulfuratus. The sequence continues at coordinate 9,156 of WBNM01045349.1, read as the reverse complement.
TCACCATTGAGCCCTCCTCTGTCACAGCTGACAGAGATGTGGAACATGGGTTCCTCTCTATCATTACCACAGCCTTTCTGTGGACTGAGGAAAGAGATGGACTTTACTAGCCTTACAGTCTGAGATGATTTTTTTTCTTTTTAAACTCATTTTTTTTCAGCAAGAAGTTGATTTTCTTATATCAGTCCCAGAGCTTGGGGGGTGCAAGTGTGTGAAGGTAAAGACAGAAAGTTTGATGGCATGGCAGGGAGACATCAACTCTAAAAAACAGATTGTAAAACTTTTATCAGGCTAACAACTACCTTGGTCTAGTGGAAAAACCTGTAATCAACAGGGGCTTTATGAGACACATCTTTTCACACTTTGCTGGACAGGTGGAACAGATGGGAGAGAAGCTTCTGCCCCTTATGCCTCAAAAATATTTCTCCTTCTGATAGCTTCCTTTAGCTACGAACACAATCTACTTTGTAAACAATAGCAAAGCCCAGGGAACCTTCTCTGAGCATAATTCCTATGAAATTATCTCTGTGGTGTTCTCCAAATAATCTTTCAGACCACAGTTATGTAACTGTGGGGACCTGAGGTGCCGACGCAAACTGAAGCCAGAAGAAATTTGTTCAGTTTGGGACTGTAGATCTTTGCCACTGATGCTTCTATGGCTAAAGCAACAGAGGGAGTATTGATAAGTACATTATTTAAGAAAAGAACATATTATTTTTAAATTATGTAAGAATCAAAGTAACAGTTTATGAAAATAGGATAAAAGGCCAAGAAATGGCCCCATTCAGCAACCTGAAAACCAGTCATTCTGTGATTCTATGAAGACAGTTATCAGGACAAAAGATTTGGGTTAAGTTTCTATGTTATTTCTATATTATTTCTTTATTATTCCTCTAGAAAGAACAAGTTTTTGTTAGTGCTACAACAGTAAAGTTGAAGGCATTTTAAAGACATATTAAGAATGTTTTTCAAACAGGGAGCACACTCTCCTAAACCTTTACATAGATGTACAGTCTTTTGTTCATGGACTATTTGCACTAGGTGGACTGAAGCAGGGATATATTCTTCACTTTTGAAATATTAATCATCCAGGGATGGATAAGCTCTGTCATTCCCTTGAGTTTGCATTCTTTGTTGTGGCTCAGTGGATTCCTGGGAGTGATGCTCAGACAACCTACCACTCTTCTAGACTTGCATATGAACTTTCTAAACGCATATTTGAAGGTGTCAGAAGCAATAATTTATTCTCTCCATTTTTCCATTCTGCATGAGGAATCTATTATGTTTTCTACGCAAATGTTTTCCATTTCAATAAGCTGAATTGATAATTTATTAGATTTATTCTAAAATAATCTGGAAAATATTCCAGTATATAAAAAAATCAAACCAAAGTACAATATAATACCGGCAAGAGACACTTGAAAATCGAAATTCCTGCATCTGAGCATGAAGCAGAGTGAAGGCTTTTACAGGAAAAAAAAATAAAGAGTGAAATGTTTTCTTGAAATCTCCCTGCTCAGTCAGGAAGGAGAAAAATACAGGGGGGCATCAATGGCTACTCATAAAGCAGCCTGAAAATTATATTACATCTGAAATTAAAATAGAAAATAAAAACGCTTATTAGAGGAGTAGTAAATGGTGCAAAGCAGTAATTAAAGAATAAAAAATACAGCTTTTTTTTTTTTTTTTCTCTACTCTGTTATAATTACTCTCTATCTGGTTAATTAAGTTATCTGGTTAATTAAGTTCCCTTCTATGAGTGCCCATGATGAATGAAAAATTATTTGTCAGAGGATATCAGAGCAATGAGAGTATCCAAAATGATGCATGAAGTGTTGGAGCGGGTCCAGAGGAGGGCCACTAAGATGCTCAGAGGGCTGCAGCAGCTCTGCTATGAGGACAGGCTGAGAGAGTTGGGGCTCTGCAGCCTGGAGAAGAGAAGGCTTCCAGGAGACCTTAGAGTAGCCTTCCAGTATCTGAAGGGGGCTACAGGAAGGCTGGGGAGGGACTATTTATAAGGTCTTGCAATGACAGGACAAGGGGCAATGGGTTTGAACTGGCAGAGGGGAGATTTAGACTGGATGTTAGGAGGAAGTTGTTTGCAGTGAGGGTGGTGAGACACTGGCACAGGTTGCCCAGGGAGGTTGTGGCTGCTCCCTCCCTGGAGGTGTTCAAGGCCAGGTTGGATGAGGCCTTGAGTAACCTGTGCTATTGGGAGGTGTCCCTGCCTATGGCAGGGGGTTGGAACTGGCTGATCCTTGAGGTCTCCTTCCAACCTTACCATTCTATGATTCTATGGTTCTATGTATACCCTGTGTCTCACATGGAGAGGTACATTTACACTGAGATACACAAATATATACATTTCTTTACACCCAAGAAAGTAGAGGAATCATTTAGTATTACATGGGTCATTTTAAAACAAATTAGAAGATTCATAAGATTCAGTAGTGTTACTTCAAATGAGACTTAAGCCTTATTTCTATCTTCTGCAATTTGTAAAATACTAGGAGAGGACATAGTAAATTCTTAGATAAGATGAAAACTTAAAAGTTATTACAAGAAGTAAAAATTAGGCTTCTGGTGAATACTATTTCATCAATATTTTAATGTAAGTTAAAGGGAAAAGATGATTAATATTTTAATTTTGCATGAGAAATAAATTACAGTTGTAAGAAGAGGGAGAACAATGTCTAAAAAGAAAATGTTTGGGGGGTAAGGGGAGTGAGCCCAAACTTTCGGAAGTGTTATGCTTTGTGGAACTGAAAAAACAATTCAGAGTAGTAATATATTAGCTGTAAAGGGATGGCAGAGGTACCACATTAGAAAGCTTTGAGACAAGAATATCTGGACAGTAGCAGAACTTCCCTTAAAGGAGACAGAGAGTACTTGATATTCAAAATATGACAGCCTTCAAAACATTTGTCCAAATTCAATTACAGGTCATCGAACAGCTATGATTCATGCACCTCCCTTTGCAATAGCCCAATTTTCATGTGCTCTGACAGTCAGCTATCAACTCTTTTTTGCTTATTGCTCTTGCTTCACTACAGCTAATTCAGATGATGTGTTACTTCTCACGTAAATATGTACTTTTCACATGTCTTAACTGCCAAATACATTTAAAATGCTTCTAGGACATCAAAAGAATTATGCAGCAGAGAAATATTATTCAGCAGATATCATACCTGCAAAACACAATAATTTGTTGATTAATGAATCAACAACATCATTTAGGCAACAAGAAAATTGCCTGAAAAACTCAAGTTTGTGAAGTGGCTTACGACTCTTTGAAAAGGTGTATCTTCACAGAGGTATTCTTAAATTGCTCTCTGATAGCAGAAGAACACATCTTGAGACTGATCTGACTCTTGTGAATAGATAAGACATCCCCATTCCAGGGAGCAATACTATCTGCTCTTTCAATTCTGGTATACTGTTTGACGTGCCTTTCTATCTTGATGGTGCTGTCTTCCATTCTTTGTTTTCAGTATCAAAATAGCTCAGTCTACAGCCCTGTTTCCTGAGAGAACTTTTTAAAGCTAACTCTAGGAGTATCTTCTAGTGAATGTTAGAATGACAGGTTGAAAGCAGCATTGCTGAAAAAATATGCAAGACATTATTTAATATTCTGGGAATTAAATAGAAGATAATTACACAAAGGCTCCTTTCTCATTTGATGACTTTCAACTTGAAAGTGTTTATAATGAAAATAATAAATCCATAAAAACATATGATGATGATGACAATAAAAAAGAAGGAGCCAGGACACAGTTGTTGAATTATTCAGAGCATGGTTCTGTTGGCCAAACATAGGGATCCTGTGCTCCATGAGAGACTGGAGTGCATTTTGCCTGCTGTCCAGCTGTTAATCTAGACAGTCTCAGGCCTCCCACAGGTTTTGTGCTATGTCTGTCAAACCTGTGCAGACAGATCTCTTGGCTATATTAAGGTATTTTTCACAGCACTGGGTATCTAACTTTAAGCAACTGAATTAAATAAATGTTGCCAAAAGAAGTTCTTTAACCATGTTCNAGGCTTTTACAGGAAAAAAAAATAAAGAGTGAAATGTTTTCTTGAAATCTCCCTGCTCAGTCAGGAAGGAGAAAAATACAGGGGGGCATCAATGGCTACTCATAAAGCAGCCTGAAAATTATATTACATCTGAAATTAAAATAGAAAATAAAAACGCTTATTAGAGGAGTAGTAAATGGTGCAAAGCAGTAATTAAAGAATNTTTGTTTTGGTTTTTCTCTTTTCCTTCTGAGTGACTATATAAACATTTACCATCTGCTGCCCCTAAAACCAGATTCTTTTGTACTTATACTATGTATATTTTTACTTCTGAAACTGTAAAGGTTAGCTTGTTGTTTTGATTTTGACCCATGACAATATTTTTAACTGCAGTGTTGAAAATCTTTTTGCCAACACTCTGGCAATTAGGAATAATTTGCTGTCAAAACAGGCTTTCCATTTAACTCATTTTTTTTTTATACACTACTTCCTATTTCCTAAATTGGAAGTGGGATGAGGACTTCTAAGTTTTCAATCATCTGTCTAGCAGACAGCACTGGCTAGACAGGTGAAATCTCAGGTTAAATTTAATACAGGCACAGATTCCTAATAACAAAAAAGTAAAGGAACAGAGGTGTACTGAAGCCTTCTTCACCATACATAAAATGAGAACCAAAGGACAATGAAAATCTAATAAATTCTTTGAAGTGCCAGATCTTATCCAAATCAAGAGAGGAATAAAAGAGAATTGCTCACCTCTTTAGCAAGGTTGTATTTCTCACTTGACTTGGTGGAAATACAGACAGAGAAGAGAACAACATCTTGAACTGATATATATCCTTATAGCTCCATCGAATTCAAAAGAATAAAGATTTTGCACCATCTGATGATTAGCCCTCAAGAGACAAAAACTTAACAGATTTTTATCCCTGAAAAAAAGCCCAAACTAGCACCTTTAAAATCTGCTCTATCAGAGTTCCTATTCAGAAGACAGATGGTCTGAACATAGTACCACATTAAGCACTAGTTCAAATCAAAACTTTTTTGCAGCAAACTGATTCATCCCACAGTAGAGAAACCATTATACTGAAACTAATCAGTTAATTGGAAAACTTATTTTGCTTTATCATTACTCTGCTTCCTGGAACTTTACAACTGGTTGAGAAGACATGCAAATTCTGCAGTATGATTGCATTGTAAACATTTTTTAATCTTTTGTGCAAGGCTACACAGACTAAATTACCAAAGTGTTGCTTCTATCAGGATGAAATAGCTAACACCACAAAGAATAACCCTCTTTTCACAGGGAAATTTGCAAGGAGTTTGAGGCTTAACAGCTGTATCATAAATTCCCACTGCAGATAGAAGTAGTACTACTATGGCACATAAACCTATTCTTATCCACTACATTATTTCCAATGGAAAATATCCATGAGCCAGAAAATTACTCTGTTTTTAGTGTGACTGTTCCATAAAATTATCATAGGATATGTTCAGAAAATATGTACAGGGTTTTTTTTTATTTTGGTTTGAGTTTCTTTGTTTTGGTTTGGTTTGGGTTTTTTGTGGTTTGTTTTTTTTTTTTCTTCTGTTCTTGTTACTTTTAATTTCAGATATATTTCTTTTTCTTGAATATTTTCTTTTTATTTTTTCTGGTAGCTTTCTCTTTCCCAGCATAATTCACAAATTCTCAGAGAAACACACTTTCAGCTGAATGACCTAAATTGAGAACAGCCTGATCAGCTCAAGAGGTGGTTGTAGGCAGAGGCAGGGTCTACTGAAGAAACCCAAAGATAAACTTATAAGCACAGCAAGGGAAGGATTTCCTCAAGCGCAACTTTTTTCCCTCTTTCACAGCTGATCATAAGTTGCTTCGGGTCTAGTTTACTCCTGACATGAATGCAGAGATCAATAAGTTAAGTGATTAGATTGCTCCAGGAGAGTCGTTAGTTGATTTCCCTACTGAAAGCAAGCAGAGGTTAGCAAATTGCTGGTCCATAGGGGATGCAGCACTTCACTTGTGTGGGCTGGTGCAGGAAAGGAAGCAGCCTATGTGTCTTTAAGAGACACATTTGCCAAGGATTGATAAAATACTTAACCCTGCTATAAAAGCAGCTATGCTGCTCCGTTGGGGAAAAAATTCCATTGCTGTGCTCCTGTATCTTCTTTCCAGACATTAGGTCAGAGGATGACAAAACAGGCTGGGGCAATATCAATATCAGTTAAAGCTTTTGAATGTCAGAGCATTCAGTTATTCACTTAAGGGTAGAAAAATCTCATGACAGCAATTCGTTTGAACTCCTAGTAGAAACTATAGAAGGGCTTCTAGCTGATAATCTTTACTATTTTCTGTGAAATTAAGAGAAAATTATAATCATCTCTCAGCTGCAAAGAATAGCATCTGGGTAATAAAACTTGTATTAACAGGATAAGAAAGCAAAAAGTTAAAAAACAAATACAATTAGAAAAAGACCCCAAAAGTACCCTGAAATATAATTAATATTTGATGTTTTAAATAAATATCTACCATGAGATGACAGCACACTTAATAGTTATTACAATTTTATGAAAGATAAATGTTTGCCAGAAACTTAGTAAAAAAAAAGATTGCACTGAAAGTCTTAACTAATGCAAACCAAATCACTTTGAGCCTGCTTTCTAGATTTAGATTAGAGAGGAAAATGGGGAGGACAAAAAAATAAAAGAAACCAATCAAAAAAAGTTCTATTTTACAAAGTTAATTTCATCAGATTGTTTTGACAGCTATACTACATTTGTGTTAATGAAAATGTTCTTAGCTCACAGTTTAGCTGCTTAAGTGGTACTTTGTGACCATTACTGATTCATGTTGATTCTGACAGAACTGATCAGAAATAAGTCATTTACATTTACTTCATTATTCTTCAGAGGTATCTCACACCTTTAAAGAGTTTTTTTCCCCCCTCTCACATTAAGAACATTCAACCCAAGATGAAAAAAATTAAGATTTGTATTGACACCCTTCAAAAATGTTAGTATCCCTGTGGTTAAACAGACAAAAATTCTCCACAAGTTTCAAGTACAGTGATTTCCAATCATCTTTAGCTGATCCACATTTAGTGCAACATAGTTCACACGTTGTTTACATGTGTGTTTAAACAGAAATGGATAACAATATATAAGCAGATGCATTTGTGTTTTGATTTACTAAGAAAATATTATCTTCACGTAAGATGGGAAAGAAATATAATTTCAGGATAATTTGATGATGTCTGTTTCAAGTCTTCACATCAAAAAGTGGACAAATGTATGTGGCATTTTTTGTGAGTTTTTTTTTTTTTTTGAGACTAGCATCCAATAGAGAGAAGAGACACAGGGTACATATTGATTTCAAGGACAAAAGACTTCTTTAATTTCATTCCAAGTATCCTACGTGAAACTCCAGTATTAATAATAAATACTTTCTAAAGGCTACAGACGTTAACCACACAATGGAAGAAGACCTGACTCTGCAGCAAGAAAAAAAGAAACATGCATAAACCCCATGCTTGGACAGAGGCACAGAGTCAAGAGGGAGCAAATGCTCTGAAGAGATGGAACAAGGCAATGGTAGGAATAGAAAATGAAATAAGCATCTCAAGTGCATTTTGCGTTTTAGAAAAGCATAAAGGTCAGACGATGTAGGAGCAAGAGTACTACAAGGTTCAAAGAAACCAGTGTCCAAAGAACTTGGTATTAGTTAGACATTCTTTTTTTTTTTCTTATTAGTTTTTCTTATTTAAAACACTTTATTTAAAACAAGATCCACTGAGCTACTAATTCCATTAGCTACAATTTTCATGTTGGTATGAAAATGAAATGGCATTTTCTTCTTCAGCAATATTTCTAAATGATTTTTATTCAATTATTTAGAACATTCTGGCTCAACCTCAGAGAGGAACTATGTAGGTAAGAAAAGAGTCAGGGAAAAAGAAAAAAAAGAAAAAGCTTCTGAATTTCTTACAATGCACAACAAAATAATAATCACTTTAGAGGAACTGTGCATTCTTCAGTGCTTCCTCTTAAAGCCAATAATATGTTAGCAGTAGTAAGAGACAGGACAAAGATGCAGACTAAGGCAGGTATGATCAAAAGTGTTAAACCACTATTAAGTATCAAGCAAGTCTAGTAAGAAAACTAAGTCTAGTACTAAACATGTGGTGCCACTTAACACCCACGGCCTTTAAAAAAACCCATAGTTTTTATCTGAAATTGTAAGAATGCTGAAATTAAGCCTCCTAACATGTCTTTATATTACCCAACATATTTTTCAGCATGGATACATTCCATAGGGTGAACTCTTTTCTTTGCCCTAGACAACCATCCATTTGAAACTGATTTACAACTCAATTGACTGCTGGTGAAACAGGGTTTCTTCACAAAGATCACATCTCGTGGGATTGAGATAGATTGTTTCATACATGAAATGGTGACAAAAAGATTTACAGTTTTTGATCAAAGCTACTACTACAAGCATAGATGTCAGGTGGCATTACTTCAAAGATGGTGTGCATTTTAAGATAGATTGAGTCCTAATAATGACCTCTGGTGAGATACCAAGCTTGAAGTGTAAAGTTGCTATTTGTTCTGACACTGTTTCACTGCCATGGTCTGGCTCTTCCTTTCAAATATTTAATAAAAATAGGATAGCTATTTTTAAGCAGAGACTTCAGCATTTTGTTGAAAAAAAACATAAACAACCAACACAAAGCCTCTGTGACCAAATAAGAGTACAACCTTGCACAGAGCAAAAAAATAGAGATGAAATACCAAACCCTGGAGGTTTTTGGGTATTTTTTTCCTGTCAAAAATGACCAAGGACAGTAATAGAGGTCACATTATGACTTTTTGCACCTGAAAAAGTTTATTTAATACAGAGTAAATATATACCAAAGAATTTGACTTCTACAAGATTAGCTCAGAATTCTGCAACCTCATTGCTGTGTCTACTGGTTTGAGGCTAATTAGAATATTTTAATGGAGAAAATTATGTTACAGGCTGTGAAAGGAAAACAATGGTGATGTCTACTTCACTCACAGGCTTGCTGAGATGGATAAGAACAAGAACATAAATATAGATAAGACAGAGTATGACAGACCTAGAGAGTCTTGGTTTCTCTAGCT
>WBNM01045348.1:0-15720 GCA_013399055.1 Ramphastos sulfuratus | reverse complement strand
GCACGGGCACAATAGCGGAGTGAGAGAGAGCTTGTGCTACCTGCTCATCCCTTATATATTTCAGCCCGAGACTGATGGGCCTTTGGACATAGACCAGCCAATCAGGGTGGCAGTCTGCCCAGTTTGCCCATATTAGGTGAAGCTGGGGCCTCTGTCCCCTTTCCTGTGGCCACCACCCCCAGCACAGAAGGAGCGGGGGGGGGACGGGACAGGGGAGCATGCCTGGGCAAGCCAGGACATGTACAAGCCCACCTTGGCCTTTTCAGGCCTACCACAACATAGGTTGAGAATACTGACCACAATGAGGAGATTGTTATGAATATTCAAATTTTAATATGTGGAGATGGAAAAATATCCAATTTTATTAACACAAATTCCCACACCAAACAAACACACTATTTACAATTTACCAAAGGTTTGAATACCCATTTGGGAATTACTTACACAAATCTTATGGAGCAATTTAGGAAAGGGACAAAGAAATGTAAACACCCATATCCTACACGTTACTCAGATCGGAGGGTGAGGGGCAGCAGCTGCTGCTGGCCACAAGATGGATTCCCCTTGCCCTCTAACAAGGCCATTGGAAACCTGAGACTCCAATTGATTTAACAGCTGAATTTACTCACTGATCAGCCCAAGACGCTGCGGTGAGGTAATAATCGAAGAAATTATAATCCCAATTGTGCTCTTGGGGCAATCACAAGGCAGAGAGAGTAGCAGGACCCCAGTGCACTGCTGAAAATCGAAAGCAAAAGCCCAGGAGAGAGCTAGGTGTCCTCCGGGGCTAGTCTGCAACACCCTGCCCCCGGAGGAGGACGAGCATGGCCCGGAAGCAAGTGAAGTCAGGCTCCCCCAGAGCAAAACTCCCTTCAATCTCTCCTCCAGGCAAAATAGACCACTGGCAGGAGAGAGATTTGCAGCATTGCAAACAAGTCTGGGCCTGTTTTGCCCCAGCAGAACAGAGATGCTAATAGTAACAATCCACTTAGAATGTTCAGGAAGTTGGAAAAGATCTCAGAAAATCTAGGAAAGAGAAGCTGAAAAGCCAAATTTACTCACCAAGCCAGTGTGAGAGTGGAGAACTTCTCGTGGTTTGAGGTCTAGGAATCAGCCTGCAAACTGCAAATGTGCAGAGACACAACCAATGGGAGCAAGCCACCAGCGCTGCGCCTGCCTGGGCCCATGAGGGCGCTGCAGGCTCGGAGCACAGCTGCCCTCTAGCTGACGGCAGGTGGCCTGCACAGCAGGGAATGGCAGTTAACTGCAGCTAACGGCAGCAGGGCGGCAGCTTGACCCAGCCTGCAGGCTGACTTTGCTGCGTCACCCAAAAGGACAGATTGGAGGCTGCTGAGGTCAGAGGGGGTCATAGAATCATAGAATGATAAGGTTGGAAGGAGATGTCAAGGATCATCTAGTTCCAACCCCCTGCCATAGGCAGGGACACCCCCCACTAGCACAGGTTACTCAAGGCCTCGTCCAACCTGGCCTTGAACACATCCAGGGAGGGAGCAGCCACAACCTCCCTGGCCAACCTGTGCCAGTGTCTCACCACCCTCACTGCAAACAACTTCCTCCTAACATCCAGTCTAAATCTTCNGATGGATCCCTGCCCTCTAGCAAGTCGACTGTGCTACACAGCTTGGTGCCATCTGCACACTTGCTGAGGCTGCACTGATTCCTCTGTCCATGGCACTGAGAAAGATATCAAACAGCACTGGTGCCAGCACTGACCCCTGAGGGAGCCACTTGGCACTGGTGTGCAGGTGGACATTGTGCCCTTGATCACCACTCTCTGTGTGCGACCATTCAGCCAATTCCTTATCCAGCGAGTAGTCCACACATCCAGTCCATGTTTTTCCAGCTTGGTAACCAGGATGTCATGTGGGACAGAGTCAAATGCCTTACTCAGGTACAAGGTCAGTGGGGTTCAGAGAATTCAGGGAGTACATTAACCTCACCCCATGGCTGGAGGTATTTTCCTCTGGAAGGGGTCATTTGTGCAATTGGCTACTGTCTTCATTTAAGTAGTGGAGGAAGACAGGCCCTAAAATTACTCTCAAAGTAGGTAAAGAAGACTCCACACAGGACTGGATAGAAACTCAGAATAGATTGGAAGATTAAATGGAAGTGCTATTCATAACTACCAACTACTGTGCAAAGGAGAAAACACACAAAAATCCATAGTCTGAGCTTAACACAGAATCCCTTCAGGCCAAAGCCTTCTCCAGACCTCCACCAACCAGGCAAAAAATTCAGGTCTCAAATGCACACACCCCTGCCCCATAATAAGCTTCTCTGCATCCCCATTATTGAACTCTTGTGACACAGCTAAAATTTGGTTCACCAGCTTCAGGCCCCTGACAAGACCACTCTAGGCCTCACTCCCTTATGTCATTAAGATAATGGAGTAGCATTGGGAAAAGAGAGAGAGGGAAAGGAAAAAAAGGGAAAAGGGGCAAAAAAGGGGAAGAGGCAGCTCGTGCTGCCCCCTTATAAAGGCAGGCATTCTGGGAATGAAATAACATAATGTCCTGTGTCCACCCACCAGGCTCTACTCTCTAGACGCTCTGGACCTCCTGGAGGTCTCAACTCTGTGGTTTCCTAAAGACACATCTCAAACCAGGACAGCTACAAAGCCACCCAAGGCAACTGTGGTAAGCACTGGTTGAAATTCACCTGCACAAAGACAAAGATTGCCAGGGCAGTGAGATGACTCTGATGTTCTCTTCCCTTTCTCATACATATACCTCTAATACAAGTTTGTCTCCAGGCCCTTCCTAGGTGTGAACCAGCACATAAACAGCACAGGCAGTTGGAGCCTAACCTGTCAGGGCCAGCTCCATCTGATATGGGGATAACACAGGGCACAGGTATAGGTTGGAACCCAGAGAAGTGGAGGTGCAGAGAAACCTTTTCCATCGCTGTGGAGTGAAGCTAACCCCAGTTTATCTGGGTTACTGGTTATTATCACTGGTTGTTATTATTACTGATTGTTATCACTGGTTATTATCACTGGTTATTATTACTGGTTATTATTACTGGTTTATTTTCCACTGCCCTGTTTTGTCATTTGTTCTTTTCCCACAAGTTTGGCTGTTTTCCTTTGAGCAGCCAAAGTTCATTTCTCAGTTTCTACTATTTAAAGCCATGGGGTTAAGCCTGAAGTTGCTGATCAGGCTGATGCCCACAATTCTGAGAGTCCCTGGTGCCGTGGTGTAGGGGAGGAGCAGTGGCAGCACTGGCAGCACAATCTCACCTTCTCTCCTGGGGCTCCTTACAGGCTGTTTTATAACCATGTAAGAGAGACACAGAGAGGTCCAAAGAACCATATCCAGGCGGGTTCCAGGGGAATGACAGAGGTCACCACTGCCTCCTGCAGCACCATGGACTGAGGAGCATGTTCCTGCCTCTTGGCTCCTGACAACAGAAAGTCCCTTTTGGCATGTGCTGAGATGCTGAGATTGTTTGGCAGCACAGGAACCGTCAGAAGCAGCTTGCAGGCATCTGTCCAGCTGAGCTGGACCCCCTGGAATGGGCTTCCTTCAGCTTTCAGAAGAACTCTGGAAGCACCTATGAGCAAAGCCAACCTAAGACATCTGAGAGATAAAAAATAGGCTGTATGTTTGAGGACACTTTGAAACACACAGGAAATGCTGGTATGTGGCTGATGGTTGCTGGGAGTTAAAGCAATAATTTAAAGTACATGGTGGGGATCTCACAGGGTGGGGTTTGGGTTGGGTTGTTTGTTTTTTTTTCCAGAAATACATGATTTTTTTTTTCTCAATATATTAAATGAAAAAGTAGGTAGATTAGAAAACAATCTTGGTAACTTTTTTGTTTCCACATAAACCCTGATGTTGTCTTGCCAACTGTTGAATGTCACCTCTAGGAGATAAATAAACCTCACAGGGAAAAGGGAAGCAACACTCTGGTAAAAGAATCAAACTAGAAGGACCACAGAGGTTTGTGAATTCACTTTTTTCTCTTAAGAAAACTGCCCTGCTTTTTTCACTCAGTTTTTATCTCATGCTTTGTGAGCTGCTCTTCTCAGCATCTTCTCAGAGCTTAAGAAGCCTTCTCAAAGGGCATTAGTGGCAGCTGGAGAGGCACAGCCAGTGGCCTCGGTCCTCCACCTGGAAGAGGGTTTTCCTTCCCCATATCAAACTGAGATCCTTAAACACCTTTCAGTCAAGTCTCCTCTTCAGAAGCAGCAACCTGCTATTGTGATGCTGCTTGCTTCTAGCTCACATCATCCAAGCATGCCCAGCATGAAGTGTTTGTGCTCTGGGAATGCAAGAAATGCAAAGGGGAAGTTCAGCTCTCTAGACAGCAAGAGCATTTCTCTGCTTCAAGGGCTTGCAGGGAACTGGGAAGCATTGCAGGGCTGGGCTCAGAGGGAATGGCTCCTCAGCCTGATTTGTAAGCTGCCATAGATCCAAGTGGCAGAGCAGCAAGTTCAAGAATGCTGAACTATTCAGGACTGTGCAGAAGTTATAAATGCCTGAGCTGCTGAGGGCTGTGGTAGGGAGGTCACCCACTTTAGATCACTTTCTCCTCTGTATGTCTGAGAGATGCATCACAGTTTGGTGACTTGCCTAAAAATGCCTCTTAGCACCCTGGACACTTGTGAGTTATGCACAAGCTGCTGCCTGTCTGTCTCCTTAAGATGCCCCAAGCATGCAGCAGTGTCACTGGATCCATGGGCAGGCAGAAGTCTGTGTTCCTTTGGATGGGATTCTCCCTTCACCACCCTTCATCATTAATGCTTCAGACCTGATGTAGTCTCCCAGAATGTTTTGTGTGGACACAGCATCAGCGCATAAGCTCTGACACGTGAGGAGAGCTGAGATTAGTCTCTCATTGCTGCCTAAGAATCAAGTTCTGATTGTTTCTCCTTGCCCAGCCTTGCCTTAGTTTGTCCTCTCCTTTTTCATCCCTTTCCTCCTTTCCATCCTATTTCCTCTTAATGCTCCTACAGTAAAGGCAGCTCTTACCAGACCTGGACAAGGCAGACAAGTAGGACTGTTCTGAACACAGCTGGTATTGATCCCTTCCTTCTCATCTACCATCAGGTTTTCTAGTCCATAAAATCACTTCAAGCAGGTTTCTTGTCTCCATGTGACAAACCCCAGTCATTCAGGCTCAAGGATTCTCTTCTCTCCTCTTGTTACAAACCTCCCTGCAGCAAGCAACCCAAATAGGTTTCCAGACACTCAAGCTCACCTAACCCTGCAGTCACACACATGCTGATGTTTGGAGTCTGTCTCCAGGCTTGCAGTGCCAGCACCCTCAAAGAGCCTGTGGTTTGGATTGCTCTGCCAGGAAAGATGTCCCAGGGAACAGGCTTGGAGAATCACACCACTGGATCTGGATTCATTCTTCTGGGATTTTCTGAGCTCTCCAGCCTGCAGGGCTTGTGCTTCACAGTATTCCTGATCATCTACCTCACGATCCTCACAGGCAACAGTCTGATTGTGCTCATCACAGTGGTGGACATGAGGCTCCACAGCCCCATGTATTTCTTCCTGAGGAACTTGTCCTTCCTGGAGATCTGCTACACATCAGTCACTCTGCCAAAGATGCTGCTGGCTCTCCTGCTGGCAGATGGCAGCATCTCCTTCCTTGGCTGTGCTACCCAGATGTATTTCTTGGTTTTGTTGGGCAGCATTGAATGCCTTGTCCTGGCTGCCATGGCCTATGACCGCTACACAGCTGTCTGCAACCCACTGCGTTACAGCCTCATCATGAGCAGGAAGCTCTGCATCAGGCTGCTGCTGGGCTCCTGCATGATTGTCCTACCTATCCAAGCAGGACAGTCCTACCAGGTGTTCGCTCTACCCTTCTGTGCATCCCATGACCTTCATCACTTCTTCTGTGATGTGCCCCCTCTGCTGGAAGTGGCCTGTGCAGACATCTTCTGGAATAAAGTGGTGATGTACAGCATCATCCTGGGATTTGTAATCCTTCCCTTCTCCTTAATAATTATTTCTTATATTAAAATTATCAGGGTAGTGCTGAAAATGCCTTCAGCTCCGGGCAGACACAAAACCTTTTCCACCTGCTTTTCGCACCTTCTGGTGGTGACACTTTTCTATGGCTCAGCCATAGTGGTCTACTTAAAGAGACACTCAAGGGATTCTGTAGATATTGACATGTACCTGACCCTGTTTTACACAGTCATGACCCCCATGTTTAACCCTCTCATCTATAGCCTGAGGAATAAGGAAGTGAGAATTGCCTTGAAGAAACTCTTGTGGACAAAGCAATGCTAAAGAGTACCTAAAATAGAATCATAGAATGGTAAGCTTGGAAGGGACCTCAAGGATCATCTAATTTCAACCCCCTGCCATAGGCAGGGACACCTCCCACTAGTACTAGTACCACAACCTCTGGGCAACCTGTGCCAGTGTCTCACTACCCTCACTCGAAAGAACTTCTTCCTAACATCCAGTCTAAATCTCCCCTCTGCCAGCTTAAACCCATTGCCCCTTGTCTTGTCATTGCATGACCTTGTCAATAGCCCCTCCCCAGCCTTCCTGTAGGCCCCTTCAGATACTAGAAGGCTACTCTAAGGTCTCCTCGAAGCGTTCTCTTCTCCAGGCTGCAGAACCCCAGCTCTCTCAGCCTGTCCTCACAGCAGAGCTGCTGCAGCCCTCTGAGCATCTTCATGGCCTCCTCTGGAATGGCTCCAACACTTCCATGTCTTTCCTGTGCTGGGGTCTCCAGAGCTGCACACAGGACTGCAGGTGGGGTCTGATGAGAGCAGAGTAAAGGGTGCCACTGGGGTTTGTCGCTGCCTGTCGCAGCTGTCACAGACTGAGCTGAATCTGCTGCTGTTATTCACAAAATGATGCAGGCAAACCAGCTGCAAAAGTGAAGGTACTGGCTGGAGCAAAGTATTATGGGACTTGAAGTTTAGATTGCAACATGGGAGGCTTCCTGTTCCAGCTCCTGCTTCTGGGTTATGAGTTTCTGGGTATTGTCTTTTCTGCTGGGATGGAGCAGGAGCAGTTTTCTGACTTGGGCTTTTGGCTCCTTTTCTTCTCCTTTCTTCTCTTTTCTGCTGCTTTGTGTCCTGCTTTTTCTGCAAACGGGCTCAGGGAATGTGATGGTTTGGGAGTTCCCTGCCCCCCCATGCTTTGTAACATCCCCCAGACTAGACTTAGCCGGCTGGTGGTTAAGGACTGAAGCTCTGTTCACAGCTCAGCACAATGCACAAGCAGAGATGTATACAACAGACAGGAATAGTTACAGAGATAGACAAGTTAAAGGTAATACAGAAACACAATCCCCCTCCCAGAAATCAGAGACCCCAGGAGGGGCTCCCAACCACCCTGCCACCCCTCTGCCTTACCCCAGGGTTTGCCTTACACACAAGGTGAGTTTGGAGGATCAGCCTGGGGGTTAGAAGCAGAGTGGTTGGTTAGGTTAGCAGAGAGGAGAAGGCAAAAAGCTAGAGAGACTGAGATTCTCCAAGCCTGAGTGAGAGTGTCTTATCTATGTTTGTTTTCTTGTTCTTAGACATCTCAGCAAGCCTATGAATGAAGCAGACATCAGCAGTGTTTACTTTTCACAGTCTATATTTTTTTTCATTAAAATATTCCAATTAGCCTCAAATCAGCACAGGGAATGATGGATTTTGTACCATGTTTATCTGAGTTTTGATCAGTAAAGTCTAATGTTAGCTCACTTTATTTTTGTCTCAGTACTGAGTTTTTGTGTATTACTTTTCCCTCACTTCTCTGCTGGGAAAATAGACAGGATAACCTGCTGGTTGGGTTTGACCTCATTTGCGCTGTTTTAAACCATTGCAGCAACTCACTGCCCTGGCAGGGCATGAATCCTGCTAGATTAGTTTGTCCACTGCCCCTTCCCCCCCGCTGTAGGGTCCAGGAGTTGAGTTGAGGAGCAGACAAAACAATGAGGGGGTTGCCTCCAGTGAGATTGCCCTAAGGGGTAGGAGTCCAGCACCACTGTGTCAGGTGTCTTGTGCAGCCCCTCATGTGCCTTGGTTCCATTATGGGAGTGTGTCTGTGGCCACACGAGGTGTGCCACTGAATTCATTGGCCTAAACTTCTGATGCTTGTGCCTGTTTGCCAGTTTGATTTAATAAGGGAATGATTTGAGAAGCCTGACTTTGTACAGCCTTTCTCCAGCCTTTCTCCAAGCCTATCTCCAAGCCTTTCTCCAAGCCTATCTCCAAGCCTTTCTCCAGCCTTTCTCCAAGCCTTTCTCCAAGCCTTTCTCCAAGCCTTTCTCCAGCATTTCTCCCCCCACCCCCGCAGCTTCCCCTATTAGCAGCTCATTAGCTGGGTCCCTGCCTGTAGGAAAAGCTTTTGTTCATAGTGGCCACAGGTGCTTGCAGCAGCAGCAGCTTACATCGACTCAGTTTCCTCTCCTTCCCTCTACCTTGGAATATTTTGTATTTTCCCTCAGGATCATAATCACAGTTTTGGAAGTGTCTTTATATAGGAAAACTTCTCCGGGAAACCAGTGTGTCTTGTGAGTAATATCTGGGCTAGATCTTATTCATAAGTTAAGATTAGATTAGCTTTAGACTCTGTGATGGTTTGGGAGTTCCCTGCCCCCCCACACTTTGTAAAATCACCCAGACTAGACTCATCAGGCTGGAAGTTAAGGACTGAAGCTCTGTTTAAAGCTCAGCACAATACACAAGCAGAGATATACACAATATACAAGCAGAGATATACACTATATACAGGAATATTTACAGAAATATACAAGTTAAAGGTAATACAGAAACACAACTCCCCTCCCAGAAATCAGACACCCCAGGAGGGGCTCCCAACCATGCTTCCTCCTTCTCCACACCCCTATACCTTACCCCAAGGTTTGCCTTACATGCAAAGTGAGTTAAGAGGATTGGCCGGGGGGGTTAGAAGGAAAGTGGTTAGTGAGGTTACTCTGCAGAGAGGAGAAAGCCAGAAGCTGCCAGACAGCCTGAGACGCTGTGCCCCAGAGACTTTGTTATCTATGTTTTGAGTTCTTATTCTTATCCATCTCAGCAAACCTATGAGTGATGTAGACATCACTATTTTTTCCTTTTCTCAGCCTGTAATATAATTTTCTCTATTAAAATATTCCAATTAGCCTCAAACGAGCACAGACTCACTGAGCAACTGTGTTTGGTCCACCTTTTGACCAAGCAACAGCTGGTATTGCCTGTTGCATAGGTAGAATTTTCCTGCTTCTGCATTCCTATTTTCGAAGTTCTGACTGTTCAAACTGTTTAATTCTGTGTTTATAAATAGTCTTTGTGTACATACTTGCTGTCGACCGAGAATCCAAATAAATTTCATGTGATCTGGTGATTTTTTTAATGCTAATAAAAATAATCAATATTCATATTTCATATTTTATATTATAACACTCACCTTTGCTCAAAGAAAACCCTGTGTCCAGTCTGGATTTCATCCTTCTCAAGAAAGGGAAAGGTGTCCTGAGCTGTCCCTGTTGTGTTATGTCCTAGCATGAAATCTCGGTACTCCAGAGCATCTTTGATGCCCCTANGAAGTGTTGGAGTGGGTCCAGAGGAGGCCACCAAGATGCTCAGAGGGCTGCAGCAGCTCTGCTGTGAGGACAGGCTGAGAGAGTTGGGGCTCTGCAGCCTGGAGAAGAGAAGGCTTCCAGGAGATCTTAGAGTAGCCTTCCAGTATCTGAAGGGGCCTACAGGAAGGCTGGGGAGGGACTATTTATAAGGTCTTGCAATGCCAGGACAAGGGGCAATGGGTTTGAACTGGCAGAGAGGAGATTGAAAATGGATGTTAGGAAGAAGTTCTTTACAGTGAGATTGGTGGCTAAAGCAAATCCTGAAATCCCAGCAAATCCCAGCACACTGGAGGATTTCAGCCATCCAGGGGCTTCCAACAGGATTCCC
Source organism: Ramphastos sulfuratus (assembly GCA_013399055.1). Classification (NCBI taxonomy): domain Eukaryota; kingdom Metazoa; phylum Chordata; class Aves; order Piciformes; family Ramphastidae; genus Ramphastos; species Ramphastos sulfuratus. Next base: position 5,819 of record WBNM01045348.1, on the reverse strand, counting down.
ACGAGTCCACCAATGGCCCAGCTGCAGTTCAGTGGTCCCAGTGCTTCCAGTGGCTATCCTGGCTTCCAACAGGCCTGGGGGACCTTTGGGCAGTCCAGGAGCCCGTGAGTGGCCCTGCGGCATTCCAGTAGTCCAGGACTTCCCTTGGGTATTCTATGAGCCTGCAAAGTCCTCCTAATGCATTCCAGAGCACCCAGGGATTCCAGCAGGATCTCCTCTAGCCCAGCAGTGCCCCCACAGCATTCCAGCTTGGCTCAGGCCTCTCTCAGGCTTTCCATTAGCCCAGCAGTAGCTCTGCTGCCTTCCAGAGGCCCTGGGGTATCCATCAAGCATTCCTCTGTCCCAGCAGTGCCCCTTTGGTCTTGCAGGAGCCCAGCAGTAGCCTTGGGGTTTCAGTCCTGCTTCCCAGCAGCCCTCCAGGGGCCCTGCTGCCTTCCAAAGAGTGTGGTGCTCAAGGTGGACTTTCCAGTGCCCAGAGAGTGCCCTACTGACTCCCAGCAGGTACAGAGCTTCCCTTGGGCTTTCCAGAAGCTTCCCAGAGGATCTGATTCCTTCCAGCAGGCTGGAAGCATCCCTACAGGATTCCCATTAACTCCCCAGTGGCTATGATGCATTCCAGCTGGCCTGAGGATCCCAATGGCATTTCCATTACCCCAGCAGTGGCAGTGTGGCATTCAGTGGGCCCTGGGCTGCCAGCAGGCACTCCAGCAGTCAAGCAGTGGCCTCCTGCTTTCCAGCCAGCTTGGTCACTGTGAGTGGGTTTCCACTGACCCTGCTGCTGCCTTCTTGTAGGCCTGGGGACTTCAAAGGGCTTTGAACTGCTCCAGCATTGGCCTTGCTGTTTTCCTGCAGACCCTGAGCATCCAATGGGCTTCTACCACCCCACAGTGTCCCTGATAGATTGCAGCAGGCCAAAGGCTTCTGACAGCATTTCCATTACACTCCCTGTGGCCCTGCTGCCTCTCAGCAGTTCCAGGGCTTCTGCCTTCCTTCCCACTAGCCCTGGGAATGGGAGAAAGAAGTGCCCAGGGCACTCAAGAAGGACTCTCTCACATCTCCCAAGCCCCTTTGCCTGCTTCATGGTGACACTAAGGGAACCATTCCCCACACAGTTCACCTCTGCTGCTGCCTGAAGCAGGCAGGGCCACTTGAACACAGGGGATGGCTTTGGGACAGGCACCCAGAGCACAGTGGCCCTGGTGCATTCCAGAAGCCATTCCCCTCTCTCCCAAGTGCCATGCTTCATTCCAGCATGCCTGTGTGAACACTGCTTTGAGCCAGCCCAGAACTGTCTCTCCTGCCCTCCAGCAGCTAACTTGGACAGAGGAATATTGAAGGAGACCATGGTAAGGGTTTGGCTGAAGCTGAGAGAAATGACATCCACTACCCTCCTCTAGGCACCACTGCAGTCACTGCATCTTGAAGGCCTCAGGTGGGTGAGGCAGGACTGAGCCTTTGCAAGTCCATGCTGCTGTTTCTGGGAGAGGTTCTTCTCTGTCAGGTGTCCAGAAAAGCCACCCAAAAGGACTTCCATTTAGTGGCTGAGCTGGGACAGCCTGGGGTGCCTTGGAATGCACTTTGGCCTTTTCCAAAGATGAGCAACATTGGTTTGTCCTCTCTCACAAGAGACCTCTCCCCATGCCAGAACCTTTCCAAAGAGATATTGATCTGCCCCTGTCACTTCACTGCCACTCTTCTGCCTCTTAGACCATCTGCTTAATTATCTCCTGTACACTGTCTCCTCTCCAGGACTCAGTGACCATCTCTGAAGTTACCTTTCCAGATGCAAGCTGTCCAGCCAAAGGCCTTTTCTATCATTCTCCAGTTTTCTTCTGCCCTCATTCTTTGTTCATTCAGGTTCCTCTCACCTGTGCTGCTGCTTTGACCCTGAGGGAGGAAAAGCTGCCATTGTCCCCTGAACCACCCCTGTCATCGTGTTTCTCTCCACCTCTTGCATCCACCTACTTAAAACTTTGCTGATCAGATCATCCCTTGGAGAGAGGCAACCTCCTGAGAGACAGCTTGTGCTGAGCAGGTGTTTCCAGAGAGGGAGTTTGTTTGCTGATGGAACTTTCTCAGGCTTTGCTTTGCTTCCCAACAGCAACAACTGTCCTGTGGCTGTGTGCAGTCATTTCTCTAAGGAGAGCAGGGGAGAGATGGTGCCATGGAGTTGTGACCTCCAGCTGCAGAGAGCAGGGGAGAAGTCTGATGGAACAGTGATATAAGTTTCAGGTGGGCAGTGACAGAAACGGGGAGATTGTGGCATGGGTGAGAAGCAAAATTGTCCCTACAGTGTCAGACCTCAAGGGACATCTTCTTCTCCAAGTCCAGACCTCCTGAGGAGACAGCATGGATCAAGATCTCATGAAGAATGCTCTCTTACCAGCTCCCTTCTCTAAAATGCAACTAATTAAAAACATCCTTGGAAACTCCCTCACATTTTTATAAGGCCCAGTGAGAAATCTTCCTAAGTAACAGCACTGTGAAACAGCTTCAATTATCTGTGAAAGAGCTCCAATTAGCTGGACAAGTTTTCAATACTTGAAGGACATCCCAGGCAGAGCCACAGCTCCTTAGGGCTTTCTGTATTTTAATGAACCCTATGGAGTATTTAGGGCTGAGTCCATGAGACTCAGGTACTGCCAGGAGACTGAAGAAACTGCTGAAGTAGTCAGAAGCAAAACCCAGTGCACCTTGAGGCATTGATTTGCCCCCCTGAGGACTGTAACTGCCAAACCCTCCCAGGGACTTGTTAGAGCAGCTCATTAGAGGCCATGACTGCAGGCAGGCCAAGGCACTGTGCAGATGGCTGCAGTGCTGAGCAAACCCTGGGCTTGGTCTATGAAGCAGAAAGGCCAAGCCCTGACCACAGCCCCCAGGAAGGCAGATCCTGTCCCTCGGGTGTGGCTCAGAGCTCTTCTGGTTGCAGCAGGGTGTGGAGGAGAGCAATGACCAGTGTAGGAAATTCTGTGACATTTTGTAGACTCTTCCCCCACTATTAAACCTCTCCAAGTGGCTGTAGAAGTCTTGAAGACTTGAAAAAAACTTTCAAGGTGAAATCAGGATTTCAATGAGCCCCAGGGAGCATTTAAGACTGAGTCCATGATCCTCAGGTACTGTGAGGAGACTGAAGAAACCTCCCAAGACCCCAAAGTCAGAAGGAAAACCTGAAGTACCTGAAGTACCTTGAAGTACCTCCTCCCCCTCTACTCTGCCCTGGTGAGACCTCATCTTGAGTATTGCTTTCAGTTTTGGGCTCCCCAGTTTAAGAGGGACAGGGATCTTCTGGTGAGGGTCCAATGGAGGGCTACGAGGATGCTGAGGGACTGGAGCACTGTCTGGTGAGGGGAGGCTGAGGGACCTGGAGCTGCTTAGTCTGGAGAAGAGAAGACTGAGAGGGGATTTAATAACTGTTTATAAATATCTGAGGGCTGGGGATCAGGAGGCAGGGGACAGGCTCTGCTCACTTGCTCCCTGTGATAGGATGAGAAGCAATAGATGGAAGCTGCAGCACAGGAGGTTCCACCTCAACACAAGAGGGAAATTCTTTACTGTAAGGGTCACAGAGCACTGGAACAGGCTCTCCAGAGAACTCGTGGAGTCTCTGTCTCTGGAGACTTTCAAGGCCTGTCTGGATACATTCCTCTGTGATCTGAGATAGATTGTCTGGTCCTGCTCTGGCAGGGGGGTTGGACTCCATGATCTTCGGGTCCCTTCCAACCCCTGACATCCTGTGAGCCTGTGAGAGTTGTTACTGAAAATGGCTCCTTAGGGGCTCATTAGAGCAGATAATTAGAGGCTGTGATTTACTGTGGATTCTCCTGTAGATTTCTCCCTTTGGGTGCCACGTTGTACCTGAAAGACAAACTCCTAACAGCCTGTATTATACACTCTGAATTTAAACTCTCTCAGCTAAGGTTAGATTTCTCTGTGGCACACACTGGATTTCACCATTCTCCTGCATTACCCAGTATTTATGACCAGGACCTTTAGCAGACACCACCCCTCAGACAGGTTTCCCTTTGCCTGAAGGAGAAAATACCCAAACAGTTTTCCCTAACAGATTCTTTACACATACAACAGGAACTTTGTCACCATCCACTCTTTGGACCAAATCTGACTGTGAAGGTCATGCTCTGTTTACAGAACCCCTACTACTTATCGAGTAGGTTACTTGTGTGTTGCGTACCCTGAAGGTCGGGGTCACCAGAATGTTGCGTATCATGAACTTTGGGGTCACCAGATGTTGGGGTTGAACGCACGCCCAGGGCCACTACGAACGGGGTGAAGGATGACGCGAGACAAGACGACCATCAGTACCAATATGATACACCCAAGATCGCCCGTTTATTGCCGCAAGTAGCACATATTTATACAGGGGATCGAACTGTCTCGCCACATGTTACTCATTCCCTCACTGGTTACAGGCAGCTGCTTCTTGGAGCCAGTTCTCACCCTGGTAAGAGTCCCAAGCTTAATATTCAGGTATCCTGTTTGCAGAAGTACATCCTTTTGTTTTCAATATAAGTAGCTTTCTGGTCTACATAGCTACCTCTTTATCTTTGGATGACTCATATGAAGGGCAGCTGTGCTGATGGTTTTTCTGCCCTCTCGCCAGCAGTTCTTTCCCCTTATCTTAGCTCTCANGATTCTCTCTGGAGTTCCATGTCTCCACATGATTTGTCTCTCCAAACCAAGAATGGTGTCACGTGCAGTAGCATGTGGAACTGGATAGGTTTCCAGCCATCCGGTGCTGGCCTCTACCATCGTTAGCACATACTGCTTGCCAGAACGAGAACGAGGCAAAGTGATGTAGTCAATCTGCCAGGCTTCACCATACTTGTACTTGGTCCATCACTCACTATGCCATAAGGCCTTGATTGGCTTAGCCTGCTTAACAGCAGCACAGATATCACAGTCATGCATGACTTGGGTGATAGCATCCATGGATAAGTCAATTGACCTATCTCGTGCCCATCAGTAGGTTGCATCTCTGCCTTGATGTCCAGATGACTCCTGGGCCCACTGAGCTAAGAACAGTTCACCTCGGTGTTTCCAATCAAGGTCAAGATCAGAGTTTGTGTTAACTTGAGAAATCCTTGCAGTTAGATCTGCCTGATGGTTGTGTTGGTGTTCCTCAGTAGCTTTGCTCTTAGCCATGCATGTGCTGCACTTTCACTGGTGAAGGAATGGTGCCTTTCTTCTTCACCAATTTAGATACAGAGGTTTTCAGCTTCTCCTTCATCTCTTTCATGCTATTTTTTATGTCATCTTTTATCTCTGTAGCTAGAACTTTTATGGCAGAAATCACAGAAGTATGTGACAGATTATCCTCTATCTGCCTCATTTGGTCAGTATAAATTCCATCACTGTTTTTTTCCACAAATATTCTTGCCAAGATATTAGCACAAGATGGAGGAGCAAGCTTAATAAGCGTCTTTGAAAGACCTGTTCCAACAAGAATTTCCTGAGGATTCTGTGTACCATGATCTTCATAAAGTATTTCCTTCACAGCAAACTCCCTCAGAAGCTTAATTCCCTACTCAATTGTGGTCCACTTCCTAGGAACCCATGGCAAATCACCCCTGGAAGGATACCTCAGTAGCACAGTCAATAAGAGCTGTGTCCACAGGGTAAACTTACCAACATCGCTTGCTATGTATTTGTCAATTCCACTTTTTTTTTGTGTGTGGCTCTATTTGTTTTGCAGACTTGTCCTACCTCTAGAGCATTTGCACCTCCCTAACCAGCTCACAATTGGTTCCCTGAATCCTTCTGGTATTATTTTCTCAGCTCTCTGATCTCTTTCCTGGGCTCTT
>WBNM01045347.1:5181-19194 GCA_013399055.1 Ramphastos sulfuratus | reverse complement strand
AAACCTCAGCAGTGCATCTCTTTCACTGCAATCCATTTGCTGCTTTGCTAAGGTTGCTTTCCAAAGGGAAACCTCAGCAGTGCATCGCTTTCATTGCAAGCATTTTGCTCCTTTGCCAAGGTTGCTTTCCAAAGGGAAACTTCAGCAGTGCATCTCTCTCACTGCAAACCATTTGCTGCTTTGCTAAGGTTGATTTCCAAAGTTAAACCTCAGCAGTGCATCACTTTCATTGCAAATCATTTGCTGCTTTGCTAAGGTTCTTTTCCAAAGGTAAACCTCAGCAGTGCATCTCTTTCACTGCAAACCATTTGCTCCTTTGCCAAGGTTGTTTTCCTTGCTGTCATTTAATAAAACCTACCAATTGTTTGGTGTTTTTTTTTTACTCCTGTTCCAAGAAAATAATCTGGGTTTGTGGTTTGTTTTGTTTGTTGCTTGGTTTTGATTTTTTTTTCCTTTCCTTTCTTTTTTTTCTGTTGTTATTAATGTGAGTGGAGCTTTGAAAGTCTCTAACAAAGATCAAAGTGGTTCTGGTTGTTTCATCATTACAAAGGGAGATGTGTGAAAAACAAACCAGGCACAGGCTTTGTCTGCCTGTTGGAGTGGAGCTGCGCTGAGTCCTAGAAGAGGCCAGGGGTGTTCATGTACTACATGTTTACTGTGCTCTGTCTAATTGCTTTTAATTGGGAGTACAAGCCTTAAATCTGTGACCCCCCTAGCTGCCCTGGCAGGATTGTCAGGCCACTCTCCTCACAGCCTCCTCATTAGAGCTGAAGGGAGAAGATAATGCAAGATTCAGTCGAGCGTTTTCTCCCTAACATTTCAAACTGTCACTTAATGTACAAACATTCCTGAGCAAGGCAGAGGGTTTGGGTTTTTTTTTAACTCCCCCTCCTCCCACCTTTTCTACTCCTTAGTGATAACTCCCCTAACAGCACCTTTGACAGCTGAACATGGTTTCTGACTGGTGATCACAACCACAAGAGTACTCAGTCAGTTCCTCCCCTTGTCTTGCCCTTCCTCCCCCTTTCCTGTGCAGTGCTGGCCCTGGTGAAAGTCAAATCCACAGCTCCCACTGGCTGCTGAATAATTACTTCTCTATGCTATCATTTAGTTAATGCTTTATTACCCCAGGAACAGCTTCAACCTAGGTGAGAAGGGGAGGGGGAAGGCTGATTGAGCTGCATGGGAGAACTGCTACCTGCATCCCCAAGTGAGAAGGATCCAAGAGGTGTGCAAAGGAAGCAGACAGCCTTGGTTGGACTGGAAGATCTGCAGAGGTCCCTTCCAACCCCTAACATCCTGTGGCCCTGGCAAGGCTGCAGAGCTTCTCAGTAGCTACACACATGAGAAGGTGCACCCCAAGTCTTTCTGAACTTTAAAAACAGGCTTGGTTTAAAGGATAAATGGGCACAGTTCAGTGCCAGGAGTTTTAACAAGTCCAAGTGTCAGGTTCTGCACAACAACTCCAAGCAGGCCTCCAGGCTGGGCATNGGTGGTGGAGTGCCCATCCCTGGAGGTGTTCAAAAGGAGGCTGCATGAGGCACTCAGTGCCATGAGTTAGTTCATTAGCAGGGTTAGGTACTAGGTTGGACTGGATGATCTCAGAGATCTTTTCCAACCTGCTTCATTCTGTGATTCTGTGATTCTGTGACCTTATGAAGCAGTATCAGAATGGTTAAATTGCTCTTCAGTCTTGTACATGAAACTTTCAATGATAAAAGCCTTTGAAGCAAAGGGAAAGAATGGAGCAGTGGTTTATTCTCTGCTGAACTATAACAAGGCAACTTTGAACTCTCAGGGAGGCACAGTGAAGCACCAGATGCTTTTTTTCCCCTCTGTCAGGACAAACATCACAAAAAGTCCTTGGGAGGGAGGAATTGTAGCTCTTCAGCAAATGCACATGGAAAATCCAGGGAGGTGCTCAAGAATGGACAAGTGCAAAGCAGTGGCAGGAGAGAGAAAACAGGAGATGGAAAACATCAGATGTAAAGGGTGGTAGAGTGGAATTGGTCTGATGGTAGAAATTGAAATGCATTAGATCTCTCACATGTGGATATGAAGGATTCTTCCATAAATTCTAGAGCAGTCCTCATTAAAAAGTGATGAAGGGAAGCTAAATAGGAAGAAAATTGAGGGGGGAAATGGTTGAGTAATAACTACTGCTGCAGCACATGAAGGAAGATTTCCCTTACCACTTAGCCATGTTATTTACAGCCTTATGAAGCCAAATGAAGGTCTTTCTGATTTGCTCTAGTGCAAATCCAAGTGGTACAAATGGAGCTCCATGGAATATCTTCTGTACTAAAGGATCTGGCACCCTCCTGCCTCTCCAAAGAAAGCAGAGGTGAAGGAATCAGAATCACAGAATGGCTCAGGTTGGAAGGGACCTCAGAGCTCATCTGCTCCAACCTCTCTGCTGTGGGCAGGGACAGCTCTCAGCTAGACTTGGCTGCTCAGGGCCTCATCCAACCTGGCCTTCAACACCACCAGGGAGGAAGCAGCCACAACCTCCCTGGGCAGCCTATTCCAGGCTCTCAGCACCCTCCTATTGAACAACTTCTTCTTCAGCTCCACTCTAACCCTGCTCTACCTCAGCTCCAAACCATTCCCCCTTGGCCTGGCTCAGACACCCTCAGCAAAAGTCTCTCTGCAACCTTCCTGCAGGATCCCTTCAGCTCTTGGCAGGCAGCTCTGAGGTCCCCCTGGAGCCTTCTCCTCTGCAGGCTGCACCCCCCCAGCTCCCTCAACCTGTGCTCACAGCAGAGCTGCTCCAGCCCTTGGCTCAACTTTGTGGCCTCCTCTGGGCTCGCTCCAGCAGCTTCTCTGTCCTTGTGTTCAGCCTCACTAAGGCTCCTCCAAAGAACTGGAGTGTGAGAACATTTGTCCACCAGCTGCACCAGTGTGAGGTTTCCTGAGCTCTTACATCTTAATTGGCTTCCTCTGGAAGAGCAGAGAATAGGTCAGAGGGACAGAGCCATTTGTCAGAGTTATTATTAACACTGGGCAGGTTTAGTGTGTAACCCTCTTGGGGAGGAAACGTGTCCTGTATTGAGTGTGGGAGAGAGAGCAAATAGATGGAGTTGGGCAGTAAATCTAGAGATAAATGACCCCTGAAGATGGAGGCAGCCCATGCATAACAGAGAAAGGTGGAGATAAATAAGGGGATATTTTATCCCCCCCCTGGAAAAAAAGGCAAACCTAAGAGGAAGAGGTGGGGGAGATGTAGGATGGCATCTCAGCAGGCTGTGACAAAAGGGTAGTTAGTGCAGCTAAGCATTAACAATGGCTAGGAGTGAATATTAATCCTTGGTCATGGCATTTACTGCTGTGCTTAACTGCAGCAGCCAAATGAGAAGTGAGAGTCCACATTTGGCAGGAAACAGATTCATGGAATACTTAGCTTGTGGAAAGGGATCTTGGACTGATGTGCAGGAGGGCAAGGTGCAGCTCTTGGTTTTCCCACAGATTTGGGTCAGCTGGGGAGAAACACAGAAGCATATCCCCCAGGTACAACCTGCCACAGCCCCCAGCTGCAAACAGCTGTTCTGAAAGAACCAAAATGCAGCAGTTGCACTGCAAGCTCCTTGGTCCCTGTGCCCTCAGGATGGGGATGGTTGCATCCTGTGTGAAGAGAGAGCATGAGGAGCAGGAAGCTCAGACTGCATGGGGAGATGCTGCTTCTTCACAGAACCATGGCTCAGGTTGGAAGGGACCTCAGAGATCATCTGCTCCAACATCCCCACCATGGGCAGGGACAGCTCTCAGCTAGACTTGGTTGCTCAAGGCTTTATCCAACCTCGCCATGAACACCCCCAGGGAGAAGGCATCCACAGCCTTCCTGGGCAGCCTGTGCCAGGCTCTCACCACCCTCCTACTGAAGAACTTCTTCCTCAGCTCTACTCTAACCCTGCTCTGCCTCAGCTCCAAACCATTCCCCCTTGGCCTGTCTCTAGACACTCTCAGCAAAAGTCTCTCTGCAGCCTTCCTGCAGGATCCCTTCAGCTCTTGGCAGGCAGCTCTGAGGTCCTCCTGGAGCCTTCTCTGCAGGCTGCACCCCTCCAGCTCCCTCAGCCTGTGCTCACAGCAGAGCTGCTCCAGCCCTTGGCTCATCTTTGTAGCCTCCTCTGGCCTCACTCCAGCAGCTCTGTGTCCTTCTTGTGCTGGGGACGGCAGCACTGGAGGCAGAATTGGAGGTGAGATCTCAGCAGAGCAGAGCCAAGGGGCAGAATCTCCTCTCTTACCCTGCTGCCCACACTCCCCTGGCTGCAGCCAGCACACAGCTGCCTGCTGGGCTGCAGGAGGAAAATGACAACTAAAAGGAAAGGTGAATTTCTCTCAAAGGGGGATAGGCTGCAATCAGTGTCTTGCAAAGCACTTAGGGTTGTGGCAGCAGAGTTTACACAGAATTACATCCTCAGCTCCTTAACCTCCTTCACTTAGTTGAGAACTTGCCTGTCACTGCACTGCCAGTGCAGACTGAGCTCTGAGGTGCTTACTGTGCAAGCCAATATGATGGTTCAGGATGCTGTGCTGCTGTGATTCCTGATCTCTTGGTTCCAGATGTTGTGAAACAACTGATCTGCAGCCACCAAACACACACACACACAGCTGCAGAGCTGCCTGAACAAGGCAGGAAGGGCAAATGCAGTCAACCTCCTTCTGTGTGCACAAAGAGAAGTGCTGCTGGAAACCAGCCAAAAAAAAAACCCCACCAAGCCATAATGCATGAAGGTACAAAAGGTTTATTTGTGTATTCATTTTTTTATTTCATTTTCCACAGAGGTCTCCTGGAAACAAACAAAAACAAAAACCAAACCAAACCAAAACAAAACAAAACTCCCTCAAAATGTTAAGAAACAAGTTTAGAATAACAATCAATCAGTTCTGGTCTACATCACCAAGCACAGGGAGGCCAAAAACGTTTTTGCCTGTCTAGATTCTCCTCTAATACAGACAATAAACCCCAGTAATTACTCATTTCTTCTTTCCTTCCTTTGTTCCTTCCTTCCTTCCTTTCTTTCTTCCTTCTTTTCTTCCTTTCCTTCTTTCTTTCTTTCTTCCTTCCTCCCTCCCTCCCTCCCTTCTTCCTTTCCTTCCTCCCTCCCTCCCTTCCTTCCTCCCTTCATCCCTTCCTTCNTGAGTATGGAGGGAATCATAGAATCACAGAATGGTAAGGTTGGAAGGGACCTCAAGGATCTAGTTCCAAACCCCTGCCATAGGCAGGGACACCTCCCACTAAAGCAGGTCCCTTAGCATGTCTGCTGCACCACACAGCTTGGTGTGGTCAGCAAACTTGCTGAGGCTGCACTCAATGTCTCTGTCCATATTGAACAGGAATGGTCCCAGGACTGATCCCTGAGGGACTCTGCTTGTCACTGCCTCCACTTGGACATGGACCCATTGGCAGCCACTCTCTGGGTGCAGCCATCCAGCAAGTTCTTTATCCATCTTGTGCTCCACCCATCAAACCCATGTCTCACCAGCTTGGAGACCAGGATGTGGTGCAGGACAGGGTCGAAGGCTTAGCTCAGGTCCAGGTAAATGACATCAGTTGCTCACCCCTCATCTGTTATTCTTGTGACCTGTTCGTAGAAGGCCACTAGGTTTGTCAGGCAGGATTTGCCCTTGCTGAAGCCATGCTGATTGTACCCAGTCACCTCTTCACTCTTCTCCTGTCTCAGTAGTGAAACTTAAGGGAGATACAATACATTCTTACAACAAGGAGAAAGTTTAGGCATACTTCCTGTTGCAAAGGTTTCATTGTTGATGTATTTATATCAAATAACAAGGCTAACACAGCTTTATTTTACTTACAGAGTATTTATGTTATTTAAAGATAGTATTGGCAATTCCCCTCCCTGCCAATGTTCTTTTTAAGGCATATTTTAGCAAGTTCTGTGCTGTCTGGATGCTGGTTATGTGCTTCACTGTTAATAGCTTACATGTGCACCTGAGTGTTGTTATGGTTAACAGCAAGAACAAGTAAAACAACTGTTCCAGTGCCACGTGGGATGTTTAAAAAAGACTGAAACAGTGCCAGCAATGTATAAAAGTAAAGAAAGGGAAAAGAGACAAAGATGCTTATAGTTTAAAATTTGCTGCTAATACAAAATGCATGTTTTGCAGACTAACCAGTGACCTATAGTCATCAACTATGCCTTTGAAGCTGGAAAGATTACTCTCTTTTCCTTGGTTTCTCTGGCACTCCACTTGAAACACAGTTAACTTCCAGTGTCAGCCTTATGAAACACAGAATTGATACTAATTATGTTAAGTTTTTTGGATGAAAGATGACCTTGCTAAAACCTGAAGCTACAGCCTTCCTCAGAACAATAAAATAAAAGCAAAATCTACAATGTGAAGTTATTCAAATACTGAATACAAAAAAAGTTATTCTTAANCAGGCTGCAGAGCCCCAACTCTCTCAGCCTGTCCTCATAGCAGAGCTGCTGCAGCCCTCTGAGCATCCTCGTGGCCTATTCTGGACCCGCTCCGACACTTCCATGTCCTTCCTGTGCTGGGGGCTCCAGAATTGTACACGGGACTCCAGGTGGGGTCTGATGAGAGCAGAGCAAAGGGTAATACTTCAGCATTTTTCAGAGCATTAAAATCAGTTGCCTGTCAATCCCCCTTTAAGGTGTCTGTTCTCTGCTGAGCAAGGAGAATGTGCCATGGAGAAAACTGTGTGTAGTGCTTGGAGAGGCTGTCTTCTGTGCGAGCTTCATTGGAGTAGCTCTTTCAGAAACCAGCAGAAGCATCAGTAAAGCTTAGTACGTGGCCTGGGTCTTTTCTGAGACCCATCTGGGGTTCTAAATGTCTTATGTGGGTTATTTTCAGAGCACAATGATAAATGAGCTGCCTGACAGCTTGACATAGCTGTGTTTCTAAAGAAGGCTGATGAGTGTGTGCCTCGCAAATCTCAGCACATGATGCCAAAATGCTGAAGGTGCAGGCCCTGCTGTGGTGGGTGTTCATGTCTTGAACACCCTCTGCTTCCTAGAGCAGTGCTGAAATGTGCTTCCCTCTTACAACTGAGAGAAGGAGAGGGACTAGAAAGGCAAAGAGAGTGTTGCTGTAGTTCTATTATTTTAAGCCTCTAAACCAAAAATCTTTAAGGACTAATAGTTTGCTGCAGTTGGGCTGTTGCATTAGAAGCAAAACAGCAGAGTCCTCAAAGCTGGAGCGGAAAAGGGTGAAAAAAACCTGAATGCTAGTTTTGAAAGATTAGCTTAAAACACACCTTAGATGAAAGAAGTGGAAGAGAAGTCTGTACAGTGTCATAAATGCTGTACCTAATCACAGCTGGGTTCATCTTTTTTTTTTTTTTGTCATAAAAATTGAGAATTACAAATTCATCTCCCCTGAAAATACAGTGGAAAACATTATTCAATAACACTTGACTCACTGTTTGGCTGAGTATAAAAGACTGAATGGGAAAGCACAAATGGAAGTGACTGAAAAAATGAAATTCAGAATCTACACAAGGAAGTACTTTTCACTCAAAGAGAAATACAATTTTTCAATAGCCAACTGAGCCAAGTTTGGAATTGGAGGCACTGGGGTCATTAATGTAGGGAGACACTATTCTGGAGGAGCTGTGTTAACCAAGATGACTTGCAATGGGCTGAATGGCCTTTCCCTTTTCCCCAAATTTATGTTCTTTTTGAAAAACTTTGATTACAAGTCATCCTGCTGTGATTTAGATAGCATGAATTTAAAAAGAATGTATCAAATCCTTTCAATCAAGGTGCTTGGGTTGCTTTTCCAGCCTGAATTCTTACAAGCCTGTAATAGAAAGCCATCAGCCAGGAGGGGGAAAAAAAAAAAGTATCAGGAGTAGCAATTTACGTTAATACACAATTTCCTTTTCCAGCATAAAGGATAAGAGACAAGGATCCTGGACAACAAAGTCTAGAATATAAATTTTGATGGGAATATGTTGTGTAGTCAAAAGAAAAAAAAAAGGTAGAAAAAACTAAGAATGACAATTTATGGAAGTAATTCTATTTATTTTATATTCTTTCCTAGTGCCTAACAAGTCTCTACTATACAGACATCAGGTCACGAACTTCATTCAGCTCCCTACAGAGAAGAGACAACTTTAATTTTAATAAATTCCAAGTGCCCTCTTGGTCTTTAGCATTGACTTCAGACCAGGTCTCTGGACATTCTTGACAGAAACTTGCTTTTGTGGCTATATTAATTTGTTAGAGAATGGAAGCGTGATAGGAGGTTAATATGTGAAATATTAACTTTGTTGTTGCTGTTGGGTGTAGTTTTTCAGTGAAGGCCAAAGAGGAACATTTTTAATGTTTAGGCTTGAGCTTGCCTCAAGTACTGTCTCCATTGTGGGAATTCACTCTGTTCCCAGGATGAATTGCATTCTTGGGCACACTTTGAGGGTGGTGCCAGTAATTGTGACATACATTCCTGAGCCAGTTTATCCCCTGCAATGCAGTATTGTTAGTGTAGATGCTGGGTTGCTATTGTACAGGGGTGTACACATGTCATATGTTGGGTTTCTTTGCTAGATAAGTTGTGTGTTTTACAAAACTCACACTGGGTTAATTAAGGTTTTAAAGATTGCTTAATTCGTGAGCCCTATTCCTCCAGTTCATCTTCAAAGCATCTGTTCCCAATCTTTCTGGATTTAGTAATGCTAAGAAGAAATTAGTCATTTATTACAATCACACTGGCTCTCTTCCACCACCAGACCATGTGCCAAGTAATTTGTGAGTGGTTTTGTAGATTCCCAGCCCCTATGAGACTTTTTTTATTGTCATTGTTATCATCAATCCCTGTGTTATAGCAGATAGCACAGACTGTAGGTAAGAGTGCTGGGGTTTGTTTTTTTTTTTTTATTGAAATGTCCTTTTATTTTTTACTTCCTGCTGCTTTTAAGTAGTATCCACTAACTCTTATTGAATACTTTCTGTGGAAAAATTGACTGCCAATCATTATTATGTGTGGTGGGTTAGGAACCTTCCCTCCCCACTATTGAAACTTACCAGACTAGCTCATGTGACGTGGAAGTGAAATGAAGCTGTATTTATAGCAAAGCAAAATTTACTAGCATATATACACAAGATATTTACAAGTATTTACAGTTATGTACAAATTAGAAATAATACAGAAATCCAAACTCCCTCCTGGATAAAGGAAACTGCCCAGAAGGGGCTCAAAGCTACCCCCTCTTTCTCCCTCTACTTTCCCAGACAGATGAACAAAAAAACCCAGCAAAGCTTATGTTGGTATTTGTTAGTGGAGAGCTATTAGAGCAGAGTGAAGGAGAAGGGAAAGGAAGCTGTGGCCCTGACAGGGTCCAGAGAAGAGAGATTAAGAATATCTCTGTCCAGAGGAGCAAGATTTGTTCTTTTAGATTTCAGTGTTGTGAAATTAAGGTGCAAACGAGACCAGATAGCACCACACAACTCTTTATTAAAGGATAGCGTTAAACAAAACAGAGGGAGAGAGGGAAGAGAGGGAGAGGGGACAAAAGAGAAAAGGAAAAGAGCAGGGATTATATTACCATCAACCAAAGATGGGGAGAGAGAGAAGTGTGCCTGGCCCAGGGATGTTCTGCTGTGGAGTTGTTCTGCGGGAGTTGTTCCTTGGGTTCTTCTGGTGGAGGTGCACCCGTGGAGGAGCTCTGGTGGAGGTGCACACTTCTGTGGTCATTGCTTATGTCTTTTTATACAATTTTTTAGGCCATTGTCTAGGTGCAGCTCCCCAGGACATCTTCCTGTGTATTCTCATTTATCTCCAGGGGTCTAGTGGAGGCACCAGGAAGGGCCTCTGCCCCCTCCCTGCACTGCTTACCTGTCCATACCCCAAATACACAGAAGCCTTTTCTCTTTGGGATAGCTTGTGTGAGGAGTCCTGGAATTCCATCTATCTCTGTTGATTAGCATCCCTGAGCTCTTGGGCAGATACTTGGGCCAAGTCCCCTAAGTCCACAAAGGTGCTGTTTGCATCTCTGAGCTTTGCCAGGAATCCAGGCCATAATTAGCAAAGGCAATCTTTATCTCTGATTTGAACAAGGGAGAGAGGATCAGCCTTTCAGTCCCGGACCAGAGCTGTACAAATTGTTTACTTTTTGGCTTTTTATCCCTTTCAGCATACCAATGAATGATACAGACTTCAGCATTATTTTCTTCTCATAACCAATGATCTACATTCTCTCCTCAGAATACTCCAATTAGCCTCAAACCAGCACCCTACAACACTCAAAGGTTTTAGTTTCTATTTCCCATACAGAATGTACTTATTGATATTTACTTATTTATGTATGTTTACATAATTCTAAATCCTTCTCAATCAAGTCCAGGAGTAATTCATACACAAGAAAAATTCACACTAATTTGTGATTGCCTTCAGCACCCTATTAAAATGAGGGTTGTATGCACTGTAAAACATCTTGCTCTTGGTATATTTGAAGTGTTATGCAGAAATTAAGAACATCAGGAACGTTCAAGGGCAGAAAACTTTTTTTGTCTGTTTTTTTAGGCAATGCTTGCATGCACTTGTATATAGTAACAGAATAGTGTTCATAATGAGAACACATGGATCACTCTCAAACACGTTTTCCAATGTGCCTGTTTTTAATAAAAAGTGATGAACTGTTAATCTCTTCTGAAGGCAGAGCACAATGAGCGTATCCTAGAGCTCTTAATGATACTCAAATACTTACAGGATTTTTATTTGGGTTTCTTTTTGCTTTATTGTCAAAAAAAAAATCTGAGTTGCCCTATGTTGCATTCTACTAACCCTGTTTATACTGTCCCAGTTTCTATTTGTCTGAACAACTTTTGAAATCCTAACACATTAAACCATTTTATGAAAAAAATCTCTGAATCTATGGTGGGAGGTGTCCCTTCCTATGGCAGGTGGTTGGAACTAGATGATCCTTGAGGTCCCTTCCAATCTTACCCCTCTATAATTCTATGATCTTATATTTAATAAGCACTTATTACTGTCTTTGTGTTGCCTATATCTTACTAAAAGAAAAATACAGATAAGAACATGGAAATAAAGTATACAGCACTGAAGGAAAAAAAAAAAGTGGCAATAAGTTCCACAAAATACATGATGACCACTAACAGTTACAGGAATATGAACTAATCCTGACTGCATTCCGCAGCTATTCTTCCAGCAATCAAAACAAAAATGATGTATCAGCAGCAGAGCTGTGCTGCATTGGAAGCACTACTTACATACATAGTAGGGGAAAAGTGTTAGAAAGAATAGGATTTGCAATCTAGCAGTTTGTTATTCAGTCTGAACTTTCTGATTTTTTTTTTTGTCAGACCTGTACTGCAATCCTGAGAAGTTTTCATGACATTAAACATACTTTTATAATTACATGTTAATTAGATTAGTTTGTGACTATGTCATCACACAGTAAAACCTACTGTGCCTTCCTATGATCTGCAATTTTTTTGTTCTCTACACAAATGTTGTTAATCAGGCTGTAGATGCCAGCCCAGTCCTGCAAAAGCTTGCCTGCACACTTTGTGTGGTAGGGGAATGTAGTGGATGGGATAATTAATTACTGTGAGGT
Organism: Ramphastos sulfuratus; assembly: GCA_013399055.1. Classification (NCBI taxonomy): domain Eukaryota; kingdom Metazoa; phylum Chordata; class Aves; order Piciformes; family Ramphastidae; genus Ramphastos; species Ramphastos sulfuratus. The sequence continues at coordinate 7,634 of WBNM01045347.1, read as the reverse complement.
GATATTTTAAAAATATTAATATATAGTTTATTAATATTAAATATTCAGAATTTGTGGCACCCCGATCACCAAAATAATANGCCTTGCATAAGGCAACCCTGTGCACCTTGTTTACCGCAGTTGCTGGGCAGGCCACAGACCCCAGACTTAGTGGCTCCAGGTTCTTTGTCCCTTTTCCCGCGGTTGCTCTCCCCAAAACAGAAGGAGGGAGAGCAGAAAAACATGTCCTGGGTAAACCAGGATATGTACAAGCCTAATTTGGCCTGCTTAGGCCTACCACAACAGGGAATCCTGTGGAAATTAGGGAAGCAACATCTATTTAAGTCACATGCATGTGTGTCTTTGGGAGATTAGGCCTATGTTTAAGATTAGAGATACTTTCCCACTACTTGAGCTTCATTTAAGAAAGTTTATTTGGAAAGTTGTGCAACAGGCACTGCAGCATAATCATACCAGAATGTTCCAGTAATTTGATTTTTTTCTTTTTTTTTCTTTTTTTTTTTTTTAATTTATTTGTTGCATACTGAGACAAGGAGAACAAAAATGAAGGATTTGGTATGTTATTTTTTTTTCTTGGCACTCAGTCTGCTCTATTATAGATAAATAATTTTCATGATAAGGTTAAAGCATTTATATTGTTATGCACTTATCGAGCATTTATTCTACTTGCTCATTTTTTATAAGACTTCACAGCTTTGATAAGGTGTGAATATTAAGATAAGACCCAATTTCTCTCTGAAGTGTCCACAGAACCTGCCTCAAAGGAAGAAAAGGTAATGAGACTTCCATTTTTTTCCACTTGTTTTCAAAATATGTATCTGAGCATCTGCATTACTAGAACTGATAATGCTAAATATTGCTGCTACTAGATAGCAATAATACAACTGTACTTTTAGGACAGAACTTAAAATAAATTAAGACTAGGTACTCATATGGTGAACAGTCCCCAGCCCCGTTTTTAGATGTTCAAAAATATGACAGCCTTGCAATTTACATAACCTTTGGAATTATTATTATGATAAAATCATGAAAGATTAATAATCATAGAATCACAGAATGGTAAGGTTGGAAGGGACCTCAAAGATCATCCAGTTCCAATCCCCTGCCATAGGCAGGAACACCTCCCACTAGGTACAGGTCACTCAAGGTCTCGTCCAGCCTGGCCTTGAACACCTCCAGGGAGGGAGCAGCCACAACCTCCCTGGGCAACCTGTGCCAGTGTCTCACCATCCTCACTGCAAACAACTTCCTCCTAACATCCACTTTCAATCTCTCCTCTGCCAGTTTAAACCCATTGCCCCTCGTCCTGTCATTGCAAGACCTTGTCAATAGTCCCTTCCCAGCCTTCCTGTAGGCCCCTTTCAGATCCTGGAAGGCTACTCTAAGGTCTTCTGAAAGCCTTCTCTTCTCCAGGCTGCAGAGCCCCAACTCTCTCAGTCTGTCCTCATAGGAGAGCTGCTGCAGCCCTCTGAGCATCTTCGTGGCCTCCTCTGGACCCGTTGCAACACTTCCATGTCCTTCCTATGCTGGGGACTCCAGAACTGTACACAGGACTGCAGATGGGATCTGAGGAGAGCAGAGCAAAGGGGCAGAATCCCCTCCCTTGCCCTGCTGCCCACACTGCTCTTGCTGCAGCCCAGGACTCGGTTGACTGTCTGGGATGATGTTCAGCGTAAGAGTATTTCTCAGGTAGAGGTCTACCTGAGATTATTCATATTTTTATTTCATACGAGAGGATAATCCCCCTCTAGTCCTGCACAGTAATGCTGTTTTTAAAAAAAAAACTCTTGTAAAATATCTTTAGCTATTTCAAGACTGTGAATGTTACACAAGTCATCTGAAATTATATTAATTATGTCACTACCAAGAAACAGGTCATGAGACCCTGCTGTGTCATTGACACCATCATTTGATGCCGTAATCCTCTTGCTCTTAGCTAGGGAGAGGACAGACAACCATCAAAGAGTGAAGGAGGAGCTGGGTTACAATGTGCAGGGAGAGGCCACAAAACAAAAAGACTATTATGGACATGTGGCATTGAACACTTTAAAATGTAGCATCCCAGTGGATGGATGCAACATTGATGTATTGGTTCCAGAAAACAAATTCAGCTGTACACACTTGAACAGTGAATGTGAGGTCTGAATGAGCTGCTGATAATACTTTGCAAAGTGATGTTGGAGCATTGTATATAGTTCTTTGAAAACAAGTCAGTGTTCAGTGATGGTACAGAAAGGCAGATAAAATTGTGGGACCAGCAGGAGACGAGTAGAAGCCCAAGCAGAAGTCATTGCCATTTCATTGTGTAAATCTATGCTGTGCCATAAATGGTTCCACCTTAAATAATGCACCTTATGGTGTGCCTTATGTTCTTAATACTGCACTTCTGCATCAGAAATAACTGTGTGAAGCTCTGGTTATCCAGCATCAAAGAGATATAAAGAGAAATAAGG
>WBNM01045345.1:6081-25295 GCA_013399055.1 Ramphastos sulfuratus | reverse complement strand
CCCTCACTGCCAAGACCTTCTTCCTAGCACCCAGTGTAAACCTCCCCTCTGCCACTTTAAACCCATTCCTCCTCCTCAGCACCTCCATCAGCAAGCTCTGTCAGCTTGCCAGGCACAGACTGACTGGCCTGGATCTTCCAGGGCCTTCCTTGTGTGCCCTGTGGAAGATGAGGGTGAGGGTCCTGGGGGCAGCAGGGACTTGCCCAGGCTGCCCTCACCCCTGTGCATACAGCAGGCAGTGCTTGGGCAGCTTCCTCTGCCACTTCCCTCGGGTCAAACACAGCCCATGGCAAACTGGAGGGGGCTGGCATCGCTCCTGGAGGACACCCCTGAGCACAGCAGGGAGCCACATCGATGGGAAGCAGCCCCTGGGCAAGGGAAGCCAACTGCAGCCCGAGGGGAAACCTCAGCTCCTGAGCAATCCCTTCCCCCTGATTGGATCCCAGAGGGTAATTAAAGCCCCAGCAGAGCTCAGATCAATCTGGCTAATGAGTGACACAGCCCAGGCTTAGCTCTGGTAACTGAACCCAGGGCTCTCACCCTACAGCATGTCCCCATCAATAATGGAGCAGCCCTGCAGCCCTGGCCCTGCCAGCTGGCACACAGGCAGGGATCCTTCCTCAGCAGCAAACTCAGGATGAGCCTGGCTGAGACAACTTAGAATCACAGCAGCACACAACTGCCAGGGCTGGAAGGGACCTCAAGGATCAGCCCGCTCCAGCCCCTCTGCCATGGGCACCTCCCACCAGAACAGGTTGCCCACAGCCACATCCAGCCTGGCCTTCAACACCTCCAGAGATGAGGCTTCCACCACCTCCCTGGGCAGCCTGTGCCAGGCTCTCACCACCCTTCATGCTCAAGAACTTCTTCCTAACATCCAATCTGAATCTACCCACTCCGGGTTTTGCTCCATTCCCCCCCAGTCCTATCACTACCCAAAAATCAAACCCAGTCCTGCTGGCCACCTGAGACAGGTTGCCCAGGGCTGTGCTTCAGGTCCTGTCCCTGCAGACATTCAGGCTGGGAGAGTTGGAGTTGCTCAGCCTGGAGAAGAGAAGGCTGCAGAGAGACCTCAGAGCAGCCTAACAGTAGCTGAAGGGGCTGCAGGAGAGCTGGGGAGGGGCTTTGGACAAGGGCAGGGAGTGACAGGAGGAGAGAGAATGGCTTTGAGCTGGGAGAGGGGAGAGTGAGAGTGGAGATGAGGAAGAAATTGTTGAGAGGGAGGATGGGGAAAGACTGGCACAGGTTGAGGGTGGGGAAAGACTGGCACAGGTTGAGGGTGGTGAGACACTGGCACAGGTTGAGGGTGGTGAGACACTGGCACAGGTTTCCCAGGGAGGTGTTGAAGGCCAGGCTGGATGAGGCCTTGAGCACCCTGTGCTGGTGAGAGGTGTCCCTGCCCACGGCAGGGGGTTGGCACTGGCTGATCCTGAAGATCCTTTCCAACCCAACCCATTCTGTCAAGCTGAGTGTTGCAGAGGAACATTTCCTGAGCTGCAGCTCTCCTGACCTGGCCCAGTCAGACCCTCAGAGCTGGGAGGCTTTGGAACCCTCTTGCCTTACACATCTGGGCTGTTTCCTTCCCACCCTTGGGCTCAGAGGAGGACAGGAGCCACTTGAGCTCCAAGAAGGGCACAGTGCTGGGGGGCACCACAGCCTTCAGCAGCAGAAGGATTCGGGTTTGGTTGGAGCTGTTTGGTTTTGTTTGGGGGTTTGGGGTTTATTTTTTCCCCCCTCCCTCTATTAATGAAATGCTTTTATTGTTTTCAAAGAGAAAGGCACTTGGCTTTTGCTCCTGGGCCAGCAGCACCACTCCAGCTGGCAGCACTGTGCCCTGGCTGCCTTCCCACTGACACCCCCCAGGGAAGGAGGAGCCCTGTGTGGGCAGCTGCAAGGCAGTCAGCTGGCTGCAAGGGCTGGCAGGTGCCCTCATTTGCCTGATGAGCTAATTGCTCTCAGAAGGGCAGCAGGGCAGTATTTGAGGGGGGGAGCTGCCAGCAGAGTGCTTTGCCTGCAGGGATGTGTTTTGGAGCAGGGCTGGGGAAGGTGGCAGCCCTGGGGTGTGCTCTTGCCTTGCTGCTTTCCTTTTTTGCTTGGCCTCACCTTTGTGCTGTGCCTCTGCTAAACCTCTGCCATGAAACCTTTACCCTCCCTGATGTTTCTGGCCCTGCTCCTGCCACCCTGGGTGCTGGGAGCAGCTGGTGGTGGGCAGGCTGCTGGGTCGGCACTGCGCTCCCGCGGTGATGCTGCCCGTGCTGCTCCAGGGGTGAGTGCAGGGAGCCCTGCAGCAAAGTCCCTTCTGCCTGCTTCCAAACCTGCTCTCCTCTGCCTTGTCCCTCTGTGTCACAAGCAAGGTGTGGAGCCCTCGGAGCAGGTGCAGAGGAGGCCACAACAACGACCTGGAGCCTCTCTGCCGGGGGAGTTGGGGTTGTTCAGCCTGCAGAAGGGAAGGCTCCAGCCAGAGCTTCTGGTGGCCTTTTGGTGCTCGAAGGGACTTCTAAGGAAGCTGGGAGCAGGCTTTTGAGCAGGGCCTGTTGTGCCAGGACAAGGGGGGAGGTGTTTTGAAGCTCAAAGAGGGAGATCCAGACTGGAGAGAAGGGAGAAATGTTTGATGCTGAGGGTGGGGAGAGCTTGGCTCGAGTTGCCCAGAGAGGTGGGAGATGCCCCATGCCTGGACCCATTCCAGGCTGAGCTGGATGTGGCTCTGGGTGGCCTCATCTACTTGGAGATGTCCCTGCTGGCTGCAGTGGGGTTGGGCTAGGTGAGCTGGAGAGGTCCCTTCCAACTCGGTGTTCTATGGTTAAGTGGCACTGGGATGTGCTCTGCTTTGGGGCTGCTTTTGTCCTGGCTCTGTAACTCAGGCAAGGCTGCTGGAGGGAGGGAACCTATTAACTTATGAGTTAATTACTTATTAATGAGGGAGGGGTGGCAGGGGCCAGCGTGGTGCTCCCTGCCTCTGAGCAGCATGCAGTGGCAGCTGGGTCTGCAGGAAGGCTCTCTTCTCTTTCCAGGCATGTGAGTCCTCTCAGCAAGCTCAGAAGGTTAAAGCAGGTAAGAAGCAATTTTCAGATATACCTTTCCCCCCTCCCCCTCATTATTGTTGGGTTTGTGGGGATTTTTTGGATTTTGGGGGTTTGTTTTGTTTTGTATTTTTTTTAAGTCTGAATAAATTCTCCCCAGAATCTGCTGGGTACCTCCAGCTGTGGCTGTGAAAAGCCAGGAGCAGCAACCTGGCCCCAGGGTGGGTTGGAGAGGGAAGGAAGGGGACTTGGGTGGGTGAAGCTTTGGGCAACCTGGGCTGGTTAGAGAGGTGTCCCCCTCCATGGCACTGGGTGGTCTTTAAAGTCCCTTCCAGCTCAAGCCATTCTGTGGTATCAAGAGGTGGGGAAGATAAGGTGAACCACTCTCTTGGGGCTGCCAAAGCCCTGCTGTAGAGCAGGAGCAGCAGCATGCTGATAGCAAACTGCTGTTGGGCAGCACTTAAAGCCAGGAGCAGAAGTTCAGCCCAACCTTTGCTGATGTCCCTGGGGGGTGAAGTCACTTCTGGCTCCAGGCTCTGCTGGCTTTGTGGCAGCACTGGTAGAATATGCTGGAGTTGGAGCACTGTGCCCAGCTCTGGGACCTCCAGTGCAGGAAGGACCTGGGAGTGCTGGAGAGGGTCCAAGAGGAGGNGTGCAGGGGGGTGGCCAAGATCCCTTTGGAGGGTCCCTGCCAAACCTATGCTTCCTCTGACTCTGCTGCATCTTGTCCTTGAGGAGAAGGCATTTCCTGCTGTGAGGGCTCAGCTGTCTGCAGTGAGCTGCTGTTGCTCATGGTACTGGGGCTGAGAGCTTCTTTCTTGGCTGAAGCCTGCAAAGCAGAGGAGCTGGAAGTGCCTTCAGCAGAGCACTACCTTCCAGCTCTGCATGTGCATGGGCAGCAAAGACTGTCCTGCTGCTGAGCACACAGATAGCAGCCTTCTGCCTCTGGCCTGTGGCCATCCCCTGAGCCTTTCATCTCTGAATAACCCTGGCCCCATGCCTGGGGGAGGGCAGGGGGTGATGGTTTGGGACTAAAGGAGGGAGTCTTGGACTAGAGAGAAGGAAGAAGTGTTTGGTGCTGAGGGTGGCAAGACCCCATCACAGGTGGGCAGAGAGGTGGCAGCTACCTCACCCCTGGAAATGTTCCCAGTGGATGGAAATGTGCCAGCTGGATGGGGCTCTGAGCAGCCTGCTGGAGCTGGAGGTGTCCCTGCTCACTGCAGGTGGCTTGGACAAGAGGACCTTTGAGGGTTCCTTGCACCCCAACCCATGCTATGGGCAGCTGCCAGTCTGAGGTGGGCAGCACTGACTGCGTGGCTCTGTTGGGGGTGCTCGGAGCATGACTGTGCCCCAGGCTGGGGTGGCAGAAGTTGGAGGGGCTCAGTCTAGCTCTGCATGGGGCAGGTGGTGGCCAGGGCTTCTCTGGGTGCCTCAGCCCTCTGAGTAGCCTGGAGCAGCACTGACCCAGTGGGGTGAGTGCTGATGGAGAGGGGATTTGGGGTAGGCTCCTGGCAGGAAAGTGTCACTCGAGGTGGAAAGGATGACAGCTCTAGGCATGATGCATGGGGCTGTGCTCAGGTAGCCTCCTCCTCTTGAACTCAAGACCTGGCATGACATTGCCTCCATGTTCTCCTGCTGGTGGGCTTCAAGCTACTTGGCAAATGAGGGGAGGGGGCAGGGCAGCAAAACTCAAGGCCTCATCCAACCTGGCCTTGAACACCTCCAGGAAGGAGGAATCCACAACCTCCCTGGGTAAACCTGTTCTAGAGTCTCTCCACTCTTCTACTGAAGAACTTCTTCCTAAGATCCAGTCCAAACCTTTTCACTCTCAGCTTAAAATCATTCTCCTTTATCCTGTCTCTAGACACCCTTCTGAGAAGTCCCTTTCCAGCCTTCCTGTAGTATCCCTTCAGACACTGGAAGGCAGCTATGAGGTGTCCCCAGAGTCATCTCTTCTCTAGAGATGCCTCAGCCTATCTGCATCTTTTTGTCTAGCTGAGAGGTGTCCCTGCCCATGGCAGGCAGGTTGGAGTGGATGGTCTCTGAGGTCCCTTCCAACCCAAGCCATTCTTGGAGAGGAGAGAAGGGGAAATGTCTGGAAGCAAAGACAGTGCANAGTGACCTGTGCTAGTGGGAGGTGTCCCTGCCCATGGCAGGGGGTTGGAACTAGATGACCCTTGAAGTCCCTTCCAACCTTACCATTCTGTGATTCTAAGACAAGGCACTGTGGGAACTGAAGGTGGAGGAAAGCCCTGAGGCTGTTGCTCCCTTGTCTCCTAGGGTCAGAGTCTCCTTGGATATTGGCATATGTACCCCTAAGAAGCTGCCACAGAGTCCTGACAGGTGACCATGGGGAGTTCTCTCCTCCAGCATACCACAGCGACTCCCCCTTAAACCTCTGGTGCAACTGGACCGTCTGGGCAGGCTCCAGGAGGCACATCCTCATCTACATCCAGGGCTTCAGCAGCCCGCGGGGCTGCCACGACAACGACGACAAAATCCTCTTCCAGGGCGTCTCCTCCCTGGTGGAGAGCAGCGTGGTCTACGCCTGCTGGCACAGGGACACCCACGTCTTTGCCACCTTGGCACGGGCCGTCCACGTCGTGCTGCTGAGGAGGTCCTTCCCCGGCTGCAGGGAGGCACCGTTCAAAGGCAGCTACCACATCTTCCACCGCCAGCAAGGGGCAGCTTCCTCCGACGGGGAGGCGGCTTCGGGAACTCCTGCTCCAGCACTGCCAAAGCAAGGTGGGGGGGTTGAGCCTGAAAACCTCGGAGACGTGCTGGGCACTGCTACCCCTCCTAGCCCTGCAGCACTCGACTGGACCATGGCACTGGGCTCTGCCACCCCTCCTAGCCCTGCAGCACTCGGCTGGACCATGGCACTGGGCTCTGCCACCCCTCCTAGCCCTGCAGCACTCGGCTGGACCATGGCACTGGGCTCTGCTACTCCTCCTAGCCCTGCAGCACTCGACTGGACCATGGCACTGGGCTCTGCTACTCCTCCTAGCCCTGCAGCACTCGACTGGACCATGGCACTGGGCTCTGCCACCCCTCCTAGCCCTGCAGCCCTTGGCCAGAGCACGGTGGTGAGCAGCGAGATGATGCTTCAAAGAGGGATCCTGCTGGGCGCTGAGGCTGCAGGGAGCCCAGCTGAGATCGCCCCATCTGAGCCTGTGAAGACCTCGCTCCTGGAAACAGAAGGTCCTTGCGTGCTGGGCTCGGAGCTGCCAGGGGCTGGAAGGAGCTGCCGGGAGGCTGAAGGCAGAGGAGCAGCTGAGCGCATCAGCCCCACTGCGGCGCAGGGCGGCCGTGGGCAGAGGCTCTCGGTGAGTGTGGGCACCACCCTGGGCTTCGGTCGCACGCAGAGGCTTTCGAGTGTGCTCTTGGCCACTCCTTTGCCCGGTGCCCGGCAGGCGGCAGCGGGTCCGGAGGGCAGGCAGCCTGTCCCGCAGCCTTCCCCGCGGCTGCGGGCTCCGGCCGAGCTGCGCTTCGCTCTGCAGCCCACACGCAGCAGCAGCCCGCGCTTGGCTGCGCCCTCACAGCCACCGGCCCCGGTAGCAGGAGGAGAAGGAGGAGGCAACCAAGGGAGCACAGATGCCACCACGCACCAGGGACCCCCCACGGTCGGCTCAGAGGAGGAAAGCCACCCCCAGCTGAGCACAGATGGCACGGCAAGCGGTGCTGCCGATGGCCTTGCAGAAGGGCTGGTGCCCAGCCTGAGCGGCCCCTGCGGAGTGCCACGCGGGGACCCCTGGCACCTGCTTCCTCCAGGATGCCAAAGCGGTGTTGGGGCTTTGCCCGTGCCTGAACCTGGGCTGGGAACGAGTGGCCTCCAGCACACGCAGCTCCTGGGTGAGTCCTCTGCAGAGGGTTTGAGGGGAGCTGCTGAGGAGAGAGCAGTGCTGCATCCCACGACGCCGTGGCACATCCTTCTAGGGCATCCTGGTTGGCACAGCCAGAGCAGTCACCGCCCACGGGCAGCCTCTGCAGACCCCGGAAGCGCTCCCCAAAATGCCCGCGGCTGCCCAGCTGCTGAGGGAGCTCAGAGCTGCTGCCACCACCAAAGTGCCAGGGCTGGAGAACCAGGGCCGCAGAGCCCTCCCGCAGCCCTGCCCACCCTAGAGGCAGGAGCGGTGCCTGCAGGGCTGCTGCCCAGCACAGAGCCTGTCGCTGCGAGCTTTGACTCTGCTGATGCCAGCCTGCCTTTGGCAGCGCAGCCTCTGCTCAGCAGCATCTCTTCTCCACCAGCAGCTTCGGATTGGGACACCACCGGCCTCGGGCCTCGGGCAGGCATCTCCCCGGCTAGCCCAGGAGGCCAAGAGAGGTTCTTCCCTTCCCCACCTTGCCATCTGCCAGCAGCCTCTGGAGCAGGCACAAACCAGCACCCTGGATGCCTTGGCCCTGGGACGCCAGAGCTGCTGGGGGAGGCAGGTGGCTGGCAAGGGGCAGGCTCCACCCCGGCGGACTCAAAAGCTGGAGGTCCCTCCCCAGGCCCGACGCCTGTTGTGGGGTCCCCTCAGCCTGAGGACCGCATGAGCAGTGGCTCTGGTGTGGCACCAGCTGCCCTGCCTGGCACCTGGGGAGCAAGGAGAAGGGAGCTTGTGGTGCCTGTGTGGCATCGGGTCACGGCTGCTCCTGGCAGACTGACTTCTGTCCTTGGGGGGCTCAACGTGCAGAAGGCCACGGAAGCTCCCCAGGTGGGCACAGGAGAGCAGGGAAATGCCTCTGCCAGTGCTACCCCTGTACAGTCTGGTCCTCCTGCGTCCCCCCAGCAGGGACAAACAGTGTGGAGAGGTGAAGAGCCTCCGGAGCCCTCTGCTGATCCTCTCTCCAGAAACACCCAGGGGCCAGGAGGACAGCAGCAGGAAGATGCTGGTAGGTCTCGCAGTAGTGCTTGTCTCTGTGTAAGCCATCTGCTGAAGACAGAAGTGCTGGGTGGGGACAAGGACAAGGCTGTTACCCACCTGTCTGGGGTGGTGGGACAGGCTCACAGCAAGGTGGTCTTGTTGGCCAAAGCTCTGTTGGCAGCAAACCCACATAACTGAGGGTGCTGAAGGCTGGGGTGGGGCGGGGGGGGATGGGGTGCGTGCAGAGTGCCAGAGCCCTGCAGAGCAAGCTGTAGCCTGGGCTCAGTTGTGACTGCAGAGCTCAGAGAGGGCTCTGGGGGCTCAAATTGTAGAGATCTTGCAGCAGGAGAGAGTCTGGAGCAGGACCTCCCCTGTGGCAAGATGTCCACACCTGAGTGTGTGTAACGACCTCTGACTGGAGGCTTCCTTTTTTGCCGTGCCAGAGCTGGGCCTCCCCTGGGCAGTGCAGTACTCCCCCATCAGGAGCTGCCACCGTGTCCTGCGGGATGCCTCCGGGGTGTTTTCCCTGCCGCCCCGCACTGACACCGACACCAACATCTGGTGCAACTGGACCATCTTGGCGGGCCCCCAGCGGCACATCGTCGTCTACATCCAGGGCTTCCAGGGCAGCGAGGGGTGTGCCAACAACCAGGACAAGATCATCTTCCAGGGGGTGTCGTCGAGGGTGGAGACCCAAGTGGCTTACGCCTGCCACAGCCGAGGCACGCTGGTCTTTGCCACGCAGGCTGCTGCGCTTCGCGTCCTGCTGCTGGCGGGGAGGGCCTCCCTGCGCAGCCGCTATGGGCGCTTCAAAGGGCACTACTATGTCTTCAGAGACACTGCCCTCCCAAGTGATGCCACGGCCCCCCGACAGCCTGTCCAGGAGCTTCCCAAGAAAGACAGCTGGAGGGCGACAGGAGCAGAAGGTTTATTGCCCGTGTCGAGAGCGTGCCCCGGCCCGTGGTGCACGGCTGCTGGGAGGCAGATGCAGCCTGAGCCTGTGAGCCCCACCAAGGAGTCTCAGCGCCCTGCTGATCCCTTAGAATCTACTCAGCCTGGTGCTGACCTCAGCCAGCTTGGCCTGAGTGAGTGTGGTCAGCCGCGGGATGAAACAGAGCCGGACAGGAGCCTCGAGGACGGTGGCAGCGAGGGCAGAGAAGCTGAAGGTGATGTGGTGGTGGCAGCTGCGGTGCCAGCTCAGCAAGACGCTGGGCCTAAAGCTGAGCTCTCTGCTTCCGAGCCTGCAAAGGCAGAACTGGCGTCTGCTCTGCTGACTTCAAGCCACCCAGCCAGTGTCCCCTCCTCGGAGGTGCCCGGCGGTGCTGCAGGTGTCCCTGCCACATCGTCCAGCCCGGGTCGGGCTGGTGCCAGCCTGTCAGATGAAGTGGCTGCTGCTGCGCGTGGCACACGGGCGCCGGTGCTGGAAGAGGCACTGCTGAGCAGGGGCACGAAGCCTGCTCCCCTCTCCCCTTCTCCTGCTGTGACGGCTGGGGATGGGATGTCTCCGGGAGGAGGACCGGAGGAGCTCTTTGGTAAGCTGTGGGTGGCTGAGCTGCCGCCCCGCACTGTGCGGCATCCCCTTCCCGGCATGCACAACTCTCTTCGGAGAGGTTTCATTCGTGGGCATGGCTGCCACCTTCAGTCGGTCCATGTGGCAGCTCTCTTGGCTCCTGCTAAGTGGTGCTGGAGAGGACGTAGGCATCGACATCCATGGCCTGCTGCTCCCCTTGACAAGGAGAGGCTGCTTCCCAACACAGCTGCTCTAGATGAGCCTCTCAGCTGTGGCTTCGTGCCCAGGGCAGGCTGCCAATGCTCATCGCGAGGTTAAACGGCTCTGCCTTGCCTCGGTGCCCGTGGCTGTAGCCTGGCATGGAGCTCCTAGCCAGGACAACTGAGAAGTTAGAGGGGGAAGGGGGAGAATGCCAGGATTTGTGTCCCTAGGGAGTGTAGGAGTTGATGGCAGACTTCTTTCACAGGAATATTCAGCCCCTGGTGTGCATTAATTTCTGCCTGAAGGTAGATCATTGAGGTCAGAGAAGACCTCTAACCCATTGAGTCCAGCTGTCAGCTGTAGAAGAGGTCTTCAGCTGACCTTCCCTCTCCTCCCTGACCCACCTCTATACAGGTGTGGGCAAGAGTCTGCTGGCAGCTGCTGGCACCTGACTCAGAGGATGCTTTGTGCTCGGGCAGGGGCCAAAGCAGCTCTGCTGGCCCTCCAGTGCCTTTGCAGGGTTAGCATCTCCTCTGTGGCCAGAAACAGGGCTGAGGTTCACTGAGGGAGGCTTCCTTCTTAAAGATCACTTCCTGCAGCAGAGCAGATCATGTTTAAAGCTGGAGGCTGAATTTCTGAGCGAGGAACACAGGCAGGAGCTGGCACATGGCACTCTTCTTGCAAAGTACTTCCCCCTGCCCCATCCTCCCTGGGGCCCTGAGGCCAGCAGGCTGATCTTTTCCTTTTGGCAGGTCTGCTTTCTGCCCTGGCCTTGCTGGAGAACAGCACAGAGCTGCAAGCCCAGCACCATCCTGGAGGTGAGCATGTGGGGCAAACACTGCTCTGAGCTCAGTGCAGTGGGCAGCAAGCTTGGGGAGCAGTGGAAAGTGCTGCTGCACAGTGGCATCACAGAAAGGTTTGGGCTGGAAGAGCCATTTCAGGTCATCCAGCCCAACTATTCCCTGGCTCTGCCAGGGCTGGGGCTGAGCCATGGCCCTCAGCACCACAGCTCTGCCTCTTTCAAGCACCTCCAGCCATGGGCATTCAACCACCTCCCTGGGCAGCCTCTGCCAGGCTCTGAGAACCCTTTCAGGGAAAAAGCTGCTTCTAATCTCCAACCTAACCTCCCTCTGGTGAACTTGAGGCCATTTCCTCTGCTGCATAAAGATCTTACTCCTAAGATGAATGAGGGTGAAGGAGTCTCAGTTCCTTTGATGCACTCCAGTGGGTGTCTCATAACTACCTGGGTCTGAAGCCTGCAGGAGTCCTGCTCCTCAGACTGGGGAGGGGACTACAAACCCCAAACCTCATGGGCAAACATGTGGCAGGCAGGCAGAGCTTGCACAGAGGAGTCAGCAGAGAGAAGCCCAAGGTTTGGACAGGAGACTCATTGCTGAGAAGCCAGCAGATGCTGGTGGACCTCTGCCAGCCTGGCTTCAGGCAGACCACTGCAGTTTGTCTCAGCTGAGCCCAGAGTGGGCAAGAGAAAGGTGCTCTGGGAACCCCACCATGAACTCTGGTGACCACAGGGGGAAAGAGAATAGCTGCAGCCATGTGGGCATGGTGGGACACTCACTGTGCTTTGGACACTCTGCTGCAAGGGCAGGTCCTGTGTTCAGCACTCAGCATTAGCCATAGCTGGGCCTCACCTGCTGCTCCACAGCTCTCCCTGGAGCAGGCTGCCTGGGGGAGGTGATGGAGTCACCATCCCTGGAGGTGCCCTGGGGGGTGGCTTTTAGAGGGCATGGTGGTGTCAGGCTGGCAGTTGAGCTTGCTGGGCTCAGAGGCCATCCCCAGCTGGAAGGGTGATTCTGTGTTCCACCTGGTGCACAGCCTCTGGAAGTGGCCCTGTGGCAGCAAGGGATGCAAGCCTGTGCCCCCACAGGACTCTGCTAAGGAGCCTCTCTGTGTCTGGTGTGCTTCACCAAGCAGCCTCTTGTGCCTCCTGACAGATGTGCTGTTTGAAGTCGCTGCTGAGGTCACACCCAAGGACTGGACTCCTCACGGCAGAAGCAAGCTCCAAAAAGGTCTCCTTAACTCTGTGAAGAGCCATGTGAGTAGGCAAGGGAAGAGTGAGAAACCCCACTGTGGTGCCTCAGCTCTTCAGCTAGAAGAGTCCATGGTGTGTGCTCACCCTGGGGCTGTCTGTGAGGGCCCCAGGGTGAGCCCCCCCTGAGGCTAACAGCCATGCCCTGCCAGGATGCCCATCTGCAGCAGCTGGCGTTTGCTTGCTGCAGCCCATCCCAGCAGCCTGGCACTGCAGAGCCAAGGTGAGAGCTCTGCAAGCAGGGCAGCTTGTAGCCAGGGCCTCGGGGAGGGCAGGTGTGTGAGCAGCTGTGCTCAGGGCTGCCCCTGAACTGCCTTTTGGGGGTGCAGTGGGGAGCAGGTGGAGCGCTCAGCCTGGAGCTGCTGCCTGCCTGCTGCTGCTCTTCTGTGGGTGAGCACCCAAGGGTCTGCCTGAGATTCCTGTTGCCCTTCCTTTTCCCAGAGGACCTCGTGTTGAGCTGAGGCTGAGGGGGAGAAGGCTCAGAGCAGTGAGCTAAGGCACATCTGAGGCATCCCAAGTGGTTTGGGCAGGAACACCAAGCAAAGAGACTGTTTGCTGCCCTGCTCCTGCCCACCAAAGCTCAGCTCAGAGCTGCTGCTCCTTCTGTTCCTTTGCAGATCCAGGAGAACCTGAAGCTTTCTGCCAACAGGGTCAGTGAGATCAAGCTGAAGGAGGTCCAAAGGTAGGCTGGGTGCTGTGCTGCTGGCTTGGCAGCTGTCTCTGCTGTATGACCTGGTGTGTTTCTTGGGCAGTGGTGGCTTGGCTTCTCCCCCTCCCTCCTCAGGTACCTACCTGGCTCCTCCGTTGCCACCTCTAACTTGTTCTGAAAGAAGGGAAAAAAACCTAAATCTGTTTTCTGGAGGACAGGTGGTGAAAGTGGATGTCTGGTGCTGCCTAGGGCCTTTCCAGGTTCAGGAAGGATTCAGGCTCCAGAGAAAATGAGAATCCTCACCCCTGCCACAGCATCTCCTGGAGAAAGCTGGCAGCTGGCAGAAGGTCCCTGCCACACTTTGCTGAGGCTGGTTCAGGGCAGCAGATTCCTGCTGCAGTTCACTTTCTGGGAGTTTCTGGTGGCTTCAGCCCAGCTGCCAGTGGGGAGGCTCTCATCCTTCCCTTGGTCCAAGTGCAAAGTTGTCTCTTGTCACAATCTAGAATCACAGAATGGGTTGGGCTGGAAGGGACCTTCAGGATCAGCCAGTGCCAACCTCCTGCCATGGGCAAGCACATCTCCCACCAGCCCAGGTTGCCCAAGGCCTCATCCAGCCTGGCCTTGAACCCCTCCAGGGAGAAGAGAGCAGCCACAGCCTCCCTGAGCAACCAGTGCCAGAGTCTCCCCAGCCTCACTGTCAAGAATTTCTTCCTCATCTCCACTCTCACTCTCCCCTCTCCCAGCTGCTTCTTCCACTGTCCCTCCTCCTGGCACTCCCAGCCCTTGTCCAAAAGCCCTCCCCAGATCTCCTGGAGCCCCTTCAGGTACTGTTAGGCTGCTCTAAGGCATCCCTGGAGCCTTCTCTTCTCCAGACTGAGCAGCCCCAACTCTCCCAGCCTGTCCCCAGAGAGGAGGTGCTCCAGCCTGCAGCAGCATGTGTGGGTAGGAAGGGGTGGAAGGTCTGAGTGGGCTGTCAGAGCTTGGCAGTGACACCTGCCTCAGCCTGGGCTCTCCTGCCTGCAGGACCAGCAGTGCCAACCTGCTGCTGACCTTCTGGGTGCAGCTGCAGCCGGAGGAGAGGAACCTGTCGGTGCTGCTGCAGTCCCAGCTGGAGCAGCTGCTGGGCCCCATGGCAGGAGCAGAGCAGCTGCAGCTGCAGTCGCTGCTGGTCACAGGTGAGCGCTGGCTCCTCGCTGGGCTCAGCCCTTCTGTGCCGAGCCCGACCCAGCTCACAGCCTCTCTTTGTGCCCACGTTGCAGATGTGAACGAGTGCAGCGCCGGGGTCAGCCTCTGCGGGGAGGGGGCAGAGTGCTTCAACGGCCTGGGCACCTACCTCTGCCGCTGCAGACAGGGCTATGAAGACCATTCTCCCACCAAGGCTGGCACCTCCTGTGTCCCTGCTCCCCGATCAGGTAGAGGGCACATCAGCAGCCCTGCTGCTGTCTTCCTGTCTGGGAGTCTGTGTGGCACCATTCTTGCCACAGGCAGCCTGGCTGTGAGTGCTTTGGGGTGGGCACAAGTGTAGGGCTTGGGAGGTGACCCCTGGACATCACAGCTGTCAGGGCTGGAAGGGACCTCAAGGAGCATCCATGCCATGGACAGGGACACCTCACACTAGATCAGGTTGCCCACAGCCACATCCAGCCTGGCCTTAAACACCTCCAGGGATGAGGCTTCCACCACCTCTCTTGGCAACCTGTGCCAGTCTCTCACTCTCATGCTCAAGAACCTCTTCCTAATGTCTAATCTGAATCTGCCCCCCAGTCCTATCACTACCTGACAGCCTAAAAAGTCCCTCCTCAGCTTTCTTGTAGCCCCCTTCAGACCCTGGCAGGCCACAATAAGCTCTGCTGGGAGCCTTCTCCTCTCCACACTGATCAGCCCCAACTCTCTCAGCCTGTGCCCAGAGCAGCTCCAGCCCTCTGCTCACCCTCGTGGCCCTTCCCTGCTGAGGCTGTCCCAGGGCAGCAGCCTCCTGCTGCAGTTCACTTTCTGGGAGTAGCTGCTCACTGCAGCCCAGCTCCCAGGGAAGAGGCTCTCCTGCTTCCCAGCACATCCAGGGCTTGCTTGTAATAGGGGCTCTAGAACTGGGCACAGTGCTGCAGGTCCAACCTCCTTGCTAGAGCAGGAGCTCCTGGAGGAGCCCATGGGTTCTCCTCCTGAGCAGGGTCCTGCCAGCTGTCTCTGCTGATGTGCACTGCCTGTGGGGCAGAAAAAGGGCACAGCTCCTGAAGAGGTTGCTGCAGGTGTTGGGATATCTAAGTAGCTTCCCAAGGCAATTCCCAGCTGGTTGTTCCTGTAGGCTTCCTTCTCCTTTTGGCTTTAAGAAGTCTTCTCTGGGAGTTGTTGTGGTGGGGGGAGGCAGGTGGGGGGTTTGGGAGTGTGGGGATCCAAGCTAGGAGACCCTCACAGTCAGATGTGGCCTTTGCAAGCTCCAAAGGCACCATCTAGAGCTGCCTGGGTGGACACCCGAGGGGTGAGCTGGGTCAGGTTTTAAAGGATCACTGCTTGCTGGGAGCAACATCTGTGCCCCCAAAGTCTCTCCCAAGCTGTGCCTGACAGCTCTCAGGAGCCCTGGTCCTTCTGGGCTCCTCAGGACAAGGAAGGTCCATGGAGGAGCACAGGGCTCATTAAGGGACTGGAGCAGGAGCAGAGGCTGAGTGAGTTGGGACTGTTCAGCCTCGGGGAGATCTTACTGATGTGCATGAATAGCTGAAGGGAAGAGGGTGGAAAGACAGAGCCAGGCTCTGCTCTGTGCCCAGCGACAGGGCCAGAGGCAGTGGGCACAGAAAGAAGCACAGCAGGTTCCTTCTGAACCTCCTCTCTGCAGTGAAGGTGACTGGACAGTGGCACCTGCTGCCCAGGGAGTCTCCAGCCTTGGAGATACTCAAAAACTGTCTATACATGACCCTGTGCAACCATGCTTGAGCAGCTGGGCTGGATCAGGTGTCCTCCAGAGGTCCCTTCCCACCTCAGCCTCTCTGTGGTCAACCTTATGGTTTCATCTGCCTGCTGGGTAGAACTCCTTGGTGAGGCTCACACTTCTGGGGAGCAGGCAGTCAGTGCAGCCCCCAGTGCCTGAGCCTGGAGCACTGCACAGTGCTTCAGCACTGGGGAGCTTTGCTGGCCTCTTCTGCTCGCTGCCTGTGCTGGCACTTCCAGCCAGGCCCAGCCTCTCCCCTGCACCTAGCTGCTGCTTTTCTGGTATGTGCAGGCCTTCATCCCCCCTGGGCTCCTGCACCTGGTGGCCTTGGCTGCTGGGCTTTGGTGGTGCAAGCAGAGCTTGGCCAAGGGCAACCTGAGATCCCACTGCTGGAACTGATGCAATCCACAAGCTTGGGCACTCCTCCAAGGGCAAGCCTGGTCCCTGCTGGAGGTGCCCTGCAGCCTCCCTGCCATGCTGCATGAGAGGTGCTGATGTTCCTGCTGCCTGGCCCCGTGCTCCCCTGATGTTTGACAGGAGGCTGAGCAAGATGGCAGTGAGATGCTGGGCTAGGACCAGTGCTAACTAACCCTGACAGAGAGCTGTGGCCTCCCAGCCTGCAAACCACCAGTGGCCTGCAACTCCTCACAGCTGCTGCTCAGCCTTGCAGCAGCAGGAGTGGCTCAAAGCTCCACGTCAGCTTGCAGCCAAACTGCATCTCTCATCCAGCCTCCCAGCTCCAAAGGAGTGAAGCACTTCTGCAGGCTGAGCCTCTGCAGCCCTGCCTGGATGTGGTGCTACAGAGGAATCATTTTTATACAGAGGGAGTTTTCTCCTTGACCCAGGAGGGAAGGTCTTCTAGCCACTATGTAAGCTGCAGGTGGGTTTGGTAATGCCTTTGCTCTGTTGGGGCTCTCTTGGGGTAGCACCAGCCCTGAGCTATTCCTGCAGGCTGGTTCGTGGGCTAAGCTGAGACAGCACTGTGCCCAGCTGGGCAAGGAGGGCACCAGCAGCCTGGCCTGGGTCAGCAATGGTGTGGGCAGCAGGAGCAGGGCAGGGATTGTCCTCCTGCACTCAGCACTGGGGAGGCCACAGCTGGAGTGCTGAGCTCAGTTCTGGGCACTGACTCTGAGAAGGACATGGAGGGGCTGGAGAGGGCCCAGAGAAGGGCAAGGAAGGTGTGGAAGGGTCTGGAGCAGAGGGCTGGGGAGGAGCAGCTGAGGGAGCTGGGGGAGGTTAGTGTGGAGAAGAGGAGGCTGAGGGCAGAGCTCATTGCTCTCTGCAGCTCCCTGAGAGGAGGCTGCAGCCAGGTGGGGGGTGTGCTCTGCTCCCTGGGAACAAGGGACAGGAGCAGAGGGAATGGCCTCAAGGTGCAGCAGGGAAGGTTCAGTTTGGATACCAGCAACAAGTTTTGCTGCCAGAGTGCTCAGTGCCTGACAGAGGCTGCCCAGGGAGGTGGTGGAGTCCCCATCCCTGGAGGTGTTCCAGAACTGTGTGGCCATGGCAGCTGAGGACAGGCTTTGGTGGCAGTGGTGGTGCTGGGCTGATGTCTGGACCGGATGATCTGAGAGGGCTTTCCCAACTCACACCATTCCATGATTCTTCTTCCTTGGGATGGAGGTGTGGGAGTGATGCTCTGCCCTGGAGGCCGCCCTGAGGGTTTCTGGAAGGCAGCAGGGCAGGTGCTGACCCTGCTGGAAGAGGAGCCTGAGGTGTGGGTGTCAGCCTGAGCAGGGCAGCTGTGCTGGGGGGTACTGTGTGCACAGAGCCAGCAGGACCAGGCCAGAGTGGTGATCAAGGGCACAATGTCCACCTGCAGACCAGTGCCAAGTGGCTCCCTCAGGGGTCAGTGCTGGCACCAGTGCTGTTTGACATCTTTGTCAGTGCCATGGACAGAGGAATCAGTGCAGCCTCAGCAAGTGTGCAGATGGCACCAAGCTGTGTGGCACAGTCGACTTGCTAGAGGGCAGGGATCCATCCAGAGGGACCTGGACAGGCTGCAGAGCTGTGCCCAGGCCAACCTCATGACATTCAACAAGGCCAAGTGTAAGGTCCTGCACCTGGGTAGGCACAATCCCAAGCACAACTCCAGGCTGGGTGGGGAATGGCTGAGAGCAGCCCTGAGGAACAGGCCCTGGGGGTCTGGGGTGATGAAAAGCTCAAGATGAGGCTGCAGTGTGAGTGCAGCCCAGACAGCAACTGTGTGCTGGGCTGCAGCAAGAGCAGTGTGGGCAGCAGGGCAAGGGAGGGGATTCTGCCCCTTTGCTCTGCTCTCCTCAGACCCCACCTGCAGTCCTGTGTGCAGTTCTGGAGCCCCCAGCACAGGAAGGACATGGAAGTGTTGGAGTGGGTCCAGAGGAGGCCACCAAGATGCTGAGAGGGCTGCAGCAGCTCTGCTGTGAGGACAGGCTGAGAGAGTTGGGGCTCTGCAGCCTGGAGAAGAGAAGGCTTCCAGGAGACCTTAGAGTAGCCTTCCAGGATCTGAAGGGGGCTCCAGGAAGGCTGGGGAGGGACTATTGACAAGGTCTTGCAATGCCAGGACAAGGGGCAATGGGTTTGAAGTGGCAGAGGGGAGATTGAAAGTGGATGTTAGGAGGAAGTTGTTTGCAGTGAGGGTGGTGAGACACTGGCACAGGTTGCCCAGGGAGGTTGTGGAGCACAGAAGCACCCAATGTGATCAAAGCTCATGTTGGGTGATTCTGTGCTCCACAACCCCCCTGGAGGTGTTCAAGGCCAGGCTGGAGGAGGCCTTGAGTGACCTGTGCTAGTGGGAGGTGTCCCTGCCTATGGCAGGGGGTTGGAACTGGCTGATCCTTGAGGTCCCTTCCAACCTTGCCATTCTGTGTCCCCTCTTTGCAGGGACCGTTTTCCTGCAGCACGCTGACATCCTGGTGGGGGCTGCCATCGCGGCTGCCCTGGCCACGCTGGTAGCCGCAGGTGCCATGTGCAGGGCGGGCAGGTGGAGGCGCAGGAGGCTGCCAAGCCCCGAGGAAGCCCCGGGCAGGGCTGCGGAGGAGCCGCGGCTGGAGCTGCGCGACCTGGGGCAGTGCCTGCGCCTCGACCCCTTCCAGCTGAAGCTGAGGGCCAGAACCCCCGAGTGGCTGTGGGGGGCCCGGACCCCCTCTGCCCAGGCATACCAGCTGTACCTGGAGCAGTCCACCCCACTCTGAGAGGGCAAGGGGCACCCTCCTCTGTGAGCCTGGCAATGTACCAGGTGCCTCCTGCCTTCCTCAGCTGCCACAGGATGCTGGGCTGTGCCAGCCTCTCTGCTGGGCTTGCTGTGCTTTTAGACCTATCGGAGTCTTCCTCGTCTTGTAACTTACTACTTCTTCTTGGCTGTGCAGAGCTGTAAGAATTAACCCCCCCAACCCTTTATTTTTTTTTAAAGAGGAAATAAAATGTTTTGGTACTTCATGGAAGAAACTGAAACTGCTCCTGCAGCTGTGCTCTGCCTGCTGTCTCCTGCCCCTAAGGCAGAGCTCTAGGGCAAGCCCTGCAGCCAGCTAAGGAACTGCTGGAGTCTGCTTCCAGCCTTGCTGCTGCTTTCTGGCAGTGTTTGGGAGAATCCCTGAGAGGTCCTAGCATGTGGATCTCCTTTCCCTCACCACCAGGGATGGCATCTTTGCAGCTCCCATGGCTGCTGGTTGCTGAGCTGCTGGCTGCAAGAGGCAGCAGCACCAAGTAATGCTCCTTGGCCTTCCCAGCTGCCTACCCAGCTCTGCCTGCAGCTGAGGGCTCGGCAAGCCTCTGTCTAACTTGGGGCTTTCCAAAGGGCAATTATCTTCTCTCCCCTTGCCCTTATTTTGCCCCAGGGCTCCCTCCTGGCACCACTGATCTGGGATACCTTTTCCAGTGATAGGGATGAGAAGATGACTCTGAACTGGGAGGCAGGGTGCAGCTGTTGGGAAGTGCAGCCCCCATGGGAGGGGGGGTTGGGGGGGGGAGTTTTTTTTTTTTTTGGTGCCCAAGAAGGGGGGAAGTGAAAATGTGAGGCATGGGCCTGCAGCTTTGGTTTGC
>WBNM01045344.1:0-14509 GCA_013399055.1 Ramphastos sulfuratus | reverse complement strand
CCCAGACCCCCAGGGCCTGTTCCTCAGGGCTGCTCTCAGCCATTCCCCACCCAGCCTGGAGTGGTGCTTGGGATTGTGCCCACTCAGGTACATGTTTTCTTCTGAAAACAAGTGTAGGTGCAGTTGCTTTAGTGCAGGGATGAGATGTAGCAAATGAATAATTAAGAAGCTTTCCTTGCTGTGGTTTGGAGGTTTGGGCAGCTCTCTGCTGCTGCCTGTAGTAACTTTTCTCACCCTGCTACCCAGGCTCATTGAACAGGTCTGTGTCTGGCCCTTCCCAAACCATCTCCCCTGGGCTAAGCTAAAAACAAGCACCAGTGCTCAGGGCAGACTTGGAGCAGGAGGAAGATTCTTCCCTCTCTATTGTACTGATAAACCTTTGGCTACTCAAGTTGTGTTCTCTCTGGCTTTGGGAGATGGAGACAGGGATTTTATTTTCCCCTACCCTTTTCTCTTGCTTTTTCCAGCTTGGCCCAATGCAGAGAATTAATTCAAAGGTGAATGCAGAAAGACTTCACCCATTGCCTGGAGGAAACACATATGCTTCTACAGGACATTCTTTCATTTCTCCTTCAAACCCTCTCTCAGCACATGTAATGTTCCTCATCATTATATTGCCCCATTTATCCTGGACTCCAGTTCATCTGCAATTACATCTTGCTGCCTTTCACAAGGCCCTTCAACCCTGTCTCACTGCTGTGCCTTGTCAAAGCTGAATTGAATCAAGCTTAGGATGTGGGTAGCCTTTTGTTCTTTTAAAATCCTGTTTTTCAATTTACCCTTCTTCCCCAGAGATTGTCTGCTGAGGCTGACTGCTCTCCTGGCTGCATTTGGTGCTGCCTTCTCACAGCAAGGCTGATTTGTTTTGTTGGGGTTGTTTTTTTGATAAAGAAGGGGGGGGGGGGGGAAATCACCTTGACTCTGAGACTCCTTTAAATGCCATCTTGAAAGTGATATTTCTTTATAGGCAGCTTAGTCCTTTCCACACAGTGAGCAGCACTAACCTGAGCCTGATGCTGACATTTAAAATGAATCCTGATCATTCCAGTCCTATCCAGAAAAAAATCAGCAAGTCCTGCACTGCCTTCCAAGCAGGAGTTGGATGAGAAACAGAGCTTGGTCCCAACTCAGTCTCTGGTTTGAACTCCCTGAGTGTTTGGGGAAGGGACAGATGCAGAGGAGCTGGTAGCTGCTCTGAGGGCTGGCACCTGCTGTGGTTTTGTTCAGCCCTGCCAAGATCTGGGTTGTGGAGCAGCTGAGGGAATTGAGGTCGTTTACCCCAGAAGGCTCAGGGGAGACCTGAAAGGAGGTGGGAGCCAGGAATGACAGAACCACAGAATGTCAGGGGCTGGAAGGGACCTCAAAAGCTCACCCAGTCCAACCCCTCTGCCAGAGCAGGTCACACAGGAATGCATCCAGGTGGGTTTTGAATGTCTCCAGAGGAGGAGACTCCACAGCCTCTCTGGGCAGCCTGCCCCAGGGCTCTGTCACCCTCCCAGAGAAGAAGCTTTCCCTTATGTGTAATCTCCTCTGTTCCATCTTGCATCCATTGCCTCTTGTCCTGTCACTGCACATCAGGGGGTCCTTTGATCTCTTCTGCCTAGAAACAAGTGCTAGGACAAGAGGAAATTGCTTCAAGTTGGACCAAGGGAGGTTTAGGTTGGATATTAGTAGAAACTTCTTCGCTGAAGAGATTCTCAAACGCTGGAGCAGGCTCCCCAGGAAGGTGTTGAATGCCCATCCCTGGAGGGGTTTAAAAGATGCAGCAATGTGGTGCTGATGAGCATGGCTTAGCACTCCTTCATAGTGTTGGTTGGACTCAGTGATCTTAAAGGTCAGCTGAAAAGATTCTGTGATTCTAAGACCTGTCAGGTGAGGAAGAACTCAAACTCAGGTGGCTGAGTGTTTCAGGTGGAGCATGAGAGCTCTCAAATGCAGAAGTGATGTCTTGCAGAACATTTGTGGAGCTCTCCAAGGCTTTGGAGCAAGGATTCTCTTTTGAGCAGCCCACGTTGGACTGGACTTGCCCAGAGTGGATTTTCCAGTTTAAAATGGGAATCCTGGGCAGAACCTGGGATCAGAAAGGGATTTTCTACCTTGGGCAGGCTGTGAAATGGATCTTCCCCATTTAAGCCATGGACAGAGGAGTTGGCTGCAGCACTTCTTAAGCAGCATGTTGCAAAGGACACCACAAAAGGGCTGACAGGAGAGAAGTGTAATGAGATTGCAATGTTCCAGTGAGCCCAGCCAGGCCTTCAGGGAAGTGGGGAGTTACTGTATCCATGACTAATCTGAACCCAGATGTATGTGTGTGCAAAGCAGTGGTGGGTACCCACAGCTGGGGGGGTCAGGGAACTGAGGGTGAAGGTCTCTGTTTCCAGGTACTTGATGTTGGACCTCCTGCTTGCAAGCTTTTGCCATCAGGTCTTTGGCTCATGTGGTATGGATGCTCCTCAGCTTCTGTATAATGCATTGAAAAGCCTCAGTTTCTTTTTGATGTGGAAGTGAGAACATTCCTAAGTTTGAGGTTTGTGGGAGAGAAGAAACATTTTCTTTCCTCATCTCTGTGGAAGAGGAGAAACCTTTTTCCTTCATGGTCTCACAATCTGAAGTTGCTTCCTTTTTATTTAAAGCAGTGGACTTTTCAAACACACCCTTTAGTATCTGATCTCATAAGGAGTAAAACCAGAGTTAATAATAATAATAATAATAAAAAACCCCAACAGCAAACTCCCTCAGACTAACCTCAACTAATTCTCAGTTTGCACACATCTGCACCAAGGAAAACAAAATGCACCTTGGCTGTGGCTCCACTGATGAGTTTAGCAGAGTATTTCATCAGTTGGAGAGCTGCAGAGCAAGCCCATGGAAAGCTCAGAGGTCAACCTGGTTCCCAGCACACAAGTGCTTGGGTCAATTTTTTTTTTTGGAGCAGGATGGTGTTTTGAGAGAGAGAGAGAGCTGTGGTGAGGTTGGGTCTGTAGCTGGATGAGATCTTTGAGGGTGTGGTACTGAGTAATGCCCCAGGAGCTGCAGCATCACTGAGGAGTGCATAGAAATCTCTAGAGGATGGGGCTGGGCTCTTCTCAGTGACAGGACAAGGGGTAATGGGTACAAACTAGAACACAGGATGATCCACTTAAGGACACATTTCTTTGAGGGTGACAGAGCACTGGAGCAGGCTGCTCAGAGTGGTTCTGGAGGCTTTCAAACCCAGCCTGGATGTGATCCTGGGCAACCTGCTATGGATGACCCCACATTACCAGTGGGGTTGTATTAGATGTTCTCCAGAGATGCCTTCCAACCCCAACCATTTTCTGAGTTGTCATTCCATGATCTGCACATCTTGTAGCACTGAGGCTGGAGGTGCTGCCCTGTGTGGTTGCAGTGCCTTTGGATCTGCTCACCAGGAGCATGAACCTGATCACAGAATCATAGAATGGTAAGGTTGGAAGGGACCTCAAGGATCATGCAGTTCCAACCCTCTGCCATAGGCAGGGACACCTCCCACTAGCACAGGTCACTCAAGGCCTCCTCCAACCTGGCCTTGAACACCTCCAGGCAGGGAGCAGCCACAACCTCCCTGGGCAACCTGTGCCAGTGTCTCACCAACCTCACTGCAAACAACTTCCTCCTAACATCCAGTTTCAATCTCCCCTCTGCCAGTTCAAACCCATTGCCCCTTGTCCTGTCATTACCAGACCTTGTCAGTAGTCCCTCCCCAGCCTTCCTGCAGCCCCCTTCAGATCCTGGAAGGCTACTCTAAGGTCTCCTGGAAGCCTTCTCTTCTCCAGGCTGCAGAGCCCCAACTCTCTCAACCTGTCCTCATAGGAGAGCTGCTCCAGCCCTCTGATGCCTCTGACCTGACAGCACTTGGTGTTTGCTTTGTGCTGCTCTGGTCTGCTTTTTTCCCTCTGGCTTTGCCCCCATCTGCTATAAATATGAGCTCAGGAGCAGCCTGTGAACTCTCTGGCCTGCTGGCAGAAGTGTCACAAGTGCAAAGGTTGGGGTTTATTTATTTACTCAGGGCCATGGTTGCTGAGCACAGCTACCTCCTTAGCCAGGATGCAGCTCTGCCCAGATGGGGTCCCCGAGGCTGAGCTCTCCTACCTTTCTTTGTGGCAAGTGGGGAAGGAAAGGGGTTTGTGCCTTCAGTCCAAGTGGGAGTGTGTGGCCCATTCTCTTGGCATCTGCAGGGGCTGCATGTGGTGGTCTGCCATGACTGTGAACTGGAGCTGGAGAGGTGGAGGGATGCTCATGTCTTCCTGGCATGGTCAGTCCTGCAACCTGTGCTGACAAGGCTGCCCCATCTCCTGGGGCTTGGCACAGAGAGAACCTTTCATAAAGTGGGGGAAAATGAGTGATGAGCTGGATTTGACCCTCCAGAACCAGGGTGTTTAACCTGATACCATCTTAGGAGATCAGTCCTGAGCTGCTGAAAGCAGTACATTTTCTGCAGTGGCTTCTCTCTCCAGACCAGGCTGCATATCCCAATTTCACATGGATAAGAACTTCTCACCACTGCTGCTTGGTGTGAGCAGAGATGCTGCAAGCTCACCTTGTGTTGCTCCTGAAGCCAGAGGGGCCTGGGTGAGCTCAGGAGCACACTGCCCAGAGAGTTCTCTCAGCTGACCTGGAGTGAGCATCCTCCTCCTAGTCCAGTGGACATGGACCACCTTCTTTCAGAACAAGATCTGCATTGCTGGTATAGACCAGAATGGAGATTCTAACAGGCACAAGAGTCGTGTTGCCTGCTCCCAGCACAGCTGAGGGTTCATGAGACCTTTGGTGTCTCAGCTGTCAGCTGAGTGGGCTGAGATAACTGGACAGGCTGCTGGCCTAACCTTGGCTCTCAGCACAAGCAAGGTGCTTTTCCCTTCAGCCTGGATGAAATTCATGTGATGATGCCTTTCTGTGGCCTTGAATTCTGCAGGAGTGAGGGGGTCTCACCCCTGGCAGGGGTTTCTCTTTCTGCTTCTTTTCTATAATTTACTATTTTGTTTGGAGAGGTGAATGGACCCAACCTTGCTGGCTTCTTGGTGTACAACAGACTCAGAGATGTGTGTGAAGAACAGGCTCTGAGATCAAACACAGGGACAGGCAGAGGATTTTAGGGCTGGAAGCTCCTTATCTGCCATCTCCTGATAGGCACAGAGGTTGTGTGTATTGGCAGGACCCTGTGTGGAGCTGCTGCTCAGGGAAGTACTGACGATGCTCAGACAGTCTGGGTGGGAAAAGTGCCTTCTGGAGAAGGGATGTGTGAGGTGATCTGTCCCCTTCCCATGGACTTTAGGGTACTGTACCAGGCTCTAGGTCTGAAATGGTGATCCTTATATTGGATTTTCAGACACAGGCTCTGTGCAGTGTCTTGCAGGGTCACAACAGCACTCGATTGTTTAATGTTGTTATGTGTTTTTGTTGTTATCACCCTGATAACAGCGTGAAGAGGACTGCTCCTTTTAAAGGGAGGAGGATGCACCTAGAATGGAGGCTGCAGGGGCAAATGCTGCTGAGTGGGTCTGGCATCTCTTCCTGTTCTCTGCTGTTGGCTTTGGTTTAGCACCAGGCTTGGTCAAGCTAAAAGCTGCTTGGACTCAGTGATTTCAAAGGTCGTTTCCACACAAAAAGATTCTGTGATTCTGTTCTGTGGTTGAATATGAGCTGGGGAGCTGCTGGAAGGAGCAGTGTGTGCAAGGGGTAGTTGCAAGTGCTGGACGAGGATGAAGTGAGGGTGGCTTTGGCTGGGGCAGGGGATGGCAGGGCACAGACGCTGACTTCCAGCTGAGCACTGGAGCAGCTGCTCGAAAGAGTCGAAGGCAAGGGAGGAGGCCGGAGGGTGCAGGGGCAGTCACCATTTGGTGTGGCACCGGATTCGGAGCTGGGAGTCCCGCAGCGGTCCCTGCCCGAGGATGGGTTCAGGGGAGGACCCGAAGGGCCGGGCGGGGCTGCAGGGGGGGTCCACACAGCCCTGTGAGGGACAAGCACGGCCAAGAACCTGAAGGTCCCTTGGGGCGAAAACAGAGCGGGAAAACCCCTCGGTGCTCCTCCCCGGGAACCACCAGCGGGGATGCCCCACGCAGCCCGCACCGAGCGCCGCTGCCTCCCCCCGCCCATGCCAGCTTTGATGCAAACCCTCCGCCGCCAGCCCCCCCCCGCCGATGCAACCTTCTCCCCTCCCCGGTGCAATCCCCAGTCCTGCGGGACTAGACAAGGCGGCGGAGGAAGGAAGAGCCCCAGCCGGCTCCAGCTTCCTTCGCAAGCCCTGCCTCGGTGCACGGTGCCCGCCCCCGGCCCTCCCCCGCCTCTCTCCGTCGCATGCACCCCACAGCCGGGCTGAGCCGAGCGGGGCCAAGCCCGGGGAGTCCCTGCCACCGCCCTTGCCGTGCAACAGTTGCCCCAAATTGCGGCCCCCCCTTTGCCCTCCCACCCGTCCCTCAGCCCATCCCCAGGGGATCCCCTTCGGCGCCGGGGGGAGGAGGAGGAGGCGGCGAAGGCTGCTCGGAGCCGCCGCCGCTTTGCAGCGCTGAGCACTGCTTCTTTCACCGCTCCGCCGCCGCCCGGGAAGGGACCCGGGAGAAGGAGCTTCTCCGATCCCCGTAGCGATGGAGCGGGGCGGGGGGGGCCCGGCACGGCTTCTCCTCGCCGGGCGCTGCCGTTCTCTCCTTCGTCTGCGGGAGCGGAGCGGACCTGCCGCCGGGCACCGGCACCCCCGCTAGGATCCCGGGGCCGCCGAACCCTATCCCGGATCCCCTGAATTCCTCGTGCGTTCCCTGAACCCTTCTTGCATCTTCTCCAACCCCTCGTTTCCCTCTGTGCATCCTCCCTCCACCCCTTTGTGCATCCCCCCGTGCGCTCCCAAATCCCTTGTGCATCCCCTCCGTCCTCTTGTGCGTTCCCTTGTTCACCCCCCGGTCCCCTTGTGCCCCCCTTTCCGTGCCTTCCAGCCCCAAGCCACTCTCCTCTTGCATGCAGCCCCAGGGCTGCAGGATCCGAGGCCACTCGCCATGGGTACCAAGCAGACCAAGGGCTGCCAGCCGGGCAGCACCGGGGAGAGCCCCCAGGCCCACCACCGCAAGAAAGTACCCCCCAGGGAAAGGGGAGACTTCCTTGCCTCCCTCGTGGTGAAGTCCGGCGAGAAGTTTGGGAAGGGTGGGGGCAGCAGCTTGCCCCCTTACCATCGGCGGATCTGCATGATCCAGGACATGCTGGTGCTGGTGAAGCAGGGGAAGCAGGAGGAGGCCACCGAGCTGCTGNGGGGGAAAGACAATCTATGAGCCAAACACGCTTGGTTTTGAAAGCCTGCTGGCAAAAGAGTCGGGGGGGGCATGCCTCGTTTTTGTGGGTCTGACTCGGTGTGGCGTAATTCTGAGGAGCTGCAGGGTGGTCATGGTGTTGGAGATGGGAAAATAACCCCGGGGAGATGCTTTGCATTGTCTGCAGCGAGGAGCCCCTGCCGGGTTCATTTCTCCTCCTTCCCTTCATTGCTTGTGCTGATAGCTCTGGGGTTTGCAGCTCGCACAGCCCACTCAAGGAGGTTCCCACTCAACTTCCCAAAAGTTTGGTCTCTGAAGCAGATCTGCAAAAGCACTCAGGCAATCCGAGCTGGCAGCTTTGGAGGAGCAGCTCTTTTCTTTCCCAGCTCAGAAATACCAAGAGTTGGCAGCGTTTGCTTTTTTATCTTTGTTCTCCTTGGCACACAAGCGCTTGGTGGAGTTCTGCTGGTGTTGACTGGAGCTTGTAGGAAGGAGTGTGTGAGACGCTGCACGGAATTAACCGTGGGGAGCATGAGAGCTCTTCCCTCCAAGGGCTGTTTGAGCTGGATGTTAGCTGAGGAGCATCACTATGGAAAGTCGTGAGCAGACCAAAGGGCAGCTGAGGAGCACTGCTCTGCGCCCAGAAAATGAGCATTTACTCCTTTCTGCTGGTAGATGGTGAAGGGCTTGCCCAGGGAAGTGATGGAGTCCACATCCCAGGAGGTGTTTAATAGTAGTGTAGATGTAGTGCTGAGGGTTATGCTGTAGTGGAGGAGTTGTCAGTATTAGGCTAATGGTTGGATGTGATGATCTGAAAGGTTTTTCCCAGTCAACTCTATGATGTTATGTGACAGAAGAGTGAGGTGCTGGGTGTTTTCAGGGCTCTGGGGCACATGGGGCACAAGTTTTCCATAGGAGCCGAAGGCAGCCCCATCTTTGAGCTTGCCTTTTCTCTGCTGTAACCAGTTCTACCACCTGGGAAGAAGTTGGTCAGATCTTCTCTGGGCATCAGGAGCTGCTTCCTTGCTCTGTAGCTGTGCTTAGTGCCAGTCTGTCCACACGAAATCACAGCTTGTCCAGAGCCTGATTGTTTTCTTCTCGCTTTTTGGGGTTCCCCCCAGTTTTCTGGCCCTGGGAACACTTCAGCAAAGTGGATGTGTTGTTAGGGGCACATCCCTGTGACCTCTTCAGCCCAGCCAGAGGCATGCTGCCATTTACCCTGTGAGCCAGGGTCCTTCTGCCCACTCAGTTTGCGTGACTTAGGAGCGTGTTTGGAGCAGTCCAGATGAGAAATCTGAACAGTTTCATCTGTGTTTGTGTTCCCTGACAGAAAGCTCTTGCCACTTTCAACATTGAGATAAGGTGGGTGTTTTGTTCTTTTTTTTTTTCCTGACATTTGTGCCCCCTCCCTGGGAGCTGGGGGTCCAACTCTTTGGGACAATGACCTCTCCATACGGGATCTGTGCAATGATGTGGGTCAAACACATGGCCAGGAACCCCCTGTGGAGCAGAAGTGGCTGTGAGTTGGGCAGCAGATCTGTGCCTGAATTTTGCACCCTCTCAGCCATGCCAAAGCTTTATCACTGTACCCACAGCCCATTGGAGCTGGCAGGAAGGCAGGTGCTAAGTTTAGAAGGTGTTTATCTCAAATTCTCCCCACCCCCAAATAAATCTTGGTCCCACTGAAGTGCTGTGAGTTGCTCCAAGTTCTCTCTGGCTTCAGAGAATGTTAGCAGCAAGGCTCTGGACCATCCTCTCCTCCTCCTCTGTGGGCTGGCCACACACTGTGGTGTGAGGGAGCTGGGATGGGTCACAGTGGCTGCCCTAGTGACAGGTGTGACAGTGGGGACATCCCATCATCTGAATTAGGGGGGACAAATGGTAGAAACTAATTTTGAAATGCTGGGGGAAGCGAGGAACCTCTTACAGTCAGATAAGTCTTTGTTGAGTGAATGTTTCTGAAGAGCTTGCTCTGATAAAATACCTCTTAGAGTGTCAAAACAGGGAACACTTTGTCCTAGATACTATAATAGACTCCAAGCACAGTTCTAATGAGGCTGTATTATT
This sequence comes from Ramphastos sulfuratus, assembly GCA_013399055.1. NCBI lineage: Eukaryota > Metazoa > Chordata > Aves > Piciformes > Ramphastidae > Ramphastos > Ramphastos sulfuratus. Next base: position 5,189 of record WBNM01045344.1, on the reverse strand, counting down.
CCTTGCCTTTGAGTAGAGCATGTGGGATGCCCCACTGAACAAATCCCACTTGCTGTGGTTCTCCACAGGCTGACTTTTGGAAGGTGCTGTTTTAGGGCTGCATTGGGTGGCTGCAAAGGATGCTTGGTTTGCCCCCAGGGAGCTGAGGCTCTGAGGTGGTGGAAGCCTTTGGGAGCAGAGCTCCTGATGCATCCCAGCAGCCTGGGAGTGAAGGTGTGGGAGAAAGGGTGAGCTTCTTCCAGCAAAGAGGGAGGGAGGGGTGGGTGAGTGGAGGGATGGATGGATGAACTTGATGGGGCAGAGACCTTTTCCCATGAGCTATTTGTGCCCAGGTGGCAAAGCAAGCCAATGGCATCCTGGCTTGTATTAGAAATGCTGTGTCCAGCAGGAGGTGATTNGGTGGACTTGATGATCTCTTTGGGTCCCTTCCAACCCTTAGCATCCTGTGAGCCTGTGGAGGAGTCCCCATCCCTGGAAGTGTTCAAAATATGTAAGGACACAGCACCTGGGGACATGGATTAGTGGGCATGGTGGTGTTGTGTTGCTGGCTGGACTCAGATCCTAGAGGGCTTTTCCACCCTTAATGATTCCATGATCATTATTCTAGTTCTGAGGCAGGCAGACCCAAAGCTTTCTTGCTACAGGCTGCTGTGATCAGTTGGGCTTGGTGATCCTGAGGGGCTTTTCCTACCTGGATGTCTCTGTGTGAGATTCTTGAGTGTGATTGACTCCACATCCACTGCAGAGGGGCTGTGGCGTGGGTCTGTCCCTGTGGCTGCTCATGTAATGCGTAGTGCTGCTGCACTGCCAGCTGGTTGAGCAAACCCACTGACCTGGTGCCCAGCTCTCAGCTGCATTTAGGCTTTGCATTTTTTTGCAAATCCCAGCCATTTAGGTCACTGGGAGCCTTTCCACTGACTTCACCAAGCTTTGAAGCCAGCCCAGCATGCTAGCGATAGGGTAGGTGACAGCGTTTGGATGTGCTCCATAGTTTGTTTTCCTAAGCAAGACAAGCATGTGGCCAGCCCTAAGGCTGACCAGCTTTACAGCTTTCCTTACTATAAGCTCCTGCCTGACCTACCCACTGCAAGATGAGCTTCAGGAGGTTCCTCCTCCAGCCAGCCAGGGCTTCCACAAAGCTGTGTTTGAGCCGAAGGGGAGAGCAGCAGAACCGTGTTTTAAACATCACTCTGGAGGACAGGCAGGTTCCACCCTGCCAGCCTCAGCCCTGACACCAGTGTCCAGGGTGGCTTCCTGTATTGCACCAAATGTATCCATCCTGCTCCCCTCCTCTAAAATGGGAGCTGGGAGTGATGCTGCTTGCTTTAGCAGCTCTCAGGAGGATCAATTAGTGTGTTCCTGAGGACGCTTGGAGGTTGCAAACAACTCTAAAAGTGCTAAGACAGAAAGTGCTTTAAAAAAAAAAAAAGTGAGCAGCAGACAGGCAACTTTGCTTTGAGACTGCTCCCCAGAGAGGTCAGAAGTGGTCTCTGGTGCAGAGGCAATTTGATCCCACTGCTGGCTCTCAAAGTACCACTGAAGTTATTACTGTGTGCTGAGGCTGGCAGCGACCCTTTGGAAGGGTATGTGCTGCTCTGGCACAGCCAGCCTCAGCTCACAGCAGTTGCTCTTTCTTTGTGCTCTGTCAACAGCCTGGAGCCCAAACCTCCCACTGCAAAATTGAAATCCCCTCTCCAAGAGGTGCCATCCACTGCTCTCTTTGCATGAGGTGGCTTTTCTGCTCAGCCAAGCCTCACCAATGCTCCCCACAGGATGGTGTGGCAGGGAGATGCATTGGAGGATAGGCGGAAATGCACTGAAATACTTAATGGGTTATTGAGGCTGGAGTTTGGGATTGTGAGATGCTTCTTGTCATACAATCATAGAATGATTTGGGTTGGAAGGGACCATAAAGATCATCCAACCCTCCCCTGCCATAGGCAGGGACACCTCCCACTAGTACAGGTCACTCAAGGCCTCATCCAACCTGGCCTTGAACACCTCCAGGGAGGTTGTGGAGCACAGAAGCACCCAACGTGATCAAAGATCACGTTGGGTGCTTCTGTGCTCCACAACCTCCCTGGGCAACCTGTGCCAGTGTCTCACCACCCTCACCAGAAAGAATTTTTTCCTAAACTCCAGTCTTAATCTCCTTCCTTCCATCTTAAAGCCCTGGTGGGACTTCAATGCTGAACAAACCCCTTGTCACCTGGAGGCAGCCAGCTGCCTTTCGTGGATTCTTGCACTGAGTAACTTTTGAATCCAGTTTCTCTGCTGCAAAGTGACTTCTAGGCTTACTCATGGGCAGCTTCCCTGCTTTCCTGCAGAGCCTCATGCTGAGAGAGGGTGAAAATGAATTGATTCAGGGTGTCTAGCACTTGGGAAAACCTGGGGCCTTGCTCTCAGACCCTGCACACCATCCACACCAGCCAGCACGAGTGGGAGGATTGCAGCTGCTCTGTGCTGATGAGTTGCTGTGCCTGACACCACCAGCTGCTGAATCATGGAATCATTTAGGCAGGAAAAGACCTTCAAGATCATCAAGTCTGACCATTAACCCTATTCTACCAAGCCCACCACTAAACTGTATCCCCAAGTACCACATCTTTTAAATACTTCCAGGGATGATGACTCCACCACCTCCCTGGGCAGCCTCTTGTTCTATCACTAGTTCCTTGAGAGAAGTAAGAAAAAGAATAATAGGAGAGATTTTGATATTCTGGAGCATACTACTTTTAGTTTTACTCTTTCTTTTTTTTCTTTTGGATGCACTCTTGAGTTTCAGTAGTTAAAGCAGCCAAGCACTGTCAGTATATTAAATTCTGGGAGTGTCTCTCCTGCTGGGGAGAGGATTTGTAAAACAAAGCATGTTTTTCTCCTCTCTGCTGCCAAACAGATCGTTTTCCCAAGTGAAATGGTGAAGCACTTCCCAGCACATTACGTTTCACTCCAAGAATTTGCCATTGGTTATGGCCTGATGTGGAGTCTCTGCTGGGCTGTTGCTGCTGCTCTGGAGGGGCTGGGCTGGGCTGGTGGGAGATGGGTTGGGGGGAGGAGGAGGAGGAAGAGAAGTAGGCAGCTGACAGCTCTGGGGATCACCTGCACAGGACAGGAGCTGGACAACAGTTCCAGGAATTAAAAGAAGAAATGAAAGGGAGAAGAGGGCAGCTGTAATAAAACCTGCAGGCGCCGCAGATGGCCAGAAGCCAGATGGCAAGGTCCAAGGTGTGGCAAAGCTGCACGACTTGTAAAGTGGCTTCTCTGCTCATGCCAGCCTTGTCTGGGTGGTGATGGGGTGTGAAGGGCAGAGATGAGGGGTCAGGGCCCAGATGGGCTAAGATGCCAAGGTAACTCTGATTTGCAAGCAGGAGCGGGGGGCAAATGCACCCTGGTGCCTACCAAGCCGTGCAGACCTTGTGCCTGCAGTGTCCCCTTGCCATGGGCAGTCTGTGATCCCCGTGGGCTGTCCCCCAAACCTATCCCTGCTGTGGCTGCAAGGGTTCCTCAGCCCCAGCTGAAGCTCACCCTGGAGTTTTAGAGCCAGGGGTTGTGGGGAGCAAGGCACAGCATGTCCTCACCTCCACCCTGCTGGGTTGGGGGTGAAATCTCTGCTGCTTCTGAGCAGCCCCTTGGTGTAACTCTGTGTGCTCAGCTCTTGGAGCACTTGATGGCTCAGAATCAGCCTGGGCTGTGGGTGACACTCTGTGTGTTACACAAGGTGCACCTTCACTGTGCACACCAAGGGCCAGGAATGCTTTCAGGGTTATTTCTTTCCCCAGACTGCACTTAAGAGACAGAGCTGCTGCTGCGTGGTAGTTCTCCATCAGGGTGGACATGCTGGCAGGCAAGTTTGTGGTGATTGCAGCATCTCAGGCAGCTCCTCAGGATGAAGGGGATGGTTTTCAGAGATGTTTTGTCTCTGATTCAAACTGCCTCCCTGAAGGATGCTGGCCTCTGGCTTTGCACCAGCCTCAAAGCTTATGCCTCAGCCCTTGCTGATGTCAAAACTGCTTCACTGTCTCTCCTCAGCCGTGTGGTTTGACGTGCCTGTGGACATCTAGACCCGACCTTGGGGTGTACTGTGGTCTGGTTGACATGATGCAGCTTAGCCACAGCCTGCAGGTGCCTTGTGGCTGGACTGTGCCACTCTGAGCTTGCTCTTGGCTCTATACACATCAGCTGTGGGGGCATCATTCCCATGGAGACCATCCTGTGGTCCCTGGGGTGCTGGAGGACCTTCAAGCATCATTTCGGTCATGCCAAGTGCATGTTTAGTCCCTCCTTCTGAGAGCTAGGACCAGCTGATGCTCAGAGGTGACCAAGACTGGGGTTTCTCAGCTCCTCTCAGCCTGTGAGGGGTGGGGAGATTTGCAGCATCCATTTTTTGGTGAGCAGGAGTGCCCAGGGATGGGCAGCAGGGCTGCAGCACACAGTTGGGTAACACAGCCTGCAAGCTCGGTGGGGTGGCTTTGGGATTAGTGTTCATTTCCTCTGCTCTGGGTTGCTGATGAAACCATTGGTGTTCCCCACAACTATTTTTAACCCTTAGGCTGCTGGAGGCATTGATAGCCAAAGGCTGTGCTTGGCAGTGTGGGGTGTGCAACCCCAAGAGGGGTCTCTGATCTCCTTGCCATGCTTCCTAACTCTGCCCTGCTGGAAGCTGTTCTCTTGCAGAATCATTCCTCCAGCTGCTTCCCATCCCACCTCCTTCCACTTCTTGTTTCTCCTCCTGTGGTATTTGCAGGTGGATACACCCTGGTGCCTGCTTGGCATCTGAGCAGCCTGGTTTTAATTAACTCCCTGGGAGGTGGCTGCTGCTGCTGCTCCTCTTAAGGAAAATGTGTCTTTGGAGGATGCTGAGATGCAGGAAGAGGGGGAGGAAGGTCAGGCAGCACCAGGGGGTTAGAGTTGGTAGGTGCTCAGCAGCATGGACTCAATCCCTGGAACCTCCCCGAGCAGCAGTGATGCTCACTGTGCTACTGGCATGAAGCAGGGAGGATTTTCCTTTCCAGCAGGGATGTCCCTGCTGGGGTTGGGGAATCACATGCATAAGAAATCAGTGCTGCTAGTGGATGCATTAATGCAGCACACGCAGCACACCCAGGCAGGCTCTGCTTGCTGCAGAGATGGTGCTGAGGGAGCCTGAACACAGATTCCACATTCATATCTCTCTCTTTATATATATAAAA